>JARGYO010005626.1:146273415-146280915 GCA_029206835.1 Rana muscosa
AAAGGTTTTGTCTTTTAGGGCTCTTTCACATGGGCTGATCCTGTGATGATCCGCCCCGTGAACATCCGCTTGTTCAGCGGGGATCGCTCCGCTGATCCCCGCTGAGCCGGCGGATGACTTGTCCGTCTCTGCACACTGTGCAGAAATGGACCGGTCAGATCGCTGCTCTCCTCTATGGGGGGGGGGGGGGGGTCGGATGAAAATGGACCGTCTGTCCATTTTCATCCGATTCGCAGACGGATGGAAAAAATAGGATTTTCCTCCGTCATGCTAAACGGACCATAGCGGAGACTGATGTCATCGGATGTTCATCGGAACGTCCGTGTGAAAGGGGCCTTAGGAGGTTAAACTTCCCTCATCTACAGAGGGAAGTTCATTCCTTTGATCTAAGAATGAAAAGTTACAATGTTTATAGTTATCTACCAAGGACTATGTTGTAAAAAAAACTTGGCAGGCTGCCCGTTTTTTTCAGTTGACAGCTGAGTGAGCCAAGAACTCTACACTAGTTACATGAATGAATTGTGGAGTTCTGCATAGAGATCGTGAGGGGGGTTGAATGCAGGTGATGCAGCTCTACTCAGTGTTATACAATGCAACAGTTGTCCAATATCACTGGTCAAAGACAAAGTCCTATCCAAGTTGCACCCATCCAAAGTTGTGTCAAAGTTGCACGACTACAAAGTCGGCTCAACTTTGGAGTCATTCAAGTGTCAATGAAGCCTAACCCTCTTCAATCACTTGTCATAATTTCCCTCCTTCCCCTACTCCTGTTACACCATTGTACAAAAAGTGTAGCTGCTGACATTTAATAAACAGACATTTACCTGTCCCACGGTCCAGCGATGCGGTCGCCCGGAGCCTTGATCCTCTCCCCCTCTGCCGGAGAGGAGGGGGAGCAACTGTGGGCAACCGGCCGTGATGGTTTACGGCTTCACGGCCGGGCGCGCACTGCACATGCACGAGTCGCATTGCGCTCTATTGGCCAGGCAATCTTCTGGGACCTGTAACGTGTCCCAGAAGATTGCTGGCAGGGAGGGTGGGCCTAGGGTGAGCGGAGTCGCTGCCTAAGCGGCTGAGAAGAGGAAGTAGCCAGGTAATCCCACTAAAAAGAAGGCACCCACTCCCCGCCCCCCAAAAAAAATTACATGCCAAATGTGGCATGTCAGGGGGCGAGGCGTGCTTAAAGTGGAAGTTACCCTTTTGGGTGAAACTCCGCTTTAAGTAGGCCCTCTATCATACAGTAGTTGGCAAATCTAAAAGGAGAGAATACAGAAATTGTGCAATTGGATTGTAATGTGTGGTCAGGGGGGTACAGGCAGTACACCTTTAAGGGGCCCAGAGGTCCCCTGGGGCCTGGATGCCCCACTTTTTTTTATTTTATTTATGCAAGGGTCCCAGTGGTCCCCAGGGGCCCGGAGTTCCCCAGCGCCCCGAATGGCAACCCCCCTTTTTTTTTTATTGTTTTTATATTTATTTATGTTATTTATTTTTGTAAGGGGCTTAGAGGTCCCCGGATGGCAACCCCCCTTTTTTTTGTGTTAGTCAGCACCCAAAGCCAACAATTCGCGGCATGTATGCATGGAGTCACAAGCAACCGAAATTTCATGAGAAGCACCAGTCAGCTAATCAGAACCCAGCCGTTGCTACTACCAGACTCTCCAATTAACCCTTTTGCCTTGCAGTGGCCCAATACATTACTATGGATTGAAACCGCACCACACAAAAAAATATTAACAGCGTGCCTTTAAGAAAATGCTTTTAAGAGGGGAGGGAGGTTAATTAAAAAGAGGCCTTTCCCATCCTCCACCTTCCTAAATGGTTCCAAAACTGGCAGTGCTGATGTCTGTGAATCAGAGAATGTACTAAAATGTACGGATAATGCTGCTTAGCGTGCAACTCACAGGAATAAGAAAAAAAGAAGCAAAGAAGCTTTGTGAGCATCTGTCTATATATAGTATAGTCGTTTTCAGAAGCTATATATAGAGTATGTATGCGAAGAGTATATTATAGCATACATTATTTTATAGGTGTACATCCACACACACACGCACAGAGCTTTTATGTACTCATGATGACTCTGTCCTTTCCCATCATCCAGGGACCAACCCCCAGAGCCTCCCCATTGCTGAAGGCTTCCAGTGCTGCGTCCCGAAAGGTTTCAATGCTCGCTGCAGATAAGCGGAGCCACATGGTCATTATAATAAGAGTAGATGTTATAGAGCTGACTTAGACTAGGAAATCTCTTGGTGGATCCTGGAAAGAATGACTAACAGCAGCTCTTCCTCACGCTGAGAGTCAAGAGCCAGAGCAAGACTTAATTTGGAGACAACGGACTGAGTGGTGCTCAGGAATCTTCTCCATTCCACAAGGAGGCTGTGCTAGGAGATTATAGTTTAACAAACTGTTCCATATGATTTATGAGCCACAAAGCACTATCTGCATCAAGACAAAATCCAGTGAAAATGATCATAAACAGGCGCAAACCCCTATAGCAGTGGTCATCAACCTTGTCCTCAGGGCCCACCAACAGGCCAGGTTTAATGTATTACCTTGGGGAGATGCAGACTAGAATACTGCAATCACTGAGCACCAAATATCACCTGTCATTTATCTCAGTTATCTGTTAGTGGGCCCTGAGGACAGGGTTGATGACCACTGCCCTAAATCAGGGATCAACAAACCCTGGGTGCCAGGTCGCAAGTGCGACTAGAACTAGCTACCTGGCGCCTGGGGCGGCACAGCCGGGGTATCCTGTAACCGTGCGCCCCCTCCCCCCACCATCACGTCAGGCTCACGCTGGCCAGTAATTGAGGCCGCGGCTTTGCGGCCTTTTGCAGGCCTATGCTTCCTTCTGTGATCTGGCGCCATCTTGTGGTGGCCGTTGGTATGACAAGACAACCAGCAATGCCAATGGAGCTTCCCCTGCCTGTTTTCACTGCCATCTCCTTCCCTTTAATTAGAACCCCCAAACATTATATATATTTTTTATTCTAACACCCTAGAAAATAAAATGGCGGTTGTTGCAATACTTACTGTCACACCGTATTTGCACAGCGGTATTTACAAGCGCACTTTTTTGTTAAAAAATACACTTTAATTAAAAAATAAGACAACAGTAACGTTAGCCCAATTTTTTTTTTATATTGTGAAAGATAATGTTACGCCGAGTAAATTGATACCCAATATGTCACGCTTCAAAATTGTGTCCGCTCGTGAAATGGCTACAAACTTTTACCCTTTAAAATTTCCATAGGCGACATTTAAAAAATTCTACAGGTTGCATGTTTTGAGTTAGAGGAGGTCTAGGGCTAGAATTATTGCTCACGCTCTACCAATCACGGCGATACCTTACATGTGTAGTTGGAACACCGCTACTCATGTATGCGTTCGCTTCTGCACGCGAGCTCGGCGGGACGGGGCGCGTTCCTGGCTCCTAACTTTTTTAGCTGGCTCCTAGATTCCAAACAAAATTTGTCAAGCCCTGCCCTAAACCATATGAACATATCCTTATCACACAAGGTAAACAGGCCATGTGTGCTCTTCCTTCTAACCTCTGGTGATGGGAGGTTTGGAAGCAGACAATTCCTGTCCAATGACGGTTAGTAGACAATCACACAACATCTAGTTCATGCCATTTAGCCATTCGCTACCGTTGCCTGAAACCAGTTTCTCCTCTCCGCCACACCCCGATATGCAACTGCAGCCAAGACCAACAGTGTCAAGCTAACTGAACAAAGCTGGCTATACACTAGTAGAATTTGGTTAAAAAAAAATAATTTTAAGAACCTTCATTTCATTTTCTAATCATTAGTGGAAGTCAAATGGTCATTCATTTTGGAGCGCAGTGATAAGAAAGTTTGATGGAGTAGGGTGGAAAAAAAATTCTTGAACAAACTAATTTCTAACAGTGAATGTGGATTTCGTTTAGTATCCTCTATTTGTTCCAAAACTGAATAATGGTAAATAAAAATTTGATGTACTTTTGAATAACACTTGTGGAGCCATCAAATGTGCTGAGACTTTGCACCAACCAAAAATCAACTAGTGCATAGTCAGTTTAAGTCAATAGTGTAAAAGTCAAATAAATGTTTCCCTTGCCATTCATTAAAATATAAGTAAAGGCAAAACTTTGTTTAGTTTTGGATAGAGTGGAGAGGGAAAATTAAAAGAAATCCCCAAATTTTGGGGTGTCTCCAGAAAAGTAAATTAGGGGAAATCTTCCAATGAGGACACTAGTTCTGGTGATCTGGAGGTCCCCAAGGGATTCCCTCAATTTTTCGGGATTTCCTCTCATTTCCGGTTTGGCTACGGGACAGGAAATTAGGGAAAATCTTCCCAATGGGACACAGATGGCAAAAAAAAAAAAAAACACTGAAAAAAAGGGGTTATACCTTAATCCATCCAAAAATGAAGAAAAAAAATGTTGTCTATAGCTCTACTTTAACTACTTCCTTACTGGGCACATATACCCCCTTCCTGCCCAGGCGAAATTTCAGCTTTCAGCACTGTCACGCTTTGAATGACAAATTGCGCGGTCGTGCGACGTGGCTCCAAAAACAAAATTGACGTCCTTTTTTTCGCACAAATAGAGCTTTCTTTTGGTGGTATTTAATCACCGCTGCGGTTTTTATTTTTTACGCTATAAACAAAAATAGAGCGACAATTTTGAAAAAAAAAAGCATTTTTTTTATTTTTGCTATAATAAATATCACAATTTTTTGGGAATTTTTTTTTTTCCTCAGTTTAGGCCGATACGTATTCTTCTACATATTTTTGGTTAAAAAAAAAAAAAACGCAAGCGCCGTTTGATTGGTTTGCGCAAAAGTTATAGCGTTTACAAAATAGGGGGTAGTTTTATGGCATTTTTATAATTTTTTTTTTTTTTTTACTAGTAATGGCGTCGATCAGTGATTTTTTACGTGACTGCGACATTATGGCGGACACATCGGACACTTTTGACACTATTTTGGGACCATTCACATTTATACAGCGATTAGTGCTATAAAAATGCACTGATTACTGTATAAATGTGACTGGCAGGGAAGGGGTTAACACTAGGGGGCGAGGAAGGGGTTAAATGTGTGCCCTATTAGTGATTACTACTGTGGGGGGGGAGGGGACTGACTGGGGGAGGTGACCGATCTGTGTCCCTATGTACAAGGGACACAGCATCGGTCCCCTCTCCCTGACAGGACATGGATCTGTGTGTTTACACACACAGATCCATGTCCTTGTCTCTGTAACCGCCGATCGCGGGTGCCTGGCGGACATCGCGGCCGCCAGGCACGCGCATCGGCATTGCAGTGACGCGCCGGGTACGTGCTTGCGCGCCCCCCAGTGGCCAAATTAGCGGAGGCCGTAACAACCACCTCGCAGCCGTAGTATATACTCGTACGGCGGGCGCGAGGTGGTTAAATGACAAACTTTGGTGGAGAGATGTTGGCCAACAAGCAAAGCTCACTACACAGCTTAAAGTGTTACTAAACCCACAACAGTAAAATCAGTTTGTATATACAGTGAGGCATGCTTGTTATACTCACTGGGGAATCCTCTGCATTGTGTAAATAGGCTGATTGATACTGTCTTCTCTGATCCTCCCCTTTTTCCACAGTCCCCAAACCATCTCAGGATAGTACACAGGCTAATGGACAAGCTGCACATGCTCAGTTTGGTGTGTATTGCTGGAGAGTTTCCTTGGGAGGGTGCATGTGATCAGCACAGGGCCAATCAGCACGGTCCAGACAGAGGGTCAGGGGTCATTCATCCTCATAGGACAGTTATGAGAGAATGAAAACTCCTCCTACAAGCTTTAATCAGACACTGATAGAAGTCACAAGACTGCTCTAATTGCTGATGAGAAGAGGTATTTAGCAGTTTATATTTACTAAAACAATTGCATTTCCATGTTCTGTGTACTGTGGGAGACCAGATATAGTGAATGCGGGGTCCTCAGTTTGGTAACATTTTAAGCCCAGCTGCAGCCAAAACCTTTTATATGGTTTTCCATAGTGTAGGGAAGGGGTTTGGGCTCTATCAGGTTCTTTACTGCTCTCGGCTTTCAACATTGGGAAGATTTTCTCACAGGACAGAAAGATTAGAAATCTCTGCAAATGGTTCACTAAAATACATTTTAGAAGAGTTTGGAAAGGTTAGAACAGCTTTTCACAACCAGAGTTCCTATCGAGGTTGCAAGGGGTTCCTTGAGAGTTTTCCGTCTCCATTACAGTGGAACCTTGGCTAACGAGTAACACGGTTAATGAGCGTTTTGAAAGACGAGCAACTTTTTTTTTTAAATCCTGACTCGGTTTGCGAGTGTTGTCTCGCAAAACGAGCAGAATTCAAGCGAATGGGGTATGCAGTACCACATTTGGCCAGAGGTGTGGGGGCGCTGGTGACACTCGGAATGGTTCGGAGTTGTTCGTAAATACTCGGAAACACTCCGTTCCCAAATGTGTCCGAGCCTTTCCGAGTTCAGCCGAGCTGTCCCTAAATATTTCCGAGGCTCTCCGGTGCCCCCCCACCTCTGGCCACATGCGGTGATACATGCAATAGAAGTCAATGCGGAACAAATTATCTTTGCTTCCATTGACTTCTATGGGGAAACTCGCTTTGATATGCGAGTGCTTTGGATTACAAGCATTCTCCTGGAACGGATTATGCTCGTAATCCAAGGTTCCACTGTATAAGTAACTATTGGCATCAAAGACCTTTTTAGTAGGGCTGGTACTGATTAAAATGTTTGTGTTCGGTTAATCGATTTTTTTTAATCGATTAATCGACTCATTTCGATTCATTATAAACGCACATACAGATCCAACTACTTTTAGCTGATCTCCTTGCAGGCCGATTCCCAGTGCAGCTACCAACCACTGGAAACATGATTAGCAGGATACAAAAAACACACAAAGGCAGCGCTCGATGGGAATAGCATTAAAACTTTTATAGTCTTGGTTAAAAAAAATATAGTGCACTGGAGATAAAATCGATCTAGCTACATAAACTGTAAAAATAGTGTGAGTAATACCAAACGGTAGCAAAAGCAGTCATAAAAACATGTAGCTAAGTATGATACTGGTATAAAAATGTGTACAACGATACCACTGCTGAATCCAGATGAGGAGGGGTTAACATCAGTCCGTCGGCATGTAGATGTCCCGTGAAGGGAACTATCACAACTCCCAGTGGATGGCTGTAGAATCCCAGGTTGATAGAGGGAAGTGTAACAGCCCTTGTGTGTGGCAGATAGTAAGGTCCCGCCGGCATGCAGATATAAAGGCACAGCAAAGGAGCCCTTCAGATGGACACGGCAAGCCCCGCTGATGTCTGTGACGTCACCGGATCTCCGACAGAACTCCCTGAAGACCCGGAAGCCGGCGGAGAGGCGAGTACCGATCAAAAGAATTCATCGATTAATCAAAGAATTAATAGTTAATTTCCGCAGCCCTATTTTTAGCAATCTCTACTCTTCTCACTGACCACCAAATGTAAGTAGTAAACATC
>JARGYO010005626.1:146285915-146395915 GCA_029206835.1 Rana muscosa
TTATGGCCTGGCAGCTTCTCCACGCCAAAGAACATCCATCCTTTTCTTGGTTTTTGATGAAATGGTTCTGAGATTAAAGAGCCGCACCAAGAACCAAGGTAGCCCAGAGATAAATTTACCCTACTGAGAAAGTATCACAGAGCCAACGTGCATCAGGGGCCAGAAACCACCCCCTTCATCAGGGCTTAAGGATGGGAAACCGTTAAATACAAAGTGTATGATATTTTGTCCATAGCAGTTTAGAGGCCGTTTAGAATTCATCAGAAGTTGCTTGAACCAGCCATTGATGAAGGGACGGTTTCTGACCCCTGAAACGAGCTGGCTCTGTGAGAAGGTCTTCAAGTAATAAATGTATTCTAAGTAAAATTAGAGAAGACCTTCTCACAGAGCCAGCTCGTTTCAGGGGTCAGAAACCATCCCTTCATCAATGGCTGGTTCAAGCAACTTCTGATGAATTCTAACCACCTAAACGGCCTCTAAACTGCTATGGACAAAATATCATACGCTTTGTATTTTAATTTACGGTAACCGTTTCCCATCCTTAAGCCCTGATGAAGGGGGTGGTTTCTGACCTCTGAAACAAGCTGGCTCTGTGAGAAGGTCTTCTCTAATTTCACTTAGAATACATTACTTGGACCATTAATTATTGGTGTGCATCTTCAATCTCAGACCCATTCAGAAGAAAATCTATTGGCAGACATGGCCACACCTGCACACCAATATCCCATAGCCCTTGCATACACCTTGTGCAGTGATCAGTGTTTTTCTACACTGGATCAACACGGGTCACTACAAGAGAACATAGAAAACAATGGCTTTCTACGTGCCTTGTTCACACCACAATGTGCCTGTGCGTTGCCTTAAAGCAGAACTAAACCCCCCTATCATTTTCAGCCAAGGGAGCACCCATCTTGGCCTCTGGGCTTCAACTGCCATGGCACTGCACATGTGATCAGCTATGACACCAGCCACTCGATAGTTTGACAGTTTGGTTAAGAGCACAAGCAATGTGACAGTTACATTCGACAAACAAGCATTTTTGATGAGTAGTGGGGCGTTTTTACTTGGTGTTAAAGGACTTATAGACCTAAAAACGTAATGTTTCCACACGGCAAGAGCTCAGAGATCAACACTCGTCTTGGAACATCAGGACCCTGGTTCAAATACCACCAAGGCACTCCATGTGCAGTACATGAAGATGTGTACAATGAATACTCACAGGCACAAATGTGCAGCACTAAAAAAACGAAACTTGTATACGGTAAACCCCCGTTATATCGCAGTTCGGTTTTCGCGGCCCCGGTATATTGCGTTTTTTTCTGTAAGACCTATTAACATTATTTTATTGATTAAATCATTGTTAAATATTTTTGTGTTTTCCATTGCTCTTGCTATGTCTCTCAGTATCTTTTATGTGTTTAAATGTGTTTCTATTGTTTTAAAAGTGTGTCTAAAGACCTTAAAATGCTTTTAAAAGTTCAGTGAAAGTTATAAAAACATGCCTAGTGTGTATTTAAATAGGGTATTTCTATTTCATGGATTTTCACTTATTGCGGGTGGGTCTGGAACGTAACCCCCACGATGGAGGGGGGTTTACTGTACAGTAAAACCTTGGATTGTGAGCATAATTTGTTTCAGAAACATGCTTGTAATACAAAAGCACTTGTATATCAAAGCAAATTTATAGTCCATATAAAAAGATTATAGCAATGTGATGAGTTGTGTAACCATAAAATGTCCATCCACAAATAAAGGGATTTTTATAACAGCTTACCTGTAAAATCCTTTTCTTGGAGTACATCACGGGACACAGAGCGACTTAGTCATTACTAATGGGTTATATAGATTACCTTCAGGTGTTGGCACTGGCCAATTCCAAACCGGAAGTACCCTCCCCTATATAAGCCCCTCCCACCCGGGAGCACCTCAGTTTTGTAGCCAAGCAATAAGTGTCCCAAAAAGAGGGGTGGGAGCTCTGTGTCCCGTGATGTACTCCAAGAAAAGGATTTTACAGGTAAGCTGTTATAAAAATCCCTTTTTCTTTTTCGTACATCACGGGACACAGAGCGACTTAGTCATTACTAATGGGACGTCCCAAAGCAATGCCAAATGAGGGGAGGGATACATAAGCTGGGCGCCATCAGGCATGAGGATCTTTTGCGGCCTGCAACACACTGCGCCCAAAGGCGACATCCTCCTGACTTCTAACGTCTACCTGGTAGAACCTAGTAAACGTGTGTACCGAAGACCATGTTGCGGCCTTACATACTTGAGCCAGGGAGGCCTGGTGATGCACTGCCCATGAAGTTCCAACTGCTCTTGTGGAGTGCGCCCTAACTTTGAACGGAGGTGGTCTCTTTCTCAAGCCATAGGCTTGTATTATGACCTGTCGAATCCACTTGGCTAAAGTAGATTTTGATGCTGCCTGACACTTTCTGGGGCCTTCCGGCAGAACAAATAAAGAATCCGTTCTGCGAATCTGAGCAGTGGCTTTTAGATAAGCTTTAACTGCTCTTACTACATCCAAAGAATGTAATAACTTTTCCTCTACCGAGCTAGGTTTGGGGAAAAAAGAAGGAAGAACCACATCTTGGTTCAAATGAAACCTCGATACCACCTTAGGAAGAAAGGCTGGATGAGGACGTAATACTACTCTATCCTTATGGACAACCAGATATGGCTCCTTACAGGACAAGGCGGCTAATTCCGATACTCTTTTAGCCGAACAAACGGCTACTAAGAAAATCAATTTCCTGGTGAGAAGAACCAAGGAAATGTGTTGTAATGGTTCAAACGGTTGTTTCTGTAGAACCGACAGAACCAGGTTTAAGTCCCAAGGACATATGGGAATACTAACCGGAGGGCTAATACGCATCACTGCTTGTATAAAGGCTTTGACTAGTGAATGCGAAGCCAAGGGCCTTTGAAAAAATATTGACAAGGCCGAAATCTGACCCTTGATAGTACTCAAGGCAAGCTTCCCATCTACAGCCCACTGTAGGAAGTCCAGAATCCTACCTATTACGTACTTACGTGGATGCCATTTCCTGGCCTCACACCACGTAATGTATGCTTTCCAGATCCTATAATAGATCTGCCTGGATACCGGTTTCCTGGCATTGATCATGGTAAATACCACAGAATTAGAGAGCCCTCTCTTTTTCAGAATGTGGGCTTCAATAGCCAGGCCGTCAAACCTAGGGCTGGTAAGGAAGGGTGGTATATCGGTCCCTGCGACAGCAGGTCCGGACGATGTGGGAGGGTCCAAGGACTCCTCACTGACATTTTTACAATCTCCGCGTACCATGCCCTTCGGGGCCACGCTGGAGCCACCAGAATCACTGGTTTCTTTTCTACCCTGATTCTGCGGAGTAATCGCGGTAACAATTGTGGCGGTGGGAATGCATATATCAGCTCGAACTGATCCCAAGGGAACACTAGGGCATCCGAGCCGCAAGCTAGGGGATCCCTTGTGCGAGACACAAATCTGTCCACCTTTGCGTTGAATCTGGATGCTAGCAGATCTACATCCGGTGTTCCCCACCGCTGGCATATTGCCTGGAAAACCTCGGGGTGAAGAGACCATTCCCCCGGGCATAATTGTTGGCGACTTAGAAAGTCCGCTCTCCAATTTTCCACTCCTGGGATGAAAACCGCAGATATGGCTGGGACATATCTTTCTGCCCACTCCAGGATGCAATTTGCTTCCCTCTGGGCTGCACGACTCTTGGTGCCACCCTGGTGATTGATATATGCCACTGCCGTGGCATTGTCTGATTGAATTCTGACAGGGGACCCTTGGAGTTTGGATGTCCATGCTACTAGGGCATACCGGGCTGCTCGTATCTCTAAGAGATTGATGGGCAGGGCCTTTTCTGCTTCTGACCACTTGCCCTGGAGAGACCATTGCTCCAGTACTGCCCCCCAGCCTATGAGGCTGGCATCTGTAGTGACCACCTTCCAAGAAACCGGACTGAAGGGTTTCCCTCTTTCCAGATTCTGGGGCACCAACCACCAATGGAGGCTCTTGCGAACGGAAGGGGACAGGGACATTGGTAAGTCTAAAACCTGAACTTTTTTGTTCCAGGCTGACAGTATGGCCCTTTGCAAATTCCTTGAATGGAATTGACCGTAGGGTACCGCTTCGAATGAAGCCACCATCTTTCCCAGCAGCCTCATGCAGAGGCGTATGGATGGTTTTCTTTTTGTACCCACTAAGTGGGTCAAATCTTTTAAAGACGACACCTTCTCTGGAGGTAAGAAAATCTTTCTCTGATTTGAATCCAGCCTTAGCCCTAAGTATTCCAGACTTTTGACTGGTCTTAGAGCTGACTTGTCCCGGTTGATAATCCAACCGTGATATTCCAGATACTCGATTGTCTTGTGAATAGCTACTTCCAGCTTTTCCACTGAGTGGTCTATTAGTAGCAGGTCGTCTAGATATGCCATTATCGTTACACCCTGTGTTCTTAGATTGGCCAATAATGGGGCCAGAATTTTTGTGAACACTCGTGGTGCTGTGGCCAGACCGAAAGGTAAGGCTCTGAACTGAAAATGGCGCCCTTCTACTGCAAAGCGTAGAAATTTCTGGTGGGCCGGAAAGATGGGAATATGCAGATAAGCATCCTTTATGTCGATCGAGGCTAGCCATTCCTGCCCTTGTAGGGCGGTGGCCACCGATCGGATCGACTCCATCCGAAAAGTCCTGATATTTAGAACTTGTTTAGCCCTTTTAGATTTAATATGGGCCTCACGTCCCCATTTGGTTTGGGGACTGTGAAAAGGTTCGAGTAAAACCCGAATCCGCTTTCTTCCAGGGGAACCTTCATGATTACACCTTGGAGCAATAGTTGTTCTAGTGCCAGAAGGAGGGATCCTCTCTTTTGGGGATCTCTTGGCACGTTTGACCTCATAAATTGGGCAGGAGGAGTGCCTTTTAACTCCAGCTTGTATCCCAGACTTACTGCGGAGAGCACCCATCTGTCTCTGATGGTGTCCCGCCAGGTCTCTGTGAACAACTGAAGTCTTCCCCCCACCCGATTGAGTGGGGGCAACGCTTCATGCCTTGGGGGGAGGTTTTGTACCTCTCTTGATCCAGGGCTTCTTGTTACCCTGTGATTGTCCCTGATTTCTGCCCCCTGAATTTGACCGCGGAGGCCGTCGGAACTGCTTCACAGCCGATGTGCCCGGGACTGGAGAAGTAGGCCTCTTAAAAGAAGGACTTCTACCCTTGTTCTTAACCGGTAAGAGTGAACTTTTACCGGCAGAAATTTTCTGGATATATTTGTCCAGATCTTCTCCAAATAAGCGTTCTCCATGAAATGGGAAGCTAACCAGCAGTTTTTTACAGGGAGCTTCAGCAGACCAGTTTTTGAGCCACAGAAGCCTACGCATATGTACTATAGACAGCGTAAAGCGGGAGGCCTGTTGGATTGTATCCTTTATGGCGTCCACCGCAAAACACAAGGCTCTAGGCAGGTCAGCTAGGGCAAGAGCCTGCTGATCTGGTAAGTCCCTTAAGACTTGTTTCAACTGATCTTTCACTGCTTGGCAGACTCCAATCGCTGCTACCGCAGGTTGTGTCACCATACTTGCTGTAGAGAAAGCAGATTTTAGTAAAGACTCCAATTTTTTATCTATTGGGTCTTTGAACATTGGAACATTATCTACTGGACATGTCAGTGATTTGTTAACAGAAGAGATGGCTGCGTCCACTGTAGGGACCCTCCATTTTCTTATGAACTTATCCTCCATGGGATAGATCACCGGAAATCTCTTGGGGGGAGCAAATATTTTATCAGGATGCTCCCAATCCTGGTAAATAAGCCCTTCTAATAAAGGGTGGATTGGGAAGGAACAGACAGCCTGGGGAGCTTTTAGCGACCCCAGCGAGGAAACCGTAGTGGATGGTGGTTCCGCCAGAGGCATTTTAAATGCTGATCGGACCATATTAGTCAGAGACTGAACCCATAATCTTTCAGCCTGAGAAGCTGAGAAAGGTTCTTCCACTGTTGATTCCTCCATAACTGAATCAACCTCATCCTGATCCCCTTCAGGTAGGTCGATCTCTGTGTGGGGCTGTTCCTCCACTAACAGGCACTCTGAAGGAGGAGACGGAGATCGGACGCGCTTTTCCTGAGACAGGGAAGCAGCGATCAATGCTGTTAATCTCTCTTCCAATCCTCCCAGAGTTGAGGATAAAACCTCCTCTGTTATATATACAGGAGCAGGTGGACTGGGGACAGCCGCAGCACCAGGCATTCCTGCGGGGTTTCTACGGCTACTGACCTCTGAATTCTCAGGGGAGATTGGTGCAGTACAAGCATGCCCAATATCCTCAGAGCCCGATGGAGACCCCTTTGGCTTCCTGGAAGCTCTATTTCCGGAGCGTCTGGACGACATATCCTTTAAGCACAAAGCTGAGGTATTCCCGTCGTCATACACCAATTTTGCTGGTAATAGTCTAACACAGGTGCTGCTATATACCAGCTGGTGTCCACTAAAGTGCCTTTCTATGGGGATGCCTGCATCAACCGCCTCTGTGTGCCACTGTTTGTTGCTAGCTCTGTTTGCATGCAGCTGACACTTGTACTGTGTCTTTTAACCATGCTGGGACGCCCGCACATGCGCAGAAGCGCCGCGGCGCGCATCGAGCGTCATCCACCCGCCCCGCCCCTTTTTTTCATAGGAGGCGCGTGCACGCGCCCGCGCGCGCGCCCGTGCGCCATTGGCGCCCTTTTCGAAATCAAACAGGGGACTAGGAGCCAGGGCCCTTTTTGCCGGAGGGCCTGTGCGGTGGATGAGCGCAGCAACAGGGCAGAGGAAGTGGATTCCCACAGAGAAACTTACCAGCTGCCTGGATCTTTTGACTTGAGAAAACCAAAGATCCACATGACAAGAAAAATGGACTACAGCGGCCTCTAGTGGTTTAACACAGGTACCGCGGTCCCTGTTTTTTTTTTTTTTTTCTTGACTACTATTAAAATTTTACATTTTCAGTAGTTATAGGCAAACACAGATATTTAGCGGGAATACCGTTAGGTAACAGACAGAAAGACAAATTAGGCTTGGGGGTCCCCCAATAGAACCAAGTTCCTGGGGGCCCCCACTTACCTGATCCCCGCCGCAGGACTTTGGTTGTTCCACAGAAGTCCAAACTTCACCTATCACGGCAGGCATTGTAATTAAACCTTCAGGGACCGGGTTCCCAAGGATTCCACTCCCCTGGACCTGTATAGCACCCTGCACAGACAACTTCTTGGTCGTGGGTATGACCAGAGCTCTGGATCCCAGGGTCCAGCCCTCCTAAGAGAAGCATTACAGGCAAAACCTTGCTCTTCTGCTGCAAGGCCCGGGTACCGACCGTTTAGCTATGAAGCTTTTTTGGTGGGATCCGGAACAGCTTACTAAGGCCCAAAAGAACCTGTACGCAAGCCCAGTGAAAACACATGTTACTCTTTGGCCAACACCTTAGACACTGGCAAAAAACTGAGGTGCTCCCGGGTGGGAGGGGCTTATATAGGGGAGGGTACTTCCGGTTTGGAATTGGCCAGTGCCAACACCTGAAGGTAATCTATATAACCCATTAGTAATGACTAAGTCGCTCTGTGTCCCGTGATGTACGAAAAAGAAAGAAGCCTCCACAGGGGATTAGAAGCAAAATCCAGCAGGAGCTCCAGAGTATAAAAGAGAAGAGAGGCGCCTCTAAGTGTAGCAATATGGTTACATTTAATGAAGGTACAACATTTAGAAACTCACATGGCACATCTAAGTATGCAGGCATCCAGGGGTAAAGCTGTCCACATAGACCAACCTCCACACCGCGGCTCTCACCACTGTCAGTCTGCAATCGTGACCGGGAAGCCTACCCTGCAGTAGAGCGATATGAAAGTGAGGCTTGAAATGCTCGTGGTGCGCAGAGAGTGGAAGGGACGACGTCAATAGCGGTGTGGAGGATGATCTATATGGGACAGCTATGCCCCGGATGCCTGCATACTTAGATGTGCCTGTTTTAATCATCAACCATGTGAGTTTGCTAAATGTTGTACCTTCATTAAATAGAACTATATTGCTACACTTGGAGGCGCCTCTCTTCTTTTATACTCAGTTGTGACATGAAGCTACTCTTATATCAAGTTAAAATTTATTAAAAAAATGTTGCTTGTCCTGCAAAACTCTCAAACCAAGGTTTTACTGCATATGCAAGGGGGGGGGGGGGGGGGGGGAGGGGGGGAGGTATTGAACAAAACAACCAATTGGATTTGATCCAGCACCAAACAGACCATGCATGATTACTCTGGCTGCCATGGGCTGAAGCTCTTTTCCCATTACTCTTTGCCTTATTAAATAATCCCGACAGCATTGTTACTTCCCTGCTTGCTTACCGGGGGATGGGGGAATAAAAACAGAACAATCACAAAGCTCACTTCTTAGTCTCCCACTGAGAGACTGGAATGAAAAATTCCCCCGCATCCCCAGCACTTGTAAGAGGATAATTGGGCCTCCGCTGTAATACCGGTCTTCCTATATCATCCTGAGTGACATGTTCCCAACTAATAGTCCTGCCAGGTTGCTCCTTCCCAGTAATATCCTTTTCTATCAAAGTGTCATTTCTTTAATTCTGATAGCAGGGTCAGCCCGATCAGCCGAACGCGGTTCTACTGAAGTGGTGGGTGAGCCCTGCGCGATTAATGTCCCCCCCCCCCCCCAGAGGTCTTAAAATCGTAGGCGGAACACCTCGGTGCCATCTTTGATGGCGAAAAAGCTTGCTCTTTGGCCTCTAAAAACTACAGCCATTCTGAGATGGGATCCAGCCCCGCCACCTCCTAACTCAATCACATGAAAGGCTCAGGAGTGAATTTTAAAGAGGAACGGTCTTTTTAATTATCCTTTTTTTTTTTTTACATGTGAAGGAGAGATCAATTGCTGCAAACCTCATCAGTGCAAATTACTGTTTAAAGCTGAACTTCGAGCAAAAACTGAACTCTATAAAAATCAAAATCAAACAAAATACCTTCGCAAATCCAAACAAAGGCCTGTTTTTTTGCAAGCTCCCTGCCCCGCCCAACACAATTTTTTTTATAGCCCAACTCCGGGCACAAGAAAAAAAAAAATTACCCTTCTACTGGGGCATCCCAAACTATAGGAAATAAACGGTTCCAAGTCTAGATCAGCCATTCTCAACCATTTGGACACAGAGGAACCCTTGAAATAAACTTTCCAGTCTCAGGGAACCCCTACTAATAATTTTACTATATCAACATCTGATGATACATTAGTTTGATAGTCAGTGGGAAGAATGGTCTTTACACTTGTGGTCATTGGGAAGAATTACCCCCTTACTAGGGCTGGGAAAAAAATCGATTTTAATCTTGAATCGAGTTTTGAGCTCAAATCGATTCAGTTTTGAAGAAAATCGATTTTTTTATATATTTTTTTTTTTTTTCCTTCCCTTCAAAGTTTCCGTAGCAGGACTGCAGGGGGCGTATCCGGAATGGCACTGGGCAGCGTTACCCCAATTACATCTACTCGCTGCAGCCGCCGTCTGCCTACCTGATCAGCGTGTCATGCAGACAGACGGCGGCCATTGCAGTGTTCAAAAGCCGCGCCTCCCGAGTCCTCGTCGTCTGTGATAGGCGGAACACTCAATTTCACAGCAGGCAGTATTCAGCCTATCACGGACATCCTCTCATCCTCGTCTGTGTTATGAGGATGACCATGATAGGCGGAACACTGAATGCTGGGAAATTGAGTGTTCCGCCTATCACAGACGAGAAGGAGGCGCGGCTTTTGAATACTGGAATGGCCACCGGTGGAGCAGTAAAATCCGTATACCATGAAAATCTGTATCAGGTACGGGCACAGTGATTGAAGCATGGGCACAGTGAGACAAGGGTACAGTGAGGCACGGGCACAGTGAGGCATGGACACAGTTAAATTCAACTAAGAGTAACCTCAGGATTTTTTGTTGTTTTATTAGCTAAATCCAAATACAGTGTTAATAATTTGGATGTTTAACAATCTTTGTTGCACACTGCAAAAAACAACAAAAGGTTACAAGCGCTAAATTGGTGGATAAAGAAAAAAATATAATGGATGATAATAATAATAATAATAAGAAAAAAATCCCAAATATTTTGGGAAGTACAAAGTATCCAAAAAGGGGGAAAAAACAGGATCCAGCGCAGCAAGAAAAAATCCGTACCCAGAAGTACAAAATACACAACATGCACACAATATAATCCAGCGCTCATGGAACATACATTATTAACTATTGAAAACTCTTGAAGAATTGATAAAAAAGCTTAGTCCATTTATCACAATAAAGAGAGGGATCCAATCCCAAATGTGCAGAGGGCAAATGAATCTTAACTCTCCAGTTGCCAGTGGTGACAAACTTGTTAAACTTGCAGTGACATCCGTGGAGCAAGGAGGGGATAAAAAAGTCAAAACAAAGCCTGTGGCATGATCTCCGTGTGAGCACAGTACCTTGAATGATGGACAACAGGCAGACCAGCGTGTGGAGGGCCCTCCAACCCAAAAGGATGCAGAGCCAGGATCGCAGCAAGGCTGGGACAGAAGGAATCACACACAGAGTTTCAAGAGTTTTCAATAGTTAATAATGTATGTTCCATGAGCGCTGGAATATATTGTGTGTTTGTTGCACACTGACTTTGCAGTTAGAGAAAGGGTTTGCCTTTGCAATTTTGTTTGTTGATGCACTTTAATTAATATAATAAAAAAAAAAAAAAATAATCGAATCGTAAATCGAGTTTTTTTTTTAAAAAAAAATCGCAGATTTTTTTGGGGGGGAAAATCGCCCAGCCCTACCCCTTACAGATAGCTAAAAAGATCAATGGAGTCAGTGGGAACTTATCCGAGAGGCAAAAATATGTAATTGCTGAAGGACCTCCCAGTCATTACAGGAGGAAGCCTAGGGTTCCATGGAACCTTGGTTAAAAAAGTCTATGGCGTCACAGAGACCGTGTGATCTGGGCTGCCTTGGCATTGGGTCACAGAGACCGTGTGATCTGGGCTGCTTTGGCATTGGGTCACAGAGACCGTGTCTTCCGGGCTGCCTAGGCATTAGGTCACAGAGACCGTGTCGTCCGGGCTGCCTAGGCATTAGGTCACAGAGACCGTGTCGTCCGGGCTGCCTAGGCATTAGGTCACAGAGACCGTGTCGTCCGGGCTGCCTAGGCATTAGGTCACAGAGACCGTGTCGTCCGGGCTGCCTAGGCATTAGGTCACAGAGACTGTGTCGTCCGGGCTGCCTAGGCATTAGGTCACAGAGACCGTGTCGTCCGGGCTGCCTAGGCATTAGGTCACAGAGACCGTGTCGTCCGGGCTGCCTAGGCATTAGGTCACAGAGGCCATGGGGACAGCTTTTTTTCTATTTGTGATAAAGCTTTCTTATCACAAATAGAAAAAAAAGCTGTTCCCATGGCACATGGTATATTTTTACCCTAAATATTTGTGATCTGACGGGATAGCTTGTGCCCTACGGATAAGCACCCGTTAAAGGGAAGAAAATAAAAATGTTTCCCAGACATTGGATTTACCTAAACAGATTACGAAGGGCAGTGAAAAAAATAAGTCGGGGCTTGGTACAGAACGTTTCCATATGTAAACACAGTAAGACATGTGGAATTTATATTGTAACACTGCAGCAGAATATTTAAGAAGAAACAGACAATGATTGCAAAGGAGATCTGTCACCCAAAAACAGCCCCGTCAGCTCATCTCGGACAGATCCAGCAGAAAATGAATGGACAGCCGGGGTAGGGGGGGTCTGCCGGCTTGGTGAAAGGGGATCGACTATTCTGAAACACAATCGGTTATGGCGCAGAAATGGAGGCTTCCATACTGGAAGGACTTCTTATCCATTTTAATACAGACAAACACTCTTACCATTTACAGGTCACGCACAGTTTACACACCGGTAAGGTAAATCTGCTCTAGTGGTGCTGCAATGTCCTCTATACTGGCCTATTGTGACACCATTCCCCGATAGGTTTACAATGTTGCATTCACTGTTATTCTGCCTAGGGTGCGTTGGGGCTCGTTCACATGGACTATCAGGGGGTGGTAAAGGTGGGCAGTTGACCCGCGGTTTTGTCACCTGACTGCCCACCTAAACAAGGTATGCAGCTGCTCAGGTCTGTACACATACCACAGCAACAATAACTGCAAAATGTAAAGCCGAATTCCAGAAATTCAGCTTGTGAGGGTGAGTCAAGACCAAGAAGGTGCATGACATCTCCTGGGCTTAGCTCTGTTATTTACATTTGAACGTTTTTTACACTCCAAGAAGACTTGTCGCTGTATTTCCTGGAGCATGACGCCGATGCTTCAGGTTTAAGCATCTTCAATATTAGAGTAGGTTATGCCTGCCCCTCCATATCCTGCAGCCCAATCACAGAAGCCTTTGTATTTTGTGAATGAGCTCCATAATACAAAGGCTTCTCTGAATGGGAAGCAGAGGGGAGGGCCGGCATAGCTTCTCTGTGTGCCTCTCTCTCCTCTCACAGCTCGGAGTGTCAGTGTATGCTCTGGCAGAGCAAAAAACCTGTCGGATATGAATAATGAGGATAAGTTCAGGAGAGGTCATGCACCTCCTTGGAGCCAACTCAGTGTGGCTGCACTTTTTACAAAGAGGCCGTATTCCTGGAATTCAGCTTTAAACTGCATTCAAGTAAATTGGGCTACTACGTGCAGCGTGGTGGGTCAACATTCTGAGGGTTAAAACCGGCGATATGTCATATTGTCTCCTCACTGCCTGTCAAACTCCTTCTAAAAAAGCCATCTTACCCCGGAAGTAAAGACGGGTGGTAAAAACAGGTTGTTGATCCCCATCTATAAATTGTGCACAATACCAAAACCCTTCCTACTGGCAAGTTTACATGGCCAGCAAACACAATTGTTTCTATTGCCATAGTCAAACGCCCTCTGAAGAGTGATCCACTGTGAAAGGTAAAAAGGATAGGTGGTAAAAACAGGTGGTTGATCCACATCTTTATCGCACCCCATAAACCACACACACACACACACACACACACACACACACAGATGATCCACCGCGGAAGGTAAAGACAAGTTGTAAAAACAGGCAACTGATCCACGTCTTCATCGTACCCGATACCAAACTCCCCTCCCTTCCTTTGGCAAGTTTACATGGCCAGCAAACATGGTTGTTTATGTTGCTGTGGTCACTTGGTGGTCCAGTAACCTCTATGCAGCATGCTGCAGTTGGTAAGTGGATCCTCTTGCCAACCATACCCATTCAAGTCAACGGGACCACACTGCAACCACGTCTAAAGCACTGGGTGGCAGCACAGTCCCAGTAGGACTTCAATGCAAAATCCCTCCAGGGTTAAAAAAAACACATTCAGAACGCCTCCTGAACATCTGTCAAACGGCTCTAAACCATCTCTGAAAAGCAGCCCACTGCGGGTTGCTTTTTATAGGTGCTCACAAATCTGCAAACGAGGCTGAACTCAAACAGAGCTGTATAAAAATAAATAAATCACACCGCCGCAACCAGACACTGCATCATACGCCGATCAAAAGGCAAAGAACCGCTCACATTGCAATAAAAATGCCTTTTTTCTGTATTGATTCACCTGGACTTTTCATCAAATATAAACCTAAAACACTTCAATGGAAACCACAGGACGGCGTTGGATTAGCAGTGGTCGCAGTCCAATGACACAATAAAGGACACCACCGTCATACGGTACACTGCGGGATCATCACTTGCTCATCAGCCACAGAAAACATTTCTCCAAAAGAGCTCCTATTTTTTTTGTTACATACACATGGCCGCCGCTTGTAGGAAATAAGTATAAAGGAGCAGAAAAGCACAAGAGCAGAGCAGCGGGGGTTAAACAGCCTCCAACACACCTGCAGGCAGCAGATATTCAATCAGTGCATTAACCTAGTTTTATAACTGCGGGCTCCTCCGCGCCACATCTCATGTCCGCTCAGCACCGTGCCCTGGATTACCGCTGCCAATCTCTGACAGCAATCAGCAAATCACAATACTCGAGAAAAAAAAAAAAAATCTACTTCTTAAAAAATGCATCTTAAATACATATTTATAGCTCTGATAGAAAGAGCCAAATTCTCCATCGCTAGAGGAATATTCTGCCAACGCCACCTCTGGGCAAATATAAAAACACATTTGTTTTCTCTGTCTATTCATTTTAGTGGATTTTTACATAAAACAGTCATAAAGCGGCTGAATATGTCCGGATCTCTTTTTAAACACTCTGCTGTCTCCTCCTATCGGCACATGTGCACTGCAGCACACCTGATTGGCTCCTAATGCTTCCCCTCTCTCTCGGAGCTGTGCGGTAGATGAGACAGGGAGGGGACACTCCAGGAGCCAATCAGGTGTGCTGCAGTGCACATGCGCCGATAGGAAAGATGCTGATTGGAGGAGACAAAGTTTAAAAAAAAAAGTTCAGGACAGGTTCAGCCCCTTATGACCATTTTATGTAAAAAAATCCACAAAAATTAATAGACAGAAAAATCAAATGGAGTTTTTTTTTTTTTTTTATGTTTATTCATTTTAGTGTATTTTTACATAAAACGATCGTAAGCGGCTACACCTGTCCGGATATCTTTTTAAACTCTGCTGTCTCCTCCAATCAGCACCTCCTATCCCCTGCCAAAAAAATAAATAAAAAATACCTTGGAAGGACTTTGCCGTCTCCTCCTATCGGCATCTTCTCCATCGGTACATGTGCACTGCAGCTCACCTTATTGGCCCCTAATGCTTCTCCGCCCTCCCGCAGCTGTGCAGTAGATGAGAGAGGGAGGGGGACACTCTAGGAGCCAATCAGGTGTGCTGCAGTGCACATGTGCTGATAGGGAAGATGCTCATAGGTGGAGACCGCAAAGTCCTTCCAAGGTATTTTATTTTTTATTTTTTGGCAGATTGCAGGGTGGATAAAAATCAATGATTTAAAAAATAAAACATTTTTAAAAGTATTTTAATAAAATGCTTTTGGAGTAAAAATCAATCTAAAGATAGTTTTCGATTTAAGATACATTAATAATTTAGTTTAGTCAGCGTGAAATGAAGCTTAGTTATGTAGCATGAGGCTGTATATTCTGCAATATTTAAATTTTTTGTAAACTCATTCAATGAATCCAAGCTCTGCAAGCTGAGAGAACATGCACTGCATTGATGCATTCACACAATGTTACAGTAGCCATGAGATAAAACAAAGTTCAGGAATATTCCTTTATCCCATTGTTTTGCAAATCTATGTACACTACAAACTGTATGATTGAATCGCTTCTGATATCGCTGTTTTACTAACCTGACAGCTTAGTATTCTATAGGAAACTTTCATTTTGTTTCCAAATATTAAAGATTCTAACTACCAGGAAGAATGAGTCCTTACATTTAAAGAGCACCTGTCATTTCAGATCCATCATGGCAGCGCCTGTTAGCGGCATCCGCTCACCTGCTGCCGCCACATCCCTCACCTTGTGTCACTGCCGCATCACCAGCCGTCCCATTAAAGTGAATGGGACTGTCGGTGAGTCACCAGCGGGTCAGAGGAAGAGTCTCTGCGGGACAGAAATGACAGTTGCCCTTTCAGAAATGCTGCTCAACAGCACATATTTGCCCCAATCACAAGTCTAAATGAGGCCTATATGTGGTGACCTGTTTACGCCTGCACAGAACACCAGTCACAGCTAGGGAATATAGAAAACAATTGTTTCCTATGTGCCCGCGTCACACCAAAATGCTGCAGAAAATGAAGACAAGCTTTCCAAGTGCATCAGGTGGAAGTCAGGACTGCCAGTCACGGCACCCCAATGCAGCTGTAGTGTGGAGACCTGCAGTGTAACTTCATACACTCTCAATAAAGTTTAAAAAAAAAAATTGTAAACAGTGCTTCGCACCACCCCTCAGCATCGAGCAAAACAAACACCAGCCTGCGAGCAAAATACAGACACCAGTAATCGTTAAAGTGGTTGTAAACCCTCGGAGACAACTTAAGCCTATCATATAGCAGATAACACAGGCAGCTGCTCGTTGCCTGTGAAAGTGTACTTACAGCTGTATTTTCACTTAAAATCGTCTTTTTCGTGTTAATGACGTTGCCCGCGATTGCGCAGTATTGCCCCTCATTAACGGCACCTAAAATAGGTGCCGTTTATTCATTCCCAGCTTGTCAAGAAAAGACTGAACGAGCGGCACAGAGGAGAAGTCTCGCGATGATTCACTCATTCTCTTCTTCCTGATACTCCCCCTTGTGACTGAATAAGACGTCACACAGGGGGGTGAATCACAGCAGCCGCAGACACATAGGAAACAAGCAGTTCTTACGGCTCTACAGCGCATGCGCGAGATTTCCTAAAGGGAACCAGTAAGGGCGGAAGTGACGTCAGAAACTAAAGCAGAAAACCGCAGTAAGAATGGCGCTGTCACTACCCGGAAATAGAGAAAAGATAAAGACCATAAAAAAGGTATTTGCAGGACTAGTTTTTGGACAATTTATACCTATCATGCATTGCGATGGGCTCTTGTAAATTAACATTTGAAAAACAGGAAAAATCCGTAGGGGTTTACTTCCTCTTTAAGAATCGTTACTGTGATTTCCCCCTCGCGATCTTAAAGCATCTTCCCGATTATTTTGCCGATATCTGTCAAAAAAAAAAAAAAAAACGTAGACAGTGTGCCAATGTTTACAGTAAGCCCAGCGGCTGAGGAATGTTGTGATCAACATTCCTGAGCAGCTAAACTAACTATAAACATTGTAACGTTTTATTCTTTAGGTCAAACGAATGATCTTCGGTCTGTAAATGAGGGAAGTTTAACCACCTAAAGACTAAACCTTTTTCTGATACTTGTTGGTTTCAAGTTAAAATCATTATTTTTTGCTAGAAAATTTGGAACCCACAAGCAAATATATAATTTTTTTTTTAGCAGAGACCCTAGAGAATAAAATTGTGGTTTTGTCACACTGTATTTGCGCAGCGGTCTTTCAAATGCAATTTAAAAAAAAAAAATACACTTTAACCACTTCCATACCGGGCCTATTCTGACACTTCTCTCCTACATGTAAAAATCACCATTTTTTTGCTAGAAAATTACTCAGAACCCCCAAACATTATATATATTTTTTTTTAGCAGACACCCTAGGGAATAAAATAGCGGTCATTGCAACTTTATCTCGCACGGTATTTGCGCAATAATTTTTTAATGCCTTTTTTTAAAAAAAACGGTTTTATTAATAAAAAAAAAAAAACAACAAAACAGTACATTTAGCCCAATGTTTTTGTATAATGTGAAAGATGATGTTACACTTACGCCGCGTAAAATAGATACCCAACATGTCACGCTTAAAATTGCGCACTCATGGAATGGCGCCAGACTTCGGTACTTAAAAATCTCCATAGGCGACGCTTAAATTTTTTTTACAGGTTACCTACCAGGTTAGAGTTACAGAGGAGGTCTAGTGCTAGAATTGTTGCACACGCTCTAATGCACACGCCGATAACTCACATGTGTGGTCTGAACGGCATTTACATATGTGGGCAGGACTTACATGTGTGTTCACTTCTGAGCGCGAGCTACTGGGGACAGGGGCGTTTTAAATAATTTTTTTTATTATTTATTTTACCAATTTTTTTACATTTTTTTTTTTAAATCACTTTTATTCCTATTTCAAGGCATGTAAACATCCCTTGTAATAGGAATCTATTGTGACAGGTAGGGCTGGGAAAAAAATCGATTTTAATCTTGAATCGAGTTTTGAGCTCAAATCGATTCAGTTTTGAAGAAAATCGATTTTTTTTTTTTCCCGTAGCAGGACTGCAGGGGGCGTATCCGGAATGGCACTGGGCAGCGTTACCCCAATTACATCTACTCGCTGCAGCCGCCGTCTGCCTACCTGATCAGCGTGTCATGCAGACAGACGGCGGCCATTGCAGTGTTCAAAAGCCGCGCCTCCCGAGTCCTCGTCGTCTGTGATAGGCGGAACACTCAATTTCACAGCAGGCAGTATTCAGCCTATCACGGACATCCTCTCATCCTCGTCTGTGTTATGAGGATGACCATGATAGGCGGAACACTGAATGCTGGGAAATTGAGTGTTCCGCCTATCACAGACGAGGAGGAGGCGCGGCTTTTGAATACTGGAATGGCCACCGGTGTAGCAGTAAAATCCGTATACCATGAAAATCTGCATCAGGTAAGGGCACAGTGATTGAAGCATGGGCACAGTGAGACACGGGCACAGTGAGGCACGGGCACAGTGAGGCACGGGCACAGTGAGGCACGGGCACAGTGAGGCACGGACACAGTGAGGCACGGACACAGTGAGGCACGGACACAGTTCAATTCAACTAAGAGTAACCTCAGGATTTTTTGTTGTTTTATTAGCTAAATTCAAATACAGTATTAATAATTTGGATGTTTAACAATCTTTGTTGCACACTGCAAAAAACAACAAAAGGTCACAAGCACTAAATTGGTGGATAAAGAAAAAAATATAATGGATGATAATAATAATAATAAGAAAAAAATCCCAAATATTTTGGGAAGTACAAAGTATCCAAAAGGGGGAAAAAACAGGATCCAGCGCAGCAAGAAAAAATCCGTACCCAGAAGTACAAAATACACAACATGCACACAATATAATCCAGCGCTCATGGAACATACATTATTAACTATTGAAAACTCTTGAAGAATTGATAAAAAAGCTTAGTCCATTTATCACAATAAAGAGAGGGATCCAATCCCAAATGTGCAGAGGGCAAATGAATCTTAACTCTCCAGTTGCCAGTGGTGACAAACTTGTTAAACTTGCAGTGACATCCGTGGAGCAAGGAGGGGTTAAAAAAGACAAAACAAAGCCTGTGGCATGATCTCCGTGTGAGCACAGTACCTTGAATGATGGACAACAGGCAGACCAGCGTGTGGAGGGCCCTCCAACCCAAAAGGATGCAGAGCCAGGATCGCAGCAAGGCTGGGACAGAAGGAATCACACACAGAGTTTCAAGAGTTTTCAATAGTTAATAATGTATGTTCCATGAGCGCTGGAATATATTGTGTGTTTGTTGCACACTGACTTTGCAGTTAGAGAAAGGGTTTGCCTTTGCAATTTTGTTTGTTGATGCACTTTAATATAATAAAAAAATAAATAAAATCGAATCGTAATTCGAGTTTTTTATAAAAAAAAAAAAAAAAAAAAATCGCAGATTTTTTTGGGGGGAAAATCGCCCAGCCCTAGTGACAGGTCCTCTTTATGGAGAGATGCGGGGTCAATAAGACCCCACATCTCTCCTCCAGGCTGGAAAGCATGAGATTAAGAAAAAAAAATCACAGATCTCATGCCGACAGCCCCGAACGCGGCTTTGTTAACATCCGGGAACCCGGGCGTGACTTCATAACGTCGCGCTCGGGCCTCCGACAGTCAGAGATGACTGGTGACCATCTGGTCACTGGAAATCTCTATCGTCGTTAACCCGGTGCTGGCCGATTCTTTCTCTGGGCACCCGATGGCAAAAAAGAGCCCAGAGAAGCATCGGATCGTGGCGGGAGGAGGGGGACGTCCCCTCCCGTCGCCTATAAGAACGATCAAGCGGCGGAACTGCCGCTATGATCATTCTTATCCTGCACAGAATTGCCAGCTGGAAATAATGATGTCAGAATGATGCCTGTAGCTGCACCTATCATTCAGATATCCCCCCCCCCCCCCCCCCGAAAGTCAGCAACATCATATGACGGCGTTCGGTAGGGAAGTGGTTAATGAATTTTAAAAAAAATTAAAAACAGTAAAGTTAGCCCAATTTATTTGTGAAAGATTTAACGCCACGAAAATCGTGATCTTTATTCTAAGCAAAAAAAAAAATGGGATTCTTGCTTTGGCCAGAATCGTGCAGCTCTAGACACCAGCCTGCGAGCAAAAAACAGACATTGATCTCAATAGGCGAGTCTGACGGGCAGCGCCGTCTGTCAATCTCTACAGCACGAGTTAAAATGTTGCGGCATGCGTACGGCCCTATCAGGCTGTAATGTTAGCATTGAGGTGGGCATAAAACTGCGGCTCAGCCATCTGTTTTTACTGCCCGTGTGATAGAGCCCTGCTAGAGTAGTAAACCCATCCCCACAAACCGCCCCTTTGATTACCAGCCTGAACTCTAAATTTCATAGACGCAGCACGAAATATCAGATCCGATGAAAACTTCTACACATGTTCCCGTCTCCAATCTTGACTTGGGAGGTCAGGAAGGTAAATGACACACGCCGTCATTACCATCTATTGTGCGTTTACAGAAAGCGAGTTATTATGTAGCGGTGAATGCCGGTATAAAACAATTCCTGCAATCCCCACCAATCTCATTGTAAACAAAAGTTCCTTTTCAAGCCCCCGGTACACACAGACCTGTAGGAGTCTATAAAATATCTTGACGTGACAACCCGTGCATTCACACAGTACAGCGGCAGTACCGCCGCCACCCACAACAAATCTTTATTCCTACATGGAAAGTGCCTAAGGCAAACCTCAAACCTCCCCACCAGAAAGCACACAATACTTTGGTTTATGGAGCGTTTGTTGAATCGCAATGTTGCACTTGAATGCCTTCACAAATACACGAGACGAAACTTTTCGGGAACAGGAAAGAAGAGTTTAGACAAGTTTGATCGATTATATAAACTGCGTGTTCTGGAATCATCTTGTTTGTGCCGCACAATAAAACATTAAATGATTAAAATAAAAAAATAGATAGATTTTTATATTCGCCTATAGAAATATATGAGAATAAGTGTAAAGTCAGTTTTCATCTTAATGCATTCTATGCCTCAAGATAAAAACCCTTCTGTGTGCAGCAGCCGCCCTTAACACTTACCTGAACCCCCTCTAGATCCAGCGATGTTGTAGGAATGTCTCGGCCATCCTCATTGGCGGAGTTAGCAGCGCGGCATCATTGGCTCCCACTGCTGTCAAAGTCAGTCAGCCAATGAGAATAGAAAGGGGGCGGGGTCAGGCCGCAGCTCTTTGAATGGACACAGGGAGCTGTGACTCGGTTCGGGTGCCCCCATAACAAGCTGCTTGCTGTGGGGTCACTAAACAGAAGGGAGTGGCCAGAAGAGCCGAGAAGAGGAGGATTGAGGCTGCTCTGTGCAAATCCACTGCAACAGAGCAGGCAAGTATAACATTTTTTTTTTTTTTTATTATTCAAAACAACGAGACTTTACAATCACTTTATAACTCCATTATAACTAATCTCCAGGTAAACACATATTATACATTTAAAATACACGAGTGACGTCTACCTGCTAAAGGATTTGTATTCTTATCCATCCAGGCCTGAAATTGGCACTGCCCTGCAAGACAGCAGAGCCAGCCAAGTGACCCGACTTTCTTTTTCGTACATCACGGGACACAGAGCGACTTAGTCATTACTAATGGGTTATATAGATTACCTTCAGGTGTTGGCACTGGCCAATTCCAAAACGGAAGTACCCTCCCCTATATAAGCCCCTCCCATCCGGGAGCACCTCAGTTTTTTGCCAGTGTCTAAGGTGTTGGCCAAAGAGTAACATGTGTTTTCACTGGGCTTGCGTACAGGTTCTTTTGGGCCTTAGTAAGCTGTTCCGGATCCCACCAAAAAAGCTTCATAGCTAAACGGTCGGTACCCGGGCCTTGCAGCAGAAGAGCAAGGTTTTGCCTGTAATGCTTCTCTTAGGAGGGCTGGACCCTGGGATCCAGAGCTCTGGTCATACCCACGACCAAGATGTTGTCTGTGCAGGGTGCTATACAGGTCCAGGGGAGTGGAATCCTTGGGAACCCGGTCCCTGAAGGTTTAATTACAATGCCTGCCGTGATAGGTGAAGTTTGGACTTCTGTGGACCAAACAAAGTCCTGCGGCGGGGATCAGGTAAGTGGGGGCCCCCAGGAACTTGGTTCTATTGGGGGACCCCCAAGCCTAATTTGTCTTTCTGTCTGTTACCTAACGGTATTCCCGCTAATATCTGTGTTTGCCTGTAACTACTGAAAATGTAAAATTTTAATAGTAGTCAAGAAAAAAAAAAAAAAAGGGACCGCGGTACCTGTGTTAAACCACTAGAGGCCGCTGTAGTCCATTTTTCTTGTCATGTGGATCTTTGGTTTTCTCAAGTCAAAAGATCCAGGCAGTTGGTAAGTTTCTCTGTGGGAATCCACTTCCTCTGCCCTGTTGCTGCGCTCATCCACCGCACAGGCCCTCCGGCAAAAAGGGCCCTGGCTCCTAGTCCCTGTTTGATTTCGAAAAGGGCGCCAATGGCGCGCGGGCGCGTGCACGCGCCTCCTATGAAAAAAAAGGGGCGGGGCGGATGGATGACGCTCGATGCGCGCCGCGGCGCTTCTGCGCATGTGCAGGCATCCCAGCATGGTTAAGACACAGTACAAGTGTCAGCTGGATGCAAACAGAGCTAGCAACAAACAGTGGCACACAGAGGCGGTTGATGCAGGCATCCCCATAGAAAGGCACTTTAGTGGACACCAGCTGGTATATAGCAGCAACTGTGTTAGACTATTACCAGCAAAAATTGGTGTATGACGACGGGAATACCTCAGCTTTGTGCTTAAAGGATATGTCGTCCAGACGCTCCGGAAATAGGTCTTCCAGGAAGCCAAAGGGGTCGCCATCGGGCTCTGAGGATATTGGGCATCCTTGTACTGCACCAATCTCCCCTGAGAATTCAGAGGTCAGTAGCCGTAGAAACCCCGCAGGAGTGCCTGGTGCTGCGGCTGTCCCCAGTCCACCTGCTCCTGTATATATAACAGAGGAGGTTTTATCCTCAACTCTGGGAGGATTGGAAGAGAGATTAACAGCATTGATCGCTGCTTCCCTGTCACAGGGAAAGCGCGTCCGATCTCCGTCTCCTCCTTCAGAGTGCCTGTTAGTGGAGGAACAGTCCCACACAGAGATCGACCTACCTGAAGGGGATCAGGATGAGGTTGATTCAGTTATGGAGGAATCAACAGTGGAAGAACCTTTCTCAGCATCTCAGGCTGAAAGATTATGGGTTCAGTCTCTGACTAATATGGTCCGATCAGCATTTAAAATGCCTCTGGCGGAACCACCATCCACTACGGTTTCCTCGCTGGGGTCGCTAAAAGCTCCCCAGGCTGTCTGTTCCTTCCCAATCCACCCTTTATTAGAAGGGCTTATTTACCAGGATTGGGAGCATCCTGATAAAATATTTACTCCTCCCAAGAGATTTCCGGTGATCTATCCCATGGAGGATAAGTTCATAAAAAAATGGAGGGTCCCTACAGTGGACGCAGCCATCTCTTCTGTTAACAAATCACTGACATGTCCAGTAGATAATGTTCCAATGTTCAAAGACCCAATAGATAAAAAATTGGAGTCTTTACTAAAATCTGCTTTCTCTACAGCAAGCATGGTGACACAACCTGCGGTAGCAGCGATTGGAGTCTGCCAAGCAGTGAAAGATCAGTTGAAACAAGTCTTAAGGGACTTACCAGATCAGCAGGCTCTTGCCCTAGCTGACCTGCCTAGAGCCTTGTGTTTTGCGGTGGACGCCATAAAGGATACAATCCAACAGGCCTCCCGCTTTACGCTGTCTGTAGACATATGCGTAGGCTTCTGTGGCTCAAAAACTGGTCTGCTGAAGCTCCCTGTAAGAAACTGCTGGTTAGCTTCCCATTTCATGGAGAACGCTTATTTGGAGAAGATCTGGACAAATATATCCAGAAAATTTCTGCCGGTAAAAGTTCACTCTTACCGGTTAAGAACAAGGGTAGAAGTCCTTCTTTTAAGAGGCCTACTTCTCCAGTCCCTGGCACATCAGCTGTGAAACAGTTCCGACGGCCTCCGCGGTCAAATCCAGGGGGCAGAAATCAGGGACAATCACAGGGTAACAAGAAACCCTGGGTCAAGAGAGGTACAAAACCTCCCCCTAAGTCATGAAGGGTTGCCCCCACTCAGTCGGGTGAGGGGAAGACTTCAGTTGTTCACAGAGACCTGGCGGGACACCATCAGAGATGGGTGATCTCCGCAGTAAGTCTGGGATACAGGCTGGAGTTAAAAGACATTCCTCCTGCCCATTTTATAAGGTCAAACGTGCCAAGCGATCCCCAGAAGAGTGGATCCCTCCTTCTGGCACTAGAGCAACTATTGCCCCAAGGGTAATCATGAAGGTTCCCTTGGAAGAAAACGGGTTCGGGTTTTACTCGAACCTTGTCACAGTCCCCAAACCAAATGGGGACATGAGGCCCATATTAAATATAAAAGGGCTAAACAAGTTCCTACATATCAGGACTTTTTCGGATGGAGTCGATCCGATCGGTGGCCACCGCCCTACACGGGCAGGAATGGTTAGCCTCGATCGACATAAGGGATGCTTATTTGCATATTCCCATCTGTCTGGCCCACCAGAAATTTCTACGCCTTGCAGTAGAAGGGCGCCATTTTCAGTTCAGAGCCTTACCTTTCGGTCTGGCCACGGCACCACGAGTGTTCACAAAAATTCTGGCCCTACGATTGGCCAAACTAGGAACACAAGGTGTAACGATAATGGCATATCTAGACGACTTGTTGCTGATAGACCACTCAGTGAAAAAAACTAGAAGTGGTCGTTCACAAGATAATCAAGTATCTGGAATCTCACGGTTGCATTATCAACCGAGACAAGTCAGCCCTAAAACCAGTCAAAAGCCTGGAATACTTGGGGGCTAAGACTGGATTCAAATCAGAGAAAGATTTTCTTACCTCCAGAGAAGGTGTCGTCTTTGAAAGATTTGACCCACTTAGTGGGTACAAAAAAGAAAAAACATCCATACGCCTGTGTATAAGGCTGCTGGGAAAAATGGTGGCTTCATTCGAAGCGGTACCCTACGGTCAATTCCATTCAAGGAACTTGCAGAGGGCCATACTGTCAGCCTGGAACAAAAAAGTTCAGGCTTTAGACTTAGCAATGTCCCTGTCCCCTTCCGTTCGCAAGAGCCTCCATTGGTGGTTGGTGCCCCAGAATCTGGAAAAAGGGAAACCCTTCAGTCCGGTTTCTTGGAAGGTGGTCACTACAGTTGCCAGCCTCATAGGCTGGGGGGCAGTACTGGAGCAATGGTCTCTCCAGGGCAAGTGGTCAGAAGCAGAGAAGGCCCTGCCCACCAATCTCTTAGAGATACGAGCAGCCCGGTATGCCCTAGTAGCATGGACATCCAAACTCCAAGGGTCACCTGTCAGAATTCAATCAGACAATGCCACAGCAGTGGCATATATCAATCACCAGGGTGGCACCAGGAGTCGTGCAGCCCAGAGGGAAGCGAATTGCATCCTGGAATGGGCAGAAAGGTATGTCACAGCCATATCCGCGGTTTTCATCCCAGGAGTGGAAAATTGGAGAGCGGACTTTTTAAGTCGCCAGCAATTATGCCCGGGGAATGGTCTCTTCACCCCGAGGTTTTCCAGGCAATATGCCAGCGGTGGGGAACACCGGATGTAGATCTGCTAGCATCCAGATTCAACGCAAAGGTGGACAGTTTTGTGTCCCGCACAAAGGATCCCCTAGCTTGCGGTTCGGATGCCCTAGTGTTCCCTTGGGATCAGTTCAAGCTGATATATGCATTCCCACCGCGATTAATCCACAGAATCAGGGTAGAAAAGAAACCAGTGATTCTGGTGGCTCCAGCGTGGCCCCGAAGGGCATGGTACGCGGAGATTGTAAAAATGTCAGTGGGAAGTCCTTGGACCCTCCCACATCGTCCGGACCTGCTTTCGCAAGGACCGATATACTACCCTTCCTTACCAGCCCTAGGTTTGACAGCCTGGCTATTGAAGCCCACATTCTAAAAAAGAGAGGGCTCTCTAATCCTGTGGTAAATGCCAGGAAGCCGGTATCCAGGCAGATCTATTATAGGATCTAGAAGGCGTACATCACGTGGTGTGAGGCCAGGAAATGGCATCCACGTAAGTACGTAATAGGTAGGATTCTGGACTTCCTACAGTGGGCTGTACATAGGAAGCTTGCCTTGAGTACTATCAAGGGTCAGACGGCCTTGTCAATATTTTTTTCAAAGGCCCTTGGCTTTGCATTCATTAGTCAAAGCTTTCATACAAGGAGTGATGCGTATTAGCCCTCCGGTTAGTATTCCCATATGTCCATGGGACTTAAACCTGGTTCTGTCGGTTCTACAGAAACAACCATTTGAACCATTGCGGCATATTTCCCTGGTTCTTCTCACCAGGAAATTGATTTTCTTAGTAGCCATTTGTTCGGCTAAAAGAGTATCGGAATTAGCCACCTTGTCCTGTAAGGAGCCATATCTGGTTGTCCATAAGGACAGAGTAGTATTACGTCCTCATCCAGCCTTCTTCCTAAGGTGGTATCGAGGTTCCATTTGAACCAAGATGTGGTTCTTCCTTCCTTTTTTCCCCAAACCTAGCTCGGTAGAGGAAAAGTTATTGCATTCTTTGGATGTAGTAAGAGCAGTTAAAGCTTATCTTAAAGCCACTGCTCAGATTCGTAGAACGGATACTTTGTTTGTTCTGCCGGAAGGCCCCAGAAAGGGTCAGGCAGCATCAAAAATCTACTTTAGCCAAGTGGATTCGACAGGTCATAATACAAGCCTATGGCTTGAAAAGGAGACCGCCTCCGTTCAAAGTTAGAGCGCACTCCACAAGAGCAGTTGGAACTTCATGGGCAGTGCATCACCAGGCCTCCCTGGCTCAAATCTGTAAGGCCACAACATGGTCCTTAGTACACACGTTTACTAGATTCTACCAGGTAGACGTCAGAAGTCAGGAGGATGTCGCCTTTGGGCGCAGTGTGTTGCAGGCCGCAAAAGAGCCTCATGCCTGATGGCGCCCAGCTTATGTATCCCTCCCCTCATTTGGCATTGCTTTGGGACGTCCCATTAGTAATGACTAAGTCGCTCTGTGTCCCGTGATGTACGAAAAAGAAAAAGGGATTTTTATAACAGCTTACCTGTAAAATCCTTTTCTTGGAGTACATCACGGGACACAGAGCTCCCACCCCTCTTTTTGGGACACTTATTGCTTGGCTACAAAACTGAGGTGCTCCCGGATGGGAGGGGCTTATATAGGGGAGGGTACTTCCGGTTTGGAATTGGCCAGTGCCAACACCTGAAGGTAATCTATATAACCCATTAGTAATGACTAAGTCGCTCTGTGTCCCGTGATGTACTCCAAGAAAAGGATTTTACAGGTAAGCTGTTATAAAAATCCCTTTTTCCTTTGCTACAGTTGAACCAGCCGTAGATGGATCAAAATTTGGCCCGTTCAGCAGGACCCAGAGGAATTTCGATCCGTCTATGGGCAGGCTTGTTTTACTGAATTTGATCCATCAATCGACTTCAGTGCAAGCAGCCTATTGGGTCTTTTTAGTCCAATCACTGCTGGTAGCTACAGCCACCAATGATCACTGTATTCTGCCAGCAAGGAAGCCCCCCCCCCCCATGCTCCTCGCCAGCGCTGCGGGAGGGATTCCCCAATCAACACTGTGTTGATGGGGGAATTGAGTAATTTCCTCTCCTTCAACCCATGCTTAAAAAGGAAAGAATTGCATAGTATGGCCTGCATTAGGCAACACAGTTAGGCCACCTCCCCAACCCTAGCCTGTGATTGGCCAGTGAAGAAGCCGCAACAGCCTAAAGCTGACCATACACAGTGTGCTTTAACCACTAAAGGACCGCCTCCTGTACATATACGTCCTGACTTTGAAGAGGGAAATCTCGGTAATGGCAGCAGCTGCCACAACCAAGATATCCTTCTCTTCAGGCGGCGGTCCTGTAAACGATAATGGTGGTCGCCGCAGCAAGATCACCGTCATCGGGAGAGGGCCCCTCCCGCCGCTTACCGGAGCCGTCGGTAGCGGTGGAGGCGATCGGGTCCTCTCTCGTGCTGGGTATGGAGATGAGGGAGGGGAAGATGGCGCCCACCCGTCTAAATACCATAGCAGGGCGGAAGCGACGTCAAAATGTCACTTCCGCCCATACGTCTTAAAAAGGCACATTTTTTTGTCATTTTTTCAATTTTTTTTTCTATTGCATTTTAGTGTAACTATGAAATCTGAGGTCTTTTTGAGCCCAGATCTCATATTTAAGAGGTCCTGTAATGCTTTTTTCTAATACAAGGGATGTTTACATTCCTTGAAATAGGAATAAAAGTGACCCATTTTTTTATTTATTTTTTAAAACAGTGTAAAAATAATTAAAATCAAGTAAAATAAATAAGAAAACCCCCCAAATTATGAAAACTGTGTTCAAACCACACATGTGAGGTATTGCCACAATCGTTAGAGCGAGAGCAATAATTCTAGCCCTAGACCTCCTCTGTAAAAAATTCTATAGGTTGGATCTTTTGAGTTAAACGCCTATGGAGGTTTTTAAGGGTAAAAGTTTGACGCCATTCCACGAGCGGTCGCCATTTTGAAGCGTAACATGTTGGGTATCAATTTACTTGGCGTAACATTATCTTTCACAATATAAAAAAAAAAATAGGGCTAACTTTACTGTTGTCTTATTTTTTATTTAAAAAAACTGAATTAAATATATTAAATTATTTATATATATATATATATAAATAATTTAAGATAAAAATGTCCTCCTCCATCCACAAAAACACGGAAAAAGAAAAAACTAAAAATTAAAAGTCAGCAGGTACAAACACTGTAGCTGCTGACTTTATATAAGGACACTTACCTGTCCAGGGATCTCACGATGTCGGCACCTCAAGCCGATTTGATAATCGGCTTCGGGTGCAGGCGCCGGTGTTCGATCAGATTACCGCTACCCATCAGATTGTGCAACGGAAGCGACTTTCTAAGCAAAAAATACTTACTGCGCATTCGCAATGCGTTCCACACACTTTATGATCTGACTGGTAGCAGGATTTTGATAGAACACTGCCCCTCTGGCATTGAAGACACATTTTCCTCTCACAGGGGACACTCTCGCCCCCTAGTGGTGGTTCTAGCTCTGCAGTGGAGCCATGCGGACATCTTAGTACACCCAGCTACGTCTTGAATTTCAGAGTCATTTTACCAATCAAGTGAGTGTATATAAATAAATATAATATATTGATATCTGTGATATTGATTTATATACAATCACTTTATTGCCAAAAAATTACTCTGCAATTGAAGGAGTAGCTGGGTGTACCAAGATGTCCGCATGGGTGTTCCATCAGAATACTGCTACCCGTCACATCATAAAGTCTATGGAACGCATAGCGCGCAGTGTAACGCATGTTGGACCGCATTGCGCAGTAAGTATTTTTTGGGTCGGAACGTCACTTCCGTTGCCCAATCTGATGGGTAGCGGTAATCTGATAGAACACCAACATCTGTAGTAAGGAAAACAGGAAGTGAAGTCATACGGCCGGTTTCCTACTACACATGCACAAGTCACACCGCGCTTTCTGAAAGGTCCCATCGTCTTCTGGGACCGCTGTGTGTCCCAGAAGGCAGTGAGGGGGAGGGGCCAGAAATGTCCGCTTTAAGGTTAAACTGCTTCTCGTCCAACTTCATGGAGTGGCCACGTGTCTTTGTAAGTGACCCGAGACTAAATATCTGAACTGTCCCTGCAAGTGAGTAACACTGTAAACCCCTGAGAAAAAGAAAAAAAGTGAAAAAAAAAAAAAGTGGATTCTTGTGGGATAATATAACTTTCCAAAATGACTTTCATCATCTACACCACGCGTGTCAAACACAAGGCCCAAATCTGGCCCACCAGGTCATTTTATGTGGCCCTTGCACCTCTCCTGCAGTTGTAGGAGAGCTCCGGCCCTTCTTTGGTCCTCCTCCAGACCCTGCACATTCTGCTTCCCAGCAGCAATCACAAGGTAAAGGGGGGCGGGGGGGGGGTGTGTACTGTGATGTGAGAGTGGGGGACTCTTGACATATGATGTAAGGGGGGGGGGGGTGCTCTGGACATGTATTACAAACACAACTGGCCCTTTGAGGGCAATCATAATGCTGATGCGGCCCACAATGAAAAATTGAGTTTGACACCCCTGAGCTACACTTTTCTCCCATTCAGTTATGTGAATATTTTTACAAGAAATCAGCCATCATATTATCCAGAGGCTGCACTGAGCTGCACTGTGCACAACTAGCAGTTCCAATTATCTTAGGGTGGTGGCGCTGTGTATTTAGCTGTCAGGCTGGAGCACCATCATAACGGTTGCATGCTGTTACTCAGTGAATATTTTACAGGTGGAAAAATTGCAGCCGATTTAAAATCAAGCTCTAAGAAAACACCAGGCGGCGTTTGTTTACGCACAATTATCAATAAGCGCATAGAGAACAGCAATCATCACAAACGCCCTATAAAACGTACCGCACGTTCGATACAATAACGAATTTGTCATTTTGAAAACAACATAGCGGTTCGGAAATGATATTTCCCATCCTCCCCTTCTTCAAGCCATTTAGCAAACTATCACGGTTAATGTGTATCAAATATCAGCGAGTTGATAATTAGCATTTAACCAATGTCGCCGGGAAAAGAGACGGCGGATTACGTTCATGAAGTGCCAATAAATTTGGGATTTTCTGCATAATGTTCACAGGCTGTTCTGGGTGACTGGCCTCCACCTAGCAGGGGGAATGCAAAGGAATTGAATACGCTTGACTGCCACAAAGCAAGGATCTTTCAATTACACTGGCTGGGGTCCGCGTCTCAAGCAGAGTGTATTAATACCATACACAGCCATTCAATTATTTAACATCCTGCATTCTACCGACTGCAGACACGGAAAGCAAGACAAACAGAGATGATTCAGACGAGGCGAGCTAATAGGGAAGATCAGAATGGGGGGCAGACAACCCGTGTTAAGTACAGTACGCCTATACATACCCTCTTGGCTTGGGGTACATGGAACGAATGAGAGAAAACTGGCCAATTTCCCCATTCACCCTAAACATTGTGGATGGAGGAATCTCCACTGCCGGCTACCACAGCACCATTACAGGAAACTGAAAATGGGACTTTAAAAATGCCAACGGGTGTCAAAGGAATACATTTTCAGTAAAAAATAAAAAGATGCACAACCAATCACAAAGTTAAAAACAGATTATGATTTACCATATAGAATAGTCACATTAAAACTGGTGGGTCTCAGTGACGTTGCACATGACAATCAAAATTAAATGACTTGGTCTACGCGTTTCGTGGGTCACCCTGCTTCAGCAGGACAATATATTGTCAAATTATGGTTGTCGGGTGGCCATTACACCAATATGTGCTACAAAGAAAAAACGTGTGTAATATATATACATACATACATACATTTTTTTTCACATAATTACGTACCGTATTTAATCGGTATATAACACGCACTTTTCACCCCTGAAAATAGGGGTAAAATCGCGGGTGCATGTTATACGCCAACATAGCGCTGCCTCGGAGGGGAAGGAGGGGACGAGCGCCGCCAGATTAGACAGTCGGGATCTCCTGTGTACTCGGCTCATCTCGACTCGCAGTCACGCCTCCTGGATGGCTCCTAGCATGTCAAATGTCCCGGATTGCAATCAGAGTGCTGAGCTAAGCCGGATTGCTTGCATGGGTTTCCCTTGAATAAACTTCAAAAGAAAAGAGCAGTACAATAAATGGGAAAGGAGAATCCGCAGCTCCATACATGCACTTAAATCAGTCCAAATTTATTATATCTCCATAAAAAAATACAGCAGAAGTAGACGCGATTCAGCCGCAAAGGCCTTGTTCACAACCATATAATGGCTCCGGTCTAAGTTAACCCTCGTACACTATGTGTGCATGCAAGTTATATTGTAAGCTCCTCAAGGGCAGGGACTAATGTAAATGTACAATATGTAACTGCGTAATTAAACTACTGTATATACTCGAGTATAAGCCGACCCGAATATAAGCCGAGGCACCTAATTTTACCACAAAAACTGGGAAAACGTATTGACTCGAGTATAAGCCTAGGGTGTCCATCTGCATGCCTCACTGTGCCCATGACTAGACTGACGTTTAACATGGGAGTCTAAGGAAGGGGTGCCCGGCTTTGAAAAATCGGTGCTCCCCAGCCTTAGGTCCCCCAGACAACAAACTTTGCACACTTGTAGAGGAACAGTGGGGCTACATGTGTGCCAAGTTTGAGGTCCAGGAGACTTACGGCTGGCCAGGATCGCGTCCCCAGATTCCGGGAGATCAGGCACAAAAAGGTGACTTGAGTATAAGCCGAGGGGGCATATTCAGTACAAAAAAAAGTGCTGAAAAACTCGGCTTATACTCGAGTATATACGGTACCGTATATACGCGAGTATAAGCCTATTTTTTTCAGCACATTTTTTTGTGCCGAAAATGCCCCTCTTGGCTTATACTCAAGTCAGGTTACGTTTCCTCTCCCGCCGCCATGTCAGTCAGGGCTGTGCGACTGTGTATAGGAAGTCCGCGCCGTCCCACCGTGACGAGGAGGCGGAGCTTTGTTACAGTGGAAGGCGCGGACTGTAAACAGACAGACAGGACAGCTTTACTAGTGTATGGGGAGCACCCGCCCGCATCCATTGCTGACCGGAGATGTCAGGCACTGGAGTACATCAGGGGCTCAAGTTGCTGTGGCAGGAAGCGCGGTACCCGTGGTCTAGCAGCAGTGGCGAAACCTGGCTCGGCATTATGATTGCCATAGAGACGAGCCTTCCGTGTGGAGCTTCGGCCTGGAACAAAGTAAGGAAATTAACGGAGAGAGTTGTCTCTGTGCTTTCACTTTATTCTTCCTCTATATCGTTCCGGTCAGCTCTGGGAGAAGGGGAGGGGATTGGAGAGTAATGGAAGTTGCCTGGCGGACAGTTTGCTGTGAGAGAAATTACACGTGCTGCCAGCTGTGTGGGGCCCCTTGGCTGGCAGTATATGGGTAGGGGTGGGTAGAGTATTCTCTGTAATCTTTTACAGCAGGGCTGTGTACCCACCGCTTCAACCTTTGACCCTGGGCACCCACCACTTCAACCGCTGAAAATGGGCACAGTGAGGCGGCAAATGGGCATTGTTGACCCTCTTTTCCACTTACAGTAGCTGCTGCATTTCCCACCCTAGGCTTATACTCGAGTTAAAGCGGAGCTCCGCCGGAAAAAAAAATATTAAAAGCCAGCAGCTACAGCTACAGCAGCTGCTGGCTTTTAATATTTGGACACTTACCTGTCCTGGAGTCCAGCGACGTCCGCAGCAGAGGACGAGCGATCGCTCGTCGCTCTGCTGCTCCCTCCGCCATCCGCGCTGAGGGAACCAGGAAGTGAAGCCCTGCGGCTTCATGCCCGGTTCCCTACGGCGCATGCCCGAGTCGCGCTGCGCCGTTCTGATTGGTGCTCCTGTGTTCTGGGAGCCGAGTGTCTCCCAGAACACCAAAGGAAGTCTGCGGGAAGTGACGTCACTCCCGCAGATTCCCGGAGAGAGGACTCCCGGATGTGGGTGAAAATACCTGTCTTAGACAGGTATCTTCACCCCCCTCCCCCCCTGAAAGGTGTTAATTGTGACACCGGAGGGGGGGGGGGTTCCAAATAGCAAAAGTTGCTATTTAGGGTGGAGCTCCACTTTAATAAGTTTTCCCAGTTTTTTGTGGTAAAATTAGATGCCTCGGCTTATATTTGGTTGGCTTATACTCGAGTATATACAGTATATAAATAATTGTAATAAATAAATGAAGAAAAGTATATCAAGAAATATTTTTTTTTAGATTTTTTTGGAAAATAAAAACTTGCAAAGCAATAGTGATAGCCGGGTATGGAAACTGAACATTTTTATCATTTAATAACCCAGTCAGCTTAGTGAACCGATACCCACTCAGAGAATTCATGATGGGAGAATGGAGAAGACACAGGCGCTAAATACAAATTTCTCGATCGCTCCTAGGAGAAGCAACAGGACACGGTGAATAGGAATATTTTCCATACAAGGCGTGCATGTTTAATCCAGCCACAGTTAAAGAAGCCTGTCTTAGAAAAATCTTCTTTATGACAAGGGGGACATATGCCGGGGTGATGGGAATATTCTGGGGTTATTATGAAGTTGTACTGATCACAGAGCTACGGCACAGCTTCTTAAAAATTCATTGCTGAGGCGCCTCTGCCCCTCCGGAGGCCATGGAAATATGATTTGATATTCTGTGCGACGGGGAGCTAATGGAGAAATTCACAATGACATATGCAATCAGCATGAGAAGGAGATGTAAAAGCAATTTATATGGAGAGTCAGCGATGGGTTTAGCCATGCGCAAGATGTTCTCTATACCTTTAAATAACCTCAAGACTTTTCCCGTCAGTTTCTGAGGTGGCTGAATAATTTCAACTGCAGCCGCTATTGCAGGGTTGGCACAGCGATTCCTTGGGGGGGGGGCTTTATCAATTATAAACCATGCTCTCTAGCGGTCACCAGCACCAGAAAAGTGGTGGTTAGGCTTTATTCACATTTCTCTACTAAGGAGCTTATAGTAAAAAGAGTACTAAAAATAAAACTCCTTGTTGCCCACAGCAGCCAATCAGCTCCCGGCTGTCATATCTGCAGTGGGGAGTTAAAACTTAAAGTGGAGTTCCACCCTAAAAAAAAAAAAAAAAATCACCAAAAGTCTACAAATAGAAGAAAAAAATATATATATTTACTTGCCAGAAATAGCGGTGGCTATGCGGATCTTCCTAATCTGCCTCTTCATCCTCTGTGGCTGGTCTTCATCCTCGGGTTGTCTTCTGGGGAATGTTGTGCGCTGCCTTCTGGGAACTGTGTGTATCCCAGAAAGCAGTCGCCCATTCAGAAAACACTGCGAGACTCGCGCATGCGCAGTAGGAAACGGCAGTGAAGCCGCAAGGTTCCACTGCCTGTTTCCCTTAGTGAGGATGGCGGTGACGGGAGCTGCCAAGATCGAGGGATCGGCTTCAGGGGGCCCGACATCGCGGGCGAGGAGGACAGATAAGTGTCCTTATTAAAAGTCAGCAGCTACAGTGTTTGTAGCTGCTGACTTTAAAAAATAAATAAAAAAATTGCGGGTGGAATCCCGCTTTAACAAAGGATTTGGACTGGCTGCTAAATTTGCCAGCTCAGCTTTCAGAAATTATTCTTGACTTTGCCACCAATTGGGACTTGTGTCCGTTTACACCCGACTACCCCATCTGATTAGATCTGGCAAAAAAACAAAACAAAAAGGGAATCCCTTCTCCTCTGGCTGGCCGGCCGGATTGGAGGGCAGTCAGGTGTAAATTGGCAACCGGTCCATTTACATCTGGCTGCCCAAAGAGCAGAGGATGTACGAACCTGTCACCCTGCTACTCCGCTCAGATCCCCTGCCGAGCAAAAATGGATCCTGCCCATGTGAAAATGGCCTTATAGTGTTACTAAACCCAGGACCCTGCCTTCACTATATCTGGTCTCCCACAATACACGGAAATGCTAATCCTCTTGTAAAAAAAAAAATATATATATATAAAACTGCTAAATACCTTTTTTCAGCAGTATAGAGCAGTCTTATGACTTCTATAAATGCCTGGTAAAGCTTGTAGGAGGAGTTTTCATACTGCACCGAGCTGTCCTATCAGGATCCAGGACCCCTGACCCTCTGTCTGGTCCTTTGCTGATCACATGCACTCTTCTTCGAAAAAAAAGAAAAAAAAAACAACTCTTGCAATACACACCAAACGGAGTATGTGCAGCCTGACTCCAAAAGACCGTGGTACTATCCCAACCTGTTCTGGAATCAGTGGAAGAGGCGGCGGCTCAGAGAAGACAGGATCAAACAGCCTTTTTACACAATGCAGAGAATTAACCCCTTAGGTTTCACAGTGAGTATAACCAGCATGTTTTACTGCATATACAGAGTGATTTTACTGTTGTGGGCTTTGACAAAAAAAACAACAACCTGGAAGCAGATTGGTTTCTATGCAGAGATGCACCAGATTTTGCGCTATCCAGTGTTTGTAAATCAGCCCCATTGTCTGTAGGTATCTTTTCAGGACTTCACTTTGAACAAAGGGTGACATGTATGAAAAGTGTGTCCAAGGAAAGCTTTTTTTGTTATATATGGTAGCCAATCCGGATTCAAAACGTGCAGTTCAGGTTTAAAGATAAGTGGACAGATTGTTACAAAAAGAAGAAATGTCACCTTGAGATCGATGAATCTGGAAGCCGGAGTAACTAAAAAAAAGCAAAACCTTCCACAAAACCATGCCAGCTATAGGGCAGTTGGCCATGCCAAACAATGCCCTACTAGCAGGAAACCAATGGGACACACTTCTCAGAAGGTTCTGCTGTTTAGGAGGTTGCATGTCCCATCATGCAGTGTCATAGATGCCAATGTCCCCCTTTCTGCAGGGTGTTCCCCTCAGGTTGCAAATTGTCCTACAGAATGCATCACTAGTGCAAGGTAGCATGAGAAGAGCACTGATATTTTTCCTGTCTCTGAAAGTGTCAATCTGACTTTTCTTTACAACACTGGCAAAGACAACCAACCCAATTTTTTTATTTATTTTTTCCTAAAGTAATTACTACGTGCCTTTCACACATATCCTACACATCTATCACAAAATGCAACCCATCCATGCAATACGCAACATCACCGAAGCATAAAGCGACAAACTCCTTTAACAGATGCGGCCACTCTTGTTACGACAGTCTACTTTCCGACACGCTGAGAGAAAACAGTCTGCTAAACGCACAGACCAAATTCTCATAGTTGCTGGTTCAGTGCCCAAAACGGCCACCATGGAGGTCCGCAGACAATGCGCTTCAAGGGTTAGCCTGAAACAGCTAAAGAACTCAAGGAAGGTTCTTGTGCAAACACAATGCCTTCTGGGAATGATCTACGATGCAAGAACCATACTAATTACTAGGAAAATTCTCTGGCTTGCTTCAGACCAACCGTTAGAATGGAGCACTTCCAGCCCCATCTGCTCCCTGGGCTGAGTTCACAGAATAGATCCATATATCTTACATGTGCGAAAATGCTTTCTCCTGAAAAAAAAGAGAGAAAGGAAATGTAAAGGCTGGTTTGAATCGCCCCGGGCTCAGACTAATTAAGACAAGTATAACATATTAGGTCCTGAATTTTGTGATTTTTCACTTTCGTCTCAAGTCACTTAACAGTGCCAAGTCTTTTCTCTGCTTTTCCCATCCCAATTCACACCTAGCTGAACCCTTTAACAGGAGGCCAAGAAGAGTAACGATGGCCACACAACACAAACCATCCATGTAAAGACATCTGTCTCTGGGCACACATCACCAAATGTATTCTTCAAGGGCTAGTCCACCTTTACCAAAAATGCTCTATGCAGATAAGAGGCACCTGTAGATAAAAGCAATCTGTGCAGCTTTGAAAAGTTGGATAACGTCCACGATATAGGTGTAGGCCATTTTCGTATCTTCAGAAGTCTTATGCCGCTTACACACGATCAGAAATTCCGACAACAAATGTTCGCTGTGAGCTTTGACGGAAATTCCGACCGTGTGTAGGCTCCATCGGAAATTTGCTGTCGGAATTTCCACCCACAAAAATTTGAGAGCTGGTTCTCAAATTTTCCGTCAAGAAAAGTTCTTGTCGGAAATTCCAATAGTCTGTATGCAATTCCGACGCACAAAAAAACACGCATGCTCAGAAGCAAGCAGAAGAGCCGAACTGCCTATTGAACTTCATTGATCTCGGCTCGTCGTACGTGTTGTACATCACCACGTTCTTGACATTCGGAATTTCCGACAAGATTTGTGTAACTGTGTGTATGCAACACAAGTTTGAGCCAACATTCCGTCGGAAAAAAAGCCACAGTTTTGTTGTCAGAAATTCCGATCGTGTGTACGTGGCAAAAGAGATGAAATCCCCCACCACATCCTTAATGGCTGGATCACCTGGTGAAGATAAAAGAACGAAAGCCTAAAAAAGAAAACCCATGCAGCCATACCAGAACTGGTAAGCTGTAATATAGTGTTCGCTTTTGGGTTTATTACCACTTCAAGTTTTTGTTTGCATTTTTATATTGTCCTGGGAAAATTAAATATGGAATCTGATCGGTGGCTACAGACCATGTTCCCTTGCTACAGCCTTCATAAAATCATTCCATTTTTTTTATATAAGATGCTGAACACATCCATAGAAAGGAGGGCCAACTAAACGGATTCCCAGGGGAACGTAGTGTGTTATAATGAGGGCGTAGGAATTATTATTGCTGCGTTACCCATAGTCATTTCATTTATACAACTTTCATATTCTTACATGCTACAAAAATATGTTATCATATTAAACATAAAGATTTGTACAGCAGCCCCTAGACAGAGCTTCCAGCAGCTCAGTGCAATTACTAGGATTCTCTCAACATATGCAGAGATCTCAGCTGCACGGGGAGCGCCTTGCTTCCAATGAGACAACAAACTTATGAACCCGCACTGTGAGGAGGAGTTGTAAAGTCCCAGTCCGTAAAGCGCTTTGAGAAGCTACCTTTAAAAGGCGCTATATAAAATAAAGTTTATTATTAATATTTAGACCATTGCACTGTAGTAAAGAGCGCGTTACCGCAACATTCTAAAACCGCACATTACACAAATGAATTTAAATAGCACCTCAATGCACTAAGGCAAGTGTGCCACACTACTGGTGCATGGGAAGGAACAGAGCACCCCCCCGCCGTTGGCCTCAGTGGGAGAAACAGAGCGCCCCCCCCCGCCGTTGGCCTCAGTGGGAGGAACAGAGCGCCCCCCCTGCCGTGTTCCTCAGTGGGAGGAACAGAGCGCCCCCCCTGCCGTGTTCCTCAGTGGGAGGAACAGAGCGCCCCCCCTGCCGTGTTCCTCAGTGGGAGGAACAGAGCGCCCCCCCTGCCGTGTTCCTCAGTGGGAGGAACAGAGCGCCCCCCCCCCAGCCGTTGGCCTCAGAGGGAGGAACAGAGCGCCCCCCCCCGCCGTTGGCCTCAGTGGGAGGAACAGAGCGCCCCCCCCCCGCCGTTGGCCTCAGTGGGAGGAACAGAGCGCCCCCCCCGCCGTTGGCCTCAGTGGGAGGAACAGAGCGCCCCCCCCGCCGTTGGCCTCAGTGGGAGGAACAGAGCGCCCCCCCCCGCCGTTGGCCTCAGTGGGAGGAACAGAGCGCCCCCCCCGCCGTTGGCCTCAGTGGGAGGAACAGAGCGCCCCCCCCCCCGCCGTTGGCCTCAGTGGGAGGAACAGAGCGCCCCCCCCGCCGTTGGCCTCAGTGGGAGGATTAGAGCGCCCCCCCCCCGCCGTTGGCCTCAGAGGGAGGAACAGAGCGCCCCCCCCGCCGTTGGCCTCAGTGGGAGGAACAGAGCGCCCCCCGCCGTTGGCCTCAGTGGGAGGAACAGAGCGCGCGCCCCCCCCCCCCCCCTGCCGTTGGCCTCAGTGGGAGGAACAGAGCGCCCCCCCCCCCGCCGCCGTTGGCCTCAGTGGGAGGAACAGAGCGCCCCCCCCCCCCCGCCGTTGGCCTCAGAGGGAGGAACAGTGCCGGACCCAAAACCATTTAATAGCTGTTCTTTATTAGTGGACATCCTGATCAAACTTCAGCCCCAGCCCTGGGCAAACTTGTCATTAGGATATAAAATAAATCCAGTCCTCGACAATCTATTCTGTAACATATAATCACAGAACAAAGGACCGGTGTGCTGCGTCACCTGACCAGGTAAACAAAGCAACGGTATGGATAAGCGATTGTCACCTAGGTGTGAATATCTCGCAGCGCCCGAGGGATCAAACATTACCAGACATGAGAAATGCTCGGCGCTCAGGATTTTCCTGTTCCCAATCAAGAACCCATTCCGGCAGATATTACATATTAATGCACAACAAGAGGAACGTGAAAGGAGCGGAGAAGAGGGAGGCAGGATGTTCCCTCACTCGTATGTCAGCCATTGCACAGAAAAGGTGGAAGGAGAAGAGGGAGATCAATCGACTAATTTTGCCACTCGTACAAAGAAAAACATTAAATATGAATGTATTCATTCTACACCGCGTGCCTTTCCATTAGGTCTAGGAGATCTGTATACCCAAACGTGTAATACGGAGAGCCGGCAGTGAGCAAGATATTTCATTCCTATTTGATGATTTAATAGAAGGAGCAGTTACAGATCCGGGATGTTTTATAATCGAAGCACGCAGATCAAACTTCTAAAATCAGTAAATATGAATTACTACAAAAAATAGACAAGTCCACCCAGACAGGAAGCGAGGGCAAATAGCTCTTGTGGGGACACAAAAAAAAGCAATAAAAATCCTAAACGTTGTAATTTTTTTTGTTCTCCATCATGTTTCTATCAGAAGTCAATCAGGGACAGCCACACAGTGATCTAAATTTGACTGCTCCCTGCTGAACCAGCCAAATTTTAAACCACCTTTAGTTCCAGATTTAGTTTAGGCAAAAAAAAAAGGGACATTACTTACTATTAAAAAAATAATAATGGATTTCACAGTAGTGTATTAGTAGTATCAGTGTGCTGCATCCCTTGTGCTGATGGCTCCTGCTTTAGTTGAAATCTTCCTCCTCTAATCCCCCCCCCCACTATCCTTGCTGTGATATTCTCCCAGTGTGGTGGGGGTTAATACAGTCACGGGACCCGTCATATGCGCTCTTTAAGACTGCCGCTATGCCTCTTCTTTGACCCCCCTTCCTCTCAATTCTATGAAGCCATACTATAGATTCTATGAATGAAATGTTATTTATGAATGGTCCACCTTCTCCATTCAAAGATTACAGCAGCAGGGGAAAGGAGGGCAAATTGGATAAAGAAAATAGCAGCTAAAGCAGGTGCCAGCAGCACAAGGGACAGATCACACCGATTGTAAATTAGTAAGTCTCCTGTGTTGAATGAAAGGTCCGCCTCCTCCATTCATAGATTACAGCAGCAGAAGTGAGGGTAGGTGGTTGGGGGGGGGGGGGGGGGAGAAAATATCAACTAAAGAAGGGGCCAGGAGCAAGAGACATCATATTGAAAAAAAGTCATGCCCCTCGTGGTGATTTTTACTTTTTTACTGAAATTAGGCTGGAGGGGAGGGGGGGACGGAAAAAGAAAATATCAACTATGGGCCAGGAGCAAAAGGGACACATCATTTTGATAGCAAGTCATGTCCCTTGTGCTGATTTTTCTCCTTACTAAACTTATGCTGGAGGTGGGGGAATGGGGAGGGGAAATTAGAGAAAAATATAACTAAAGAAGGAGCCAGGAGCAAAAGAGACGCATTATATTGATAGAAAGTCATGTCCCTTGTGCTGATTCTTTTCCTTACAAAATGTAGGCTGAAGGTGGTGGGGGGGGGGGAAGGGCAGGAGGGTGGCGAGGGATCAGAGAAAAAAAATATAAACTAAAGAAGAAGCAAGGAGCAAAAAGGGACATATCATATTGATAGTAAGTCATGTGCCTTGTGCGGATTTTTTTCCCCTTACAAAAACTTAAGCTAAAAAGGTGGGAGATGAGGTTTCTTTTCTCTGATCCCCCCAAAACCAAACTAAAGAGGGAGTCAGGAGCAGCAAAAGGGACTCATATTGATAGAAAGTCATGTCCCTTGTGCTAATTTTTTTTTTTCTTACCAAACTTAGGCTTTAAAGCATACAGGAGGCCTGTGTATTCCCATTTGAATCTTTGTGTATTTCTTTCAGCTCTGTGCAGTAATCCAGGATTTTCCTGTAATAAAGACCGGTCACTACTGCTCTCTCACTTTCTGCAGGGTGACTGGTCTTGTCTCCGCCCCTCCTGTAGTTTTCAGCAATCTGTGGTGGGTGGAGTCTGATGGGCTCCTCCCAGAGCGCTGCTCTCTGCACAGGCTATGTACAGTGATGAGGTCACTGCTGCTTTTACAAGGTTATATCTGGGTTTGCAATGGTATTTGGTGCACCCAAAGTGGATTTAAATGTGTTGCTTTTGTGGACTACATTTATATATAAACGTTTGTGGCCAGAGCTTAGCCTTCAACCAAACATGCTGCTTCCTTCCTGAGGCTGCTGTGAACTGTACTTGAACTACAAGCTGATTGGTGTGATCTCCAGCAAACTGGCCAAATCAGCAAAATCTAATGCCGCGTACACACGACCGTTTTTAATGTCATTGAAAAAAACAGTTTTTCTCGACGCGATTCTTCTCAAGCCTGCCTTGCCTACACACGATCATGAAAAAAAAATGCTCGAGCAAAGCGCGGTGACGTACGAAACGTACGACGGCACTATAAAGGGGAAGTTCCATTCGGATGGCGCCACCCTTTGGGCTGCTTTTGCTGATCCTTGTGTAAAGTTTGGTGAGCGACGATTCGCGCTTTTCAGCCTCGTGCTCTTCAGTCCGTTACAGCGTGATGAATGTGCTATCTCCATTACGAACGCTAGTTTTACCAGAACGAGCGCTCCCGTCTCATCACTTGCTTCTGAGCATGCGCGTTTTTTTCACACGCCTACACACGGCCGTTTTTCATGACGAGAAAAACGACGACGTGAAAAAACGACGAGAAAAATTAGGAGCATGTTCCAATTTTTTCATGGCCATTTTTTACGTTGTGAAAAATGCTCCGGAGCCCACACACGATCGTTTTTAATGACCAAATAAAAAAAATGGCATTTTTCTCGTCATGAAAAACGGTCGTGTGTACACGGCATAAGAATGTGGTAAAGAGAACAATAATAAAAAAGAGCAAAAAATGTAATTAAAAAAACAAAATAAAAAAGAAGAAGCTAAATCAGACCCATTCCAGGTAGAATATGGATTTCTTGTAAGGTGGACTCTGCATTTAAGAATCAAGTCACTGGAACGATGTCATTCATTAGGTCCTGTACATGGGCTGCCATGCAATAGACTGAGTGGGATAAAGACTTGTTTTCAAGGTTGCTTAACACCATCAATAACTAATCTATGATAAATCACCCAACAGAATCTATTACTCTAATTAGTTTTTTTTTTTCCCTTCTCCGCCAGGTTGCAGCAATATATTCAAGTTTCCAGACAATTTTAATCCCATACAGATTTTCCGATTAACGAGGAATGCAGCTACACACTGCATCTTGGAAATTTTCCCAACACTCTTCCTATAACATTTATTAGTATGGCGATACAGAATGTCCATATAAAATTACAGTGTTAATTAAACCGTGACGTGTAATTACCCATAATCCTCCTCTACGGACAATTCTCATCTTTTACACACCAGCTGAAATTCCAACTAAGACTGACAATAGAAGCACCTGCACTGGCCCACCGAAATAAGGGAGGGAGGGAGAGGCAGGCTCAAAAAAATGAAGTTTCATACCTAAAGCGGTCTTAAACCCAAAAAGGTTATATATTGCAGCTTACCAATCAGTACATGTGTCGGCTGCATTCGTTTTCTATTTTTTAAGCTTTGTTCCCTTTGTTTTCACCTGGTGATCTGGCCAATAACACACCTCCTGTATTAGAGTGCTTCCACTCTGGATGAAGGAGCACAGGGAGCCGACAGTCTGGTGGGGAGGGGGAGCATTATATGTACTAGCAGATTTTGATACACTAATTGAATTCAAACTCCAGCTCATGCTGCAGTTACAGCAAACTTTTTTTTTTTTTCCCCTTTTGGGATAAAAGTTTTATATAAATAAATAAAAGCTGATCATTGTAGAGAACACCTGTCATTGGTAAATGGTTTGTCTCAACCCTCTAACTGGAAGATCTGCAGGAGAGCTTGTTCTTTTGAAAAATAGACTTACTGGCAGGCTTCCCAGATGAAAATAAGGGAAAGAAAGCCTAAAAAAACAACGATTGCAACCATCACAGGTAAGCTGCAATATAATAAAGGTTTGATTTTGTGATTAATACTGCAGTCATATTTTTTGCCTGATGCGTTCTAGCCTTATGCACAGACCAACTATCACAGAGTCCAGCGTATTTCCCCCACCAGGGAGCCCTAAGATGCTGCATACAGCTGTCCATAGAAGTAACCGGCTGTATGCAGCTATGCATATAAACGTGCAAGTGCAGAATTGGCATCATGCAGCCAAACACTGCTAAAGTTCAAATAAATTAGCCCTACTGGGCCTTTAGTAATCACACACATAAAAGAGGTAAAGGAAATTAAAATTGGTTGAGATCCATTCTATTTTAATTTTTATTTTGTAGCGCCAAAATGTATAGAACTAGTTGCATATTACTTGACTCTGTAATAGGGAATAGAGAATAGTATAAAATTAGGGGGGGGGGGGGGGCATATACACATGAAGGCCATTGGGTGTAGAAAATGTCCCAGCAGGAGTTAACAATGCCCCATCTTTGGTGTCAGTAAGAAAAAAACTTAGTCTCGTAGTTGGTGTAATTGGGAGAAATTGTCCCCTATCATTGGGAGGAACTGTGCCCTATTGGTAGGAATTGTGTCCCATTGGGAGGAACTGTGCCCCATCGTTAGGGTCACTGGGAGGAATTGTGCTACGCTATTGGTGTCATTGGTAGGAGTTGAGCCCCATTGTTGGCATCATTGGATAAAATAGTGCCCCAAGGGCCAGATAAAAGCAAGCAAAAGGCCACATCTGGCCCCCGGGGCCAGTGTTTGGAGACCACTGGATTTAGAGCACCCAGGCTGATAACATGTCTACCATTGTGAGTGCAACTATTGTCGTTTTTATTCCCTTTCATTAACCGGTTCAACACTAGAGCTGCTGTGCGCTCCTTTCTTTATTTTAGCCAAAAAGAATTGATGCAATGGATATTACCGAGTAGCCGGCTTCATTATATTAGAGGATTATTGCTACATTACAAAAGGCACTTGGGCCAGAGCAACGGTTCCCAGTCCTCCAGGTGATTTGTAGTGGAGCATTTTCTTTCTTGGTCAGAGTCAAATTAAAGCCCACTACCCTCTACTTCTCTTCACAGAGCTCCCCCACTGCTACTCCTACATAAAAATTGGCGTCAGTGCTCAGAGGGAGCGGTAGCTTCACACCCTCCATCACATGATGTGTTTGGACCAACTGATGACCAGGCCTGAGAAGTTGACACGCTCACTCAGAAGCACTGGATATCTTGTATTGTCATCCATGGAAGGAGGAGTGGCAATGAAGCACTGTGGAGTATGGTGAGCTTTAAAAAGGGACATCACCACTTGAGCATACAGGGTCTCCAACTGCCAATTACACCTTTGCATAGAGTTCAGCTGTACTATAATGGCCTTCAGCTTTGTATACCTTTTTCCAATTCCCATCAACTTGCAGCCTCCGGAGCAATGCAATTTGATCAAGTCCAGCTAATCAATAGGGCTGAATCATTTGATCCAATAAGATAAATCATTTTAGATTTACAGCCCATAGAAGCCATCCTGGACACCAGGAGATTTGTGGCAGAGTCTATATAGCACAGGTGCCATCTAGATCAGCGGGGAGCAAAGAAAATTTTGAAATTATTGCATGTGACACGGATTACCAACATTTCCAGTCTGCAGCAAGCAGGGGATAAATAACGCCAGAGCCAAAGGGAAGGCAGGCTTCTGTTACTCTATGCAAAAAACTAACAGCCACGGCCTCCTGGGAATCCGCCTTCCAACTCAATTAGCGTGCGCGGGGAGGAACAGACTGCAGAGTACAGTGCAGCCGCTCCGACATCCCCCTGTAAACAGACTCAGGCATTCAAGTGGTTACGTGACCGTAAAAAATTAAATTACCACGATGCACTTCTTCCATATTCCTCACATAAGCGCACAGGCTCCTGAAGTTAAAGCTGAAATCCAGCTGAAAACCCAAATATACAGTAGAAATACTTGTGTGTTTTGCAATTATCTTCAGATTGCTCACATTACTGTTTTGGTAAATCTAAAAGTTGACTGTATGAAGATTGTATGTATGGTCGGATTTTGGGCTCACCATACAATCTACAGTTAACTTTAGATCTACCCTAACTATGCTATGTAATTTGACAACCTACCCCATTTTCCAAATCAGGTAGGTGCTAGCACTACATACTTCTAGATCTAAAAGCAGATTGTACAGACTGGACCATGTGTAATGAGCTATGGAGAGATCTGCAGAGTTGACAGTTCTAAGATAACAAATTTGGTTCCTCTGCTTGGGTGTGCCAAGTTTCAGCATCTGGAAATGTTTTTTTTTTATTATTATTATTTTGGTTTAGGGAGTTTTGATGCCTACAATTTGGCAACATTTATACCTAAAGCAGAGCACCACCCAAAAGGGGATGTTCCGCTTTGCATTCTCTAGTTTTGACAGGTACCCGCTCCCACTTCCGGCTCAGATCGCCGCAGCCCCCCGCATCACAGGTCTCAGTCCCAAGGCACAGCACGGCACGCACATGTGCAGTAGGAAACTGGCTCTGAAGACGCAAGGCTTCACTTCCTGTTTCCCTTACTTGGGATGCCGATACCTGCACCCAAAGCTGATTGAAGAAGTATCGGCTCAGGAGGGGTCATTGCTTGATCACTGGGCAGGTAAGCATTCTTATATTAAAACTTAGCAGCCAAGGTATTTGTAGCTGCAGACTTAAATTTTGGGGGGTGACGGCTGGAGCTCCTCTTTAAGCTTTGGGGAAAAGAGAATTGTATTTTATTCAGTACTCATTACCTCTCCAAGTTCCTTGCGAAGGGGATACACTCTGACCCCTGAAAACGCATCACCTTTGTTATAAAAGTTATAAAATCAAATCTGTATCGACAAGTAATTTTCAATGTGGCGCTTCAATCTCAGATTATATTAGTTATAAACCAATTAGATATTGCAAATCCGTCTGCATTAAGTAGCGGTCAGGCCATAGAATCCAGATATCCTAGTCAATTATGTCATTAATCCTTTAACAAAAAAAGGATAACCCAGGGGTGGACAAATTAATATGGAAGTCAGGAGCCAATCTGTCCAATCCAGGAGCAAGAGACTTTTTTTTTTTTTTAGGAGCCAGCTTCACAGACAACCACAGAAAACCTCAAAAGTTAGGTTCCAGCCTTAATTTGTAAGGTGCATTGGCTACCTGGCTTCTGGTATTTGTCCAGCCCTGATCTATCCATAGGGTCTAAGCACTACCCTTACATAATCTTTTCTACAAATGTATTATTTCGGTCTGTGACAACATTAGGTTGATTTTCCCCTTACTGCTTATCACTATGACACCAGGAAGTAGTACGGGGAGCGGGTATCACCAGAACAGGAAGACAGCCCAAAAAATGAATAAAAAAATTAGGCCTTTTACGTACACCTTTTTCATAGAGGGAGAATCTATACTTTCAGACCGCGAAATACCCAACGAGCAAAAGAATGGAGTATTAAGGTGCAGAAAAATTGATCAACATCAAATTACCAAAAAATAGAAAAATGTATCACATAGATAATATTAAATTACTTAAACTAAATCGGGCAAGAACAGCCCTGTGGTCACAATACAAAAGAAAGGATGCCTCTACAAGTTTCACCACAAACGTGGCTTCTTCTGGAGCTTCTGTAGGTCCTTTTTAATATAATACCACCTTTAATAATGATTACGGTTCCAAATAATCCCCAAACCCCTCCAAGGAGGTCCGATGGGAGATGTCTATGCCAAAGACAAGAGGGAAGAACAACTGCCCTACAGTTAAGCCTGTTATCTAAGAAAAGGGGGGCTTGACAAATTTGATCAGTCAATATCCATATCCTTTTTCCTTGTGAAAGCTTCAGACAGTGACAGCAAATTTCGGAGTACTTGTGCAATCTGAGCACTTCCCTTCCTTTAAATTGCCCCCGTTCCTTGGTTCAGCGGCAGTAAAAAAAACGATGAAGCTGGGAAGATCAACATAATTGATCTTTCCCAAGGAAATAACCCTTTTTGAACAAGTATTAGGAGCTTCACTGATAATTTTCAGACCAATTTCTGTCCAAAAGGTAGAAAATGTATTTAAACAGAAAAATGCAACTTGGCTGCAGCTGGGCATAATGTAAATCGTATCCTATGGGCAGCACAGTGACTGGGATAATAGGTTCAAATCCCAACCATCCCATGTTCATGCGCTTGCGTGGGTTTCCTCCAGGTACTTCAGTTTCCACCCACACTCCAAAGACTTCCTAGTACAGGGGTGTCAAACTCAATTTCATTGTGGGTCGCATTAGGATTGCCCTCAAAAGGGCCGGTTGCATCTGCAAGATTAGATGTCCAGCGCATCCCTTCCCCTTACATTAGATGTCAAGAGCCACCCCACCATCAGAAGTTGAGTCCCCCACTCTCCCTTACATCACAGTGCACCCCCCTTTCCTTAAGCTGCTGGGAAGAAGCTGGATGCATTGCTTGAAAGTAGAAAGTAGGGGTCTGGAGTAGTTGCAGGAGAGGTGCGAGGGCCACATGAAATGGCCTGGAGGGCCTGATTCGGCCCGCGGGCCTTGTGTTTGACACCTGTGTCCTAGTAGGTTAATTGTGTTCTATCTGCATTGGCCCTAGTATGTGTATGTATGCATGTGAGATAGGGACCTTAGATGTAAGCTCCTTGAGGGCAGGGATTAATATGAATTGGTCCCTGCCCTGAAGGCTAGATGTAAAGCTGTGTGCAATATGCCAGTAACAAAAAAATACCTCTAAAATACCAAATGACACTAAAAACACAGAAGAGGCAATATGGCCGAAAGCATGCTAACCAAGAGAGATAGTAGAAGTAGACGAGAAAATAAAAATAAAAAAATCTCCATGTAATATAATCCACGCCATGTTAAAATGAGCTCACTGGTCATTTAAAGCTAAAGAGCTGTAAATACGCACGTAATTATTTTAAACCCAGTGCGAGGGAGAGCTCACAAATAGCTCAAGATGAGCCAACCTGACCCGCACAAGGTCACACGCTGACACACCAATGAGGGATGCCAGAGATTTCACACACAAGCCAGCAGTCAAGACAAAACCAGGCTTTACAAATACTCCGAGGCCTGCGAGATGATCTTTCCAGATGTGCGATTCTCCTATCCTTGCCTGAACTATAATTAACTGATAATCTGAACCATCTTTAGAAGACAACAGTCAATACACCTCAAATTTTCCAGGAACGCTTTCCCATTACTACGTGGGCCTTCTTCATTTCTCAGTAGTGTGTGGGCTTTCCCTTAAATCCCTCGCCACCTTCTGACTCACAAATCACAGAGTCAGTAAAAGGCTGATGGGGCAGCTTTGTGCAAACAAGAGAAATCACGCAATATGGGAATTTCCTAACTTCTACCTATTAGTCATGGATCTGACAGCATTTCCTGTGTTTGTTGTCCTCTGATGGAGTACAAGCTAATTGAATTCTGCAGAAGACGCTGGATATTAGATGTCTGAGTTATTGAATTAAGCACATGCATAACTCCTAATTGCATCAAATATGGAGACAGTCTTGTTGCGTGGATAGGTTGCTTAGAGAGAAACACACAAACATAAAGAATATTAAAATCGGCCTAATTTAGCAATTAAAAAAAAAATTAAAAATAAAAGAAGGAAGAAGAAAATGGAAGGTATAGGCCTAGTTCCCAGCTGGACTAGTTAGTTCTGAATTCTCCCTTTGGAGACCCAGAAAGGAGAAAGAATCAGTGGGTAGGTAAACAAGTAAAACACACGCCATTCAAATCGAACCGTAATACAAGTTTTGGGTTGAGTTGTACTTAAATATAAGAAAAAGCAAAATTAAAAACAAAAAATTTAAATTTAGTAGCAGCCAACAAAAATGTAAAATCATTTGAAAGAATTTGTAAAAGTCTGACCCGAGAGGTTTTTGTTTAGTTTTGGAGCAGGAAGGGTTAAAACATTGGGGGGGAGATGGTCCCGCCCCCCCCGACCCATTGGGGGGGGGAGATGGTCCCGCCCCCCCCGACCCATTGGGGGGGAGATGTCCCCCCCCCCGACCCATTGGGGGGGAGATGTCCCCCCCCCGACCCATTGGGGGGGAGATGTCCCCCCCCCCGACCCATTGGGGGGGAGATGTCCCCCCCCCGACCCATTGGGGGGGAGATGTCCCCCCCCGACCCATTGGGGGGGAGATGTCCCCCCCCCGACCCATTGGGGGGGGAGATGTCCCCCCCCCGACCCATTGGGGGGGGGCGATGTCCCCCCCCCCCCGACCCATTGGGGGGGGGCGATGTCCCCCCCCCAACCCATTGGGGGGGGGGGCAGATGTCCCCCCCCCCGACCCATTGGGGGGGAGATGTCCCCCCCCCCAACCCATTGGGGGGAGATGTCCCCCCCCGACCCATTGGGGGGGAGAGGTTATACCCCCACCCCCCGACCCATTGGGGGGAGATGTTTCCCCCCCCACACGTCCCGACCCATTGGGGGAGAAGTTCCCCCCACGTCCCGACCCATTGGGGGAGATGTTCCCTCCACGTCCCGACCCATTGGGGGAGATGTTCCCTCCACGTCCCGACCCATTGGGGGAGATGTTCCCTCCACGTCCCGACCCATTGGGGGAGATGTTCCCTCCACGTCCCGACCCATTGGGGGAGATGTTCCCTCCACGTCCCGACCCATTGGGGGAGATGTTCCCTCCACGTCCCGACCCATTGGGGGAGATGTTCCCTAACTTTTTTGTACCGAATACTAATCAAATGTACGAGAAGTGAGGTAAAATATCTCCATTGGGAACACAAAACAGTCACTTTTTTTACTGGGAGGTGGTTTCTTTGCAACCATCTGTAACCTCAATATGGAGATACAGACTCTCTTCTATCAGTGAAAGGTCTCAAAAGGACAGAAAGTAGGGCAATGTCTTTGGCAGTGACAAAGACGCCAACAAAAACCTGACCACAATTCCCTTTGCCACAAAAGAAAATATATAAAATTTGAGGTAAGGTCCTTAATTGGCTATAATTCTTGAACTACTACTGTATGATTTAAGCTATTTTCTGAATGCAGATAAAAGGAGTTAAAGTGAACCTGTCAATAGGAAATACAGAAAGCCTTTACAGCTGACTACTTGGTGACGGCATATAAATCAACACCCATTCGTGTTCCACAGTGCCTCGAGGGATACCAACTTTGGTGATGCTCCAAGTCAGGTTTGGGCGAGAGTGCTTTGCAGGAATGTAGGCACCCCACAGAGGGACATGAAATGCACTGTAGGTTGCAGAAGGTCAGACAATATTAAGTTGGAATTGGCATACTGTGCACAAGCCGGGGTGCACTAGAGAAAAAAATTATTATTATTTTACCTGTTAGTCACCAAACAGATAAAATATACACACCAGTTCTGTATTAATTTCTACATTATTAAATGCAAGCAGGGTAAGTACCTGAATATGACTTGGTATCAGCTCCTTGCAAAACCTGTACAGCAGAGCTTAGACTGGGAGAGGGAGAAGTCGCACCAGGAGTTAGTAGGTTTATGCGCCAACAAGGAACATGCAGCTAGAAGGAGAAAATGGAGTAAAGCCTCGTACATACGACCGGTTTTCTCGGCAAGAAAACTGCTGGGAGAGCTTTCTTGCCGGGAAAACCGTGCGTGTGTACGAGGCTTTGAGGTTGTCGGGAAATCTGCCCAGAATCGCGACGAGAAAAATTGAGATCCTGCTCTCTATTTTCTTGTCGGGATTCTTGTTGGCCTGTTTCCCCGACGAGAAACCCGAGCGTGTGTATACTTACCTGCCTCCATGGAAACCCGCGCAGGCTCGAAGTGACTGACGCATGCGCGGTAGCTTCCAAGGCATAGGTAGGGTGAAGCAAGATGGCGGCGACGGCATCGAATGCGACGAGCGCATGCTCGTCGTAGTCGATGACATCACTGCGTTCGTGCCATTCAAAAGAACGGCGGTTCTTTAAAATCATACATGTGTACACTCGGCCGTCAAGAAAGCTTGCCAGGAATCTCGTCAGGAAAACCGACAGGTTTTTTCCTGACGAGAATCCCGGCCGTGTGTACGAGGCTTTACAGAGAAATGATCTCATTAGTCTGCTGCTTCTCCTTTCAGTGTCCAATTATAGGCTGGGGACGGGCAAGACTCATAAGTGCTACTGAACTACAGCAGAGAAAAATCGGGTCGCCTCTAGGCCAGACAGGATTGTGTTGTGTGGCAAGGCTTGTATATTTCAGGGCTGGATGGACAATAATACAACCTCCATTTACGTATTTTACTTGTGTATTTAGACATTTTCCTGGAGCTCAGCTTTAACAATTATGTATGTGAATGGGCCCCTTTTCCTACATACTCGGGCAATTTATCACTGTAAGGACCAAGTGGTAGCCGGAGGATCTCTGGAGGAGGGTTCCGTTTTGATGGCCTGGTGAGGGACACAGCCGGAGAATGAGGAACAGGTGGGGTCTAGGAGCCCTCTCTCTTCCTCCACATAACTGGGACAAGTCGGCTACAAGTAGCTCTAATTTCACGTGCTAACGGTTATCTCTGGTATTCTTACACTGGAACAAAAACACAGACAGGATCATTAATTGCTTGCAGTGTCACATAACTGAGACCTGTTCTCTGAAACTCTCTGGAGGCCACGGCCTAGATCTTCATCTGGACACATGCCAGGAGTCGGCTCGCCAAAGCACATACAAATTTTTACTGCTGCCTCTTCTAGATGATGATCCACATCTAGAACTCGCCTGCTTCCCTCAGCGCCATCACACAAGTTGGAAAATCGCACTACTGAAGAACAGATTGAAACAATGCAGATTTATTTTCTTTACATTTACGCTAAACTGCCGAGCAAAGATCTGCAGAAAAACAGCCTTTAATGTACCTAAAGCCAAAACTTTTTTTCCATTTTGGAGTGGGGAAAGAAGGTTGAAACCACTGTCAGCTTGTCGGGCGACATCAGCCGGTTTAATAAAAACCGTCTGACATTCAACCCGTGTGTATGGCAGCCGAGCCAGCTTCTGTCAGACGAGCATCTGGAAAACCAGCAGCCGACTGGCTCCCGATCAGCGCCATCAGAACACAACAGCAGGGGAGATTGCTGCACTAACATCAGATTGTTAGCACAGCGGCTCTGAGGTAAGAGGTAAAAACCTGAGTGTGGTTCCAATCCCCTTACTACTCTATCTAATTCTAGAAAACAAAATTTGCCTTTAGTTACACCAAGTTTTACTCTTAACAGGAAAAAAAAAAAAAAAAAGATTGTTGCAGCCTGTGTCAACAATGGGTTAATTCAATGTATGTCTTGAAAATTACGGGACACCAACATTTTGAGTTGTCACAAACAGCATCTAAGGGGAAATCTTCCGATGGGGACATTTGCTGCAATGACAAAGTCTAACTGATGATTACCCTTCCCTTTTGAGAGATTTCATTGGTTCCTGATGTGTCGATGGAACAGGAAGTAGAGGGAAATTCCTCCAAAGGGAGAGACTGTCAGGGGTTTTACTCTACCCGATCAAAATTTTTTGGCTTTAGATAAGCTTTAACACTATACAAGTCGAAAGCCCAAATGGTTTTAAGTCTGCGCAATGCCTACAATTAAAGTGGCCAAACTTGCTCAAGTGTCATATTCCAGTTCCTTTCAAAATAAATCTTTAGGGCCAATTCACACCATCCAGGTTTTAGCGCAGGCAGATCAACAGAAGTACAAGTCCAATGTGTCCTATTCACTACATAACGCTGCACATACACGTCACCCGGCGCCAAAAGGTACGTCACCCGGCGCCAAAAGGTATGTCAACCAACGCCAAAAAGGTGCGTCAACCAACGCCAAAAAGGGACGATAACCAGCGTGCGTTAAAACGCAACTAAAATGGATGGAAATGTACATGCATTTTCTATACATTTTAGAGCAAGTCAGTGTGAATTGGCCCTTATTCTAAGGTTTCTTATGCAGGATAATAGCAATGAGAAACCAATTTTTTTACTCCAACATACTTACTAAACCGGTGATGCTTTTGGTTCTTACACCCCCAGAGATGCAACACTTCAATTATCTTTGTTTCTTCACCACTAAAATACATTTGGACATTGCACGTGTCAATTGGGTCTACCTTTTATGTTCATGGTTTGCAAATGTTTTCAATAAAACTTAGAGAAAAAAGGAAACTGACTCAATTTTCCAATATCTGCCTCCAGTACGTACCAAAATCCAAATGACCATAAGAGATTGCAACAAAGCTATGTTATTTATTCACATAGGGATTGATTTACCAATACTAGAGAGTGCAAAATCTGGTGCAGCCGTGCATGGTAGCCAATCAGCTTCTAATTTGAGCTTGTTTAATAAAGCATTGACTATAATACTTGGAATCTGATTGGTTTCTATGCAGCACTGCACCAGATTTTGCACTCTCCAGTTTTAGTAAATCAACCCCAAAGGTTCTAAGCAACACATTCTACCATTCTAGAGATGCTCAAATTTGGCACTTGAAGGCAAGGCCCTTAATTGATGAATCATCTGGTTCCAGTAACGGTCAGACATGCATGCACTCTGCCAGAAGTTCACCAGTATTAATGATGTAAGTCTACCAAAAAAAATAATTGATAACTTGATAACTACATACTGTAGGCCAGAAATCCATTTTTTTTTTTTTATAAATGAGCATTTCACACATAGTAAAGTCAGTATGAACCGTTGACTTCAACAGGAATTATTGTAAATGTGTAACTACTATACCTTTATTGCGGTTTGCAATGTGGGAAAGGGATGACAAAATTCAAAAAGACTGGTTAAATGCTAACCAAAAACGGAGGCTTGGGATTGGGATTTATTGGCCTCCCAAATTCCTGTGAACGGGGAGAAATAATCATGTGATCGGCAAGGTTTACCTCCTACAAGCAAAGCGCTTATTCATGCGTGCAAGTCTTGACTTAGCTAATGTAACCTTTCTGTGGCTGACCCCCAACCAATTAAGGAAGAGAAGCATGAAGCAAAGTATTGTGAGATCTCTACCCACCTGAAAGCATAGTGCGATGAAATGACCGTACCAAATGCCAGATTGATTTATTTAATTAACGTGGACCTAAAACGCAAATGTGAAGATTGGCTTATAGGCAACATCTAGTAAAAAGGAAAAGTACATTCAAAGCTTGTTTGGCTATACTTCTCCTGTGGATCACAAGAGTGCAATTCGTTCTGCACGCCTGTGACCCGTTTTCAGCAGACATCACAGAACCGGTCCAGGCTGGGGAAAGATTGAGACCATATGGTGGGATCCACCCAGAACCCTGTAACGGCACCTGGCTCAGTCTCTCAGCGAGCCACTTAGAGCCTGGGCCAGCCACTACCGCCCCCCCCACAGCCCAACTCTCCTGTTCGGCTGAATTTGGTTTTTAACCGCCACCCCCTTACACTCAACTCTTAAATGCGAGAGATGCAAAATGGCCACTGCGGTAATGGCAATTGATAGTTAAATGAGAGGAGGTGGGGGATTACTTTCTATAGGAAGAGATGTCAAGGCTGCTTGCAGCCCGGGCCTAGGTTTAAAAGCAAGTGTTGCAAAACATGTACAGTTTGCCTGTACTTTAAATGTAATGTTAGATTTCACACTTCAGTGGCCCTAACATGTTTACTACAAACTGCTCACAGCAGCCAGGTTAGCAGCTGTGGTAAAAGCTCTTCAGCAATTAAAGGCTTAGCCCACCTTTCACAAAAAGGAAAAAATGCAGCAGCATTGATCCAATAATCAATGTGCATTTACTATTTATTTTTTATTCTCCAATAAAGCCTGCAAAGCATTGCGCCCGTAATCAGTGCATCATGGGTGCAATGCACAGGCTTTTTCAGTGTTTTCCCACAGCATTAAGTCCTAACAGAGGTATGGACCTGCGGTTAACAGGTTGAAGTAAGAGGTTGGATTAGAGAGTGACATGCTAAAAAATAAGGAAGGGGCACCCTGTATAGTCCCTCAAATGTGTTAGTAGCGGGACATGTAGGAACTCGCGGTGAGTGTTCCCAGATCTGGATGATGCAGCTGTGCTGGAAGGAGCATAAAGAAGCACTCAGCCATTCAGGTATGGGAGGGGTGGTTTCAGTTTTGGGGTTGGTGTATGTGACAAAGCTTGATGTTATAACTTTCCTGCCACCAATGGCCAGTTTATCAGTCAGTGTTGAAGGGGAAATTCCTCCCACGGAGCCATTGTGTTCTCCCAGGTGTGGGGAGCCGTCCCTTCCAGGAGAACACCGTGATTATTGCTAGCGGCTATAGATGCTGGCAATAATCACATGTAGAAATCCATCATGCCGGTTGTACCAAAGTTGAATGATGGATCGACTTTGGTACTATCAGTCTGCCCATAGACAATTTGAATCTCAGCCGGTCCCTGCTAAACCAGCCGAGATTAGAACAGTCTTTGGCCAGCTTTACACCCTTAGGCCCCTTTCACACTGGGGCGTTTTTCATGCGGTTTAGCGCTAATATTAGCGCTATTATACCGCATGAAAAAATCATGCCCTTTAGCCTTCAATGTGAAAGCCCGAAGGCTTTCACACTGAAGCGGTGCGCTAGCAGGACCGCTCCAAAAGTCCTGCTAGCCGCTTCTTTACAGCGGTAAAGAAGCGGTGTGTTCACCGCTCCTTTACCGCGGTCTCCCATTGAAATAAATGGGACAGCGCGGTAATACCGCCCGCAAACCGCGGCAATAGCCGCGGTTTGCGGGCGGTATTAACCCTTTTTCGGCCGCTAGCGGGGGTTAAATTCACCCCCCTAGCGACCGCATACCGTGGTAAGAACGACGGTATAGCAGCGCTGAAAAATAGGATTTTTGTACTCACCGTAAAATCCGTTTCTCTGGCATCCATGGACTGACACATCGTGTCTTATACACCTTTACACGTGGGTTATGTCCCTGCTTGCAGGAGAAGACCTAGGCAGAATGTGAGATGTTATACATTCTAAACAGCCAGAGCTGAACAGCCCCACCCAGGGGGGCGGCCCTCCGGCATAACCCTCCCACTGCAGTCAGCAGACCTCAGTTCGTAACAAAGCAGTACAAACTCGAAAAGAAGGGTGGGTGCTGTGTCAGTCCATGGATGCCAGAGAAACGGATTTTACGGTGAGTACAAAAATCCTATTTTCTCTTGTCATCCATGGACTGACACAGCGTGTCTTATACACCTTTACACGTGGGATGTCCCAAAGCAGTGTCAAGAGGGATGGGAGCAGTATAAATGGAAAACCAAAAACTTCACTCCAAACAAGGCAGAGCTCCTCAACGGAGGAGTTGCAACATCAAACAGCGGCCTGCAACACCTTGCGGCCGAAGGAAGCATCCGAATATGCAGCCACATCAACCTTATAAAACTTAGAAAAGGTATGAACAGACGACCAGGTCGCCGCCTTGCACACTTGTGCAACCGACGCTTGATGTCGGAAAGCCCAGGAAGCACCAATTGCCCTGGTGGAATGTGCCATAACCGGAAAGGGAGGCGCCCGCCCCTTGAGAGCATAAGCTTGAATGACGGTTTGTCTGATCCACCTAGAAATGGTGGCAGACGAAACCGCTTGGCCCTGTTTTGGACCAGAGACAGCCACAAATAGTGAGTCAGACTTCCGAATAGAGGCAGTAGCAGACAGGTACACCCGCAAGGCTCGTACCACATCCAAAGTGTGAAGCGCGAACTCTCTGGGATGCGATGGGTGAGGACACAAGGACGGGAGGACAATGTCCTCATTTAAGTGGAAGGCCGAGACCACCTTTGGCAGAAAAGAAGGTCGCGGACGTAACACCGCCTTATCCTTATGGATGACCAAAAAGGGCGACTTGCAGGACAAGGCCGCCAATTCAGACACTCGTCTAATGGAAGTAATGGCCACCAAGAAGGCCACCTTCTGAGACAAAGTCAAGAGGGGAATCTCTCTAATATTCTCAAAGGGAGGTTCCTGGAGAACCGAGAGCACCAAATTCAGATCCCACGGGGGGAGAGGAGGCTTGACAGGGGGGAGCACATGGGGAACCCCCTGCACAAAAGGTGCTAACCAAGGGATGACGCGCCAGCGGTCGCTGAAAGAAGATGGCCAAGGCCGAAATCTGACCCTTAATGGTACTCAAAGCGAGCTTTTGGGTCACGCCACGTTGCAGAAAATGCAGGATTCTGGGAACGGAATACGTTCGTGGGCGCCAGTCCAGCTCTTCGCACATGGCGATGTAAGCTCTCCAAGCGCGGTGATAGATCTTTCTGGAGGAAGACTTCCGTGCCCTTAACATGGTCGAAATGACCGAATCCGAGAGACCTCGGTCTCTCAGCACCTGGCTTTCAATAACCATGCTGTTAAAGCCAGAGACTGTAAAGCAGGATGAAATATAGGACCTTGAGACAGAAGGTCCCCCCGTATTGGTAACCGCTAGGGAACGTCTGCGACGAGACGTACCAGATTGGCGTACCAGCGACGCCGAGGCCAATCCGGAGCAACGAGGATCACCGGAATTCCCTCGGTCGCTACCCTGCGGAGCAGGTGAGGGAGCAACTGCAGCGGAGGATAAACGTATATCAGGTGATACTGACCCCATGGGGCCACCAACGCATCCGAGGCATCCGCCCAGGGAACCCTGGATCTGGCCACAAACTGACACCTTGCGATTGAGTCGAGAGGCCATCAGGTCCACATCCGGCGTGCCCCACCGTCTGCAAAGGAGTTGAAAGACCTCCGGGTGCAAGGACCACTCTCCCTGGTCCAGCGTCTGGCGACTTAGATAGTCCGCCTGCCAATTGTCTATGCCCGGAATGTAGACGGCCGACAGAGCCGGCATGCTTCTTTAGGCCCACCTCAGGTTGCGGGCGACCTCGGAAGCCGCAGCTGAGCTCCGAGTCCCCCCTTGATGGTTGACATACGCCACTGCTGTGGCGTTGTCCGATTGGATCCTGATGGAGTGACCCTGTAGTTTCTCCGACCATGAGGAGAGGCACAGTCTGATTGCCCGTATCTCCAGCACATTGACCGGTAAGAGGGCTTCGTCCGGAGTCCAAAGCCCTTGGGCCGACAGGACTCCCCAGACTCCCCCCCAGCCCATCAGGCTGGCGTCCGTCGTGATCACCGTCCATTGGATGGGGAGGAACGACTTCCCGGACCGAAGAGCCGGGGACCTCAACCACCACGTCAGGGACGCCCTGACCAGGTGACTCACCTGGATCTGAAGATCCAAGGACAACGGGGATTTGTCCCAAGTGGACAAGATCTCTTTCTGTAAAGCCCTGGTGTGCGCTTGGGCATAAGGAACGGCCTCGAAGGAGGCCACCATGAGTCCCAGGACTCTCATGCAAAAGCGGATTGACGACCATTTTCGGGACGTCAGCACCCGTACTGCAGACTGAAGTGTCAGTAGTTTGTCTGGAGGTAGGAAGACTCTTGCCTCCAAGGAGTCCAGAATCAGACCTAGATACTCCAGACGCTGAGTCGGGACTAGAACCGACTTCTGAACGTTCAGGAGCCACCCAAACTCCCTGAGGGTCTGACTGACGATAGTCACACTTTCTTCCAATTCTGAGCCACTGTCTGCTCTTAGAAGAAAATCGTCCAGATAGCCCACGATAGCAATGCCTCGCTGTCTCAGCAAAGCTAGGACCGGAGCAAGCACCTTGGTGAACACCCTCGGTGCCGAGGCTAGGCCGAAGGGAAGAGCCACAAATTGATAGTGGACTTCGCTGACCGCAAAGCGCAGAAACTTCTGGTGGCTTGCGCAGATCGGAACATCCAAGTAGGCGTCCTTGATGTCCAAGGATGCCAGAAAATCCCCTTGATGGAGTGTAGCGATCACCGTGCGAATGGATTCCATGCAGAATTTTTGCACCTTCACGAAGGCATTCAGGGTCTTGAGGTCCAGGATTGGCCAAACCCCGTCCTTTTTTGGAACAAACAGATTCGAGTAGAACCCCTGAAACCTCTCCTGGGACGGAACCGGCACAATTACTCCGGACCCGATCAAATCCTGTACAGCCCCCAGAGGGCTGCCCGACGGGCAGGAAGGAGAGGGAGATTTGAGGGAAAGAATCTGTCTGGGGCCAGGAGCGGAACTCTATTCTGTATCCTGAGGTGACCACCTCGCACACCCACCGGTCGGAGATCCGGGAGGTCCACCGATCCGTGAACCTGCGAAGTCGTCCCCCCACCCCAGAGACGGGCAGGGGCAAGACTTCACGCGGAGGCGGGCTTGTTCGGTTTACGCACCCAGGGGCGCTTGTGCCCGCCAGCCGCACTGTTGTCAGTCTGGGATGGCTTACCCGTGGACTCTGACGGACGAAAAAAACCCTTTTTTGCTGGAAAGGAAGGACCCGGTTTACGTCGGGCCTCCTTACCCTTGATATTTTGAGGAAGGAGAGTGCTTTTACCTCCCGTGACATCCTTGATGATGTCATCCAGAGCAGCACCAAAAACTCTACCAGCCTTAAAAGGTAGATCCGTCAGGAGCTTCTTAGAGGCTAGGTCAGCAGACCAGCATTTCAACCAGATGAGACAACGCAATACCACCGCCGAGACAGAGGCCCTGGATATTAAAGGGGCCGCGTCCAACGTGGCGTCGCACACATATCGGACCCTGCACCATCTGGTGGGCCAGAGCAATAGTGTCTGGAGGAAGGTTATACTCCTGCACAGTTTGGTGCAAAATTTTTGCCCATTCCGTGAGTGTCTGAGACACAAGGGTCGCCGCTACTACTGGCCGTAGGGCGGATCCCAACAAGGCGAACATGGCTCTACTCACCACTTCTGACCTCCTGTCAGTGGGGTCCTTAAACGCAGGAGTCCCCTCCATTGGGAGAGTGGTGGCCTTGTTTAAACGGGCGACTGGAGGGTCGACCACCGGGGGAGAAGCCCACTTTTTAAGCAGGGCGTCTTCAAAGGGGTATCTAATAGACAAACGCCGCGGGACCATGAAAGTCTTCTGCGGCTTTTCCCAGACCTGGTCAATGAGCTGGTCAAAGAAAGGTACATATGGAAAAACCCTTTTTAGAAGGCTTGGTCTTAAAAGAACCAAAGGAGACTGTATCCGCCTGAGGTTCTGCAGTCGCAGCATTTAGCTTGAGAGTGTCCCTCACAGCATCAATGAGTTCACTAACAAGCGCCCTGTCATTTACTGACTCAGAACTGGAGTCTTCCTCACAAGGAATGTCCCCAGCGAAATGCAGAGCAGCATGAGCCCCCCCCCCAGGACAGTATGGCCCCCAGGCACCCCACACAGTACAGCGCCAGCGAAGTGCACAGAGTGTGACATTAAAAAAACAGGGGGAGACAGGGAAATCCCCCACACAAGAAACACACAGCATGTATTCACCTGCAGCCAGGAGAGACTACTTACCCGTCCCCTGAGGGACCCACTGGTGCGTTTCTGACAGATCACAGTGCGGTACTGAGTAGCTGTCGGCCCGGTCCACCGCGAAAGATACAGCCGGACTGTTCTATCTTGAGAGGACCGCGGAGCTGGAAGCCCACCGGCCACCCCTGGAGTCGTGGGGCATGTCGTGAACTGAGTCTCATGCACACAAGGCGAGGATCAGCACGCTCGATGGTCGGACAGGGAAGACTACGAGGATATCTTGTACCCAACCTGTTGCCCAGCCGACAGTTGATAGAAGATCTCAAAAGAAAAAAATAGGAAAAAATTCCAAAAGGAATAAAAAATAGGTCAGGAGACTGGCTCCTGAGAGAGCCACGTCTTCTCCTTCTGCTAGGCAGAAAAAAACGGAGGTCTGCTGACTGCAGTGGGAGGGTTATGCCGGAGGGACCGCCCCCCTGGGCGGGGCTGTTCAGCTCTGGCTGTTTAGAATGTATGTATAACATCTCACATTCTGCCTAGGTCTTCTCCTGCAAGCAGGGACATAACCCACGTGTAAAGGTGTATAAGACACGCTGTGTCAGTCCATGGATGACAAGAGAAATCGCGCTGCTATACCACCACCGCTCCTGCCCACCCCAGTGTGAAAGGGGCCTAAATATGAGTGTAATGTGAAACATGGTCTAAAAAGGAGACCAAGCCTTAAGGTAGGTGTCACACATCAAACTACATAGAAGTATGATTTGATCAGTGATCACCAAACTTGGTCCAAGATCGGAGGTAGGTGCCGGACTTCTTTATCATCCACCTAAAACAGCTCAACTGTCCTTGCTGGGCTGAATCTGGACAGACAACAATCATCAAGCTAGATCATTTCCATTTACTTCATTAAAAATCAATTGTAAAAGCCAACGTGTTAGATGTTTCATAGGAAGTCTTACATTTTTTTTTCATAAAGGAAATTCACTGATCTTTTAAAATCAGGTCTGCAAATGAGAAACGTAGCTTTAATTTATGTTTGCGTGAGATGCTGCGTGTCAAAACATTACATATTAAAGAACTATTCCTTTCTTTTATCAGCGGGTGGCATGGTGCAAAAATTATATCAAAGAGAATGGAATGAGGTTTTTTTATTAATAATGTAAAATACTTTTCTTCCAAATAACAAGACTGCTTTCAATGACAGAGCTATTGATTTTTTTCCCCTTTCTTTTAAGCAGCAGAGACTTCAAGAGACACTCTGATCAAAAACAACGTCTAGTTTTCCACAACCCTGTCCTGGCGGTGAATCCCGCCCTCGTCTCCTTTCTCCAGGACGTTATTTTTGTAAGGTACTCTGGGCACAAAAGATAACCAGTCCCTAGAACTGCCCCAACACAAGCTAACTGCACAATTTTTACTGCATAGTTTTTAAAAAATACCCCAAACCAACCTTTTAGGTCAGCCTACCATGATGCCTTTCATCATCACTGCCATTTATACGATTCCAAGCTGTGGCTCTCTAGAGGTGCAATATAAAGACAGACCGGCTCCGTCTGTGCATGAATCGGCAATGTAAAGGTGTGCCTATAGAAAGAGAAGAGGACCACAGCAGATGCCAGCATGTAAAGGGGACACAGAGTATAGTGTTCATCCCCCAAGCTGGCTCGGCCATCAGATATCAGGGGAAATCTGCAAGCACTTCTAAATAACTGGGTTTAAAGAATGCTCTTCAATGTTTGTAGGTACACACATTGAAGGAAGGTAGGTACAAACGTTTAAGGAAACTGATATGTGATGACACTTCCAAGACTGGGTAGATCAAACAGTACATGTCAAACAGTGGACTTGCCTAGGTATACATCTCAATGCGAGCCGTCAAGTTTCAGTCATGTGCGGATACAAGGTAACATCCACAAGACTTGGACACCACTTGACATTTCTATAGGGCCAATATAACGTAAACACATAAAAATGCTTGCCCAAAACATTTGTATGTGCTAAGCGCACGCCCCAGGCAATGGTCTCATCTCAAGAGAAGAAGTCTAGCCATCTGCTTTGAATGGCTGATCCCCCACACATCCTCAGATCCTAGGAGATTGTACCTGCCGCAGACATCCTGCACCAACCAGAGTACCCACAGCAATCTTCTGGTTATCGTTAACCCATGAGATAAAAAGAGGAGTTGTATTTTTACATGAGGTCACTAAACCACAGGGCCATACCTTTGCTTAACGTCCATCACAGCAAACAAAATGATAAAGATAACACAAAAAGGATAAAAAGGTATCAATGTTACTTAAAGCAGAACTAAACCCTCCTATCATTTTCAGCCAAGAAAGCTGCCATCTTGGCCTCCGTTTGATCTTCTATTGCCATAATGCTGCAAATGTGATCAGTTATGACACCAGCCATTGAAGGACTGACAGAGCACAAACAAATGGGACAGTACATTCCCAGTATGTGTCAGGAAAGAAACTATTTTTAAACTGTTAATGCAATGGGGTTAGTTCTGCTTTAAAGACATCTGTGGCATTTAGTTGGTATAATTTCAGGAAAAAAAAAAAAAGGACTGTGATTGGAACTATCGCTCTATATGTAGAGGGTTACGTTAAAGCGGAACTAAACTCACCAATTTAACAGTTTAAAAAAAGAAAATGCATGCCGGAAATGCTGTCATGTTTGCTAGTGCTTTTTTAACCAAACTGTCAAACCATCAAATGGTTGGAGACATAACTGATCACATGTGCAGTACCATGGCAGCTGCAAATCAAACAGAGGCCAAGATGGCAGCTTCCTTGGCTGAAAAGGATAGGAGGGTTTAGTTCCGCTTTAAGACATCACTAGATTTGCAGCTAGTCGAGATGGAGACATAAGATGCGCGACTCACTCAATCTTTAGACTCCATTCACACAGGGGCAACACGACTTCCAGCGCGACTTTGGGAGGCAACTTGGACACGACTTGATTTTGAATCACAGCGCGACTTGGGGCGACTTACAACACGACTGAAGTCGCCTCCAGGACAGGAGGCTTTCCAGTGGCCAATCAAACAAGAATCAGCTCTGTGGGAGGGAGGGGTTTGCCTGAGAAATGTATGTTCTCTTCCTGGAAACTTGCTTCTGTTTAGACAGTGATCCGACTTCTGAGGTGACTTCCATTGAAATCAATGGGTACAAGTTGCCTAGAAGTTGGATTGAAGTAGTACAGGAACCTTTTTTGAAGTCGGAGCGGCTGCAGTAGTGTACATTAAAATGGCTCCATTCACTTACATTGATTTTCTCATGCAGCGCGACTTGAGGCGACTTAAAGTCGGATCCAAAGTCGTCCCTGTGTGAATGGGCTCTAGATTTTTCAGCTGGTGCGCAGTGATTTTAAAATATAGATTACAGCACCATTGAAAAGTAACCATTTGTTTTTCTTTCACATTGGCGAGGTTCAGTTTTTTAAACTACTTCATGCATCTAGGAACAATTCCACCATTACCCATTATGAAAAACATTAACCAGGTTACTTAGTGCTATTCTAGTAAATATTGATCTTTACCGAGCTGCACGTGCTGCAAACTAAACAAGAAAAGCTCTAAAAATTTACATTTTTTGCGGCACAATGTGGTTGGTTCGGATGAGATAAACATAATGGCTACAATAACAGCAGTCTTTAAATTGACTTAATCTGCTTTTCTTCCACCCCGGGCATCCAAAAGGTAAAATTAATCATCGTACAAGCGCTGGCCAATAAGCCATAACGGAGGTGTCGCCATGGAAACAGAAGATGCCTAGCTGACATAAGCCCATTAGTTCTACCCTCTTCTGTTTACATCAGCAGTTCCATGGGCATCCAAGCAGTAAGGTGACCACCAACGCCAAACCGTGCTGCAAATGACTGAAAAGAAAAAAAAGAAAGCAAATGGAAGTAGCCGCATGTGAAATAATAGTGATACATTATTGCTTTTGTTACCTGCAGCCATAAACTCTTGTAAATGGGCCTTACATAATGGACTATAGCACATTACATTGTAATAATAGCACCATGAGATTGCTTTGGTAGTAATCAGAAGACTTTTTGGGGATTTTTTTTTTTTTAAAGTAAACTTGTCTTGGGGGGGAAAAAAATAAATTAAAAAAATGGAGGTCATCACTGGTAAACCCCTTAAGAAAATGTCAACTGACTGGCTGTTACACTGATCCATCAACCCAGAACAGGAAAGGCATCAAACCTTTTCCAAAGGAAAGGTCATCGATGGGTCGCAGCCTGTAAAATACAACTTTTATGGGGGAACGTCAAAAGACAAAAGGTTTAGGCAGCATGGGGAGGACATAACAATGGGCCAAAATTATTTCATATCTTGTCATAATATGAACTCTGCAGTGCAGGACACAAAGGACTTTTACCTTTCATAACGGCTGTTCCTTTAACAATCACTGCGCACCAAAGTTATATTTAAATGTAATTAAGAGCCTCAAAGTAACATTAGGACTTTTTCAAAAGCAGCAATCTTGCCCATCGGAGTTTGGATTTCCAAAAAGGATGCAGGACTTGGGAGTGTTTGGGTTTCCTATGACCTCGGCTCACTCCGGCATTGTCAGACTGCCAGCAGAGATAGAGGTGAGGTAGGAGGATAGGATGATTCAGCTGGACGAGCCATGTATCTAGTAAAGCCAACTCTTTTGTCCGTGTTCCTTTGTTTATATGATTTAATAGCGCCATTCTCATCCTCGTGCCAAAATTCGAGTCTATCCTGAGCCTAATATTTATTACTTCAGAAAGCAGCCAACACCCCCCCCCCCCCCCCCACCAATGTGGTTATAGTGAACTACACACGAGGATGCATCTGGGAAGTCAGCTAAAGGTCGGTAATGTAACCAGGCCCAACTAGGTACAAAATGACTACTACATTAAATTACAGCTCCAAACAGGGGGCTAAATTAGAGTTTTAGGCTATACCACACAACCCACCAATGCTGCCCCCCCCCCCCAATTGCCCTTTAAAAGCATTTGAGCATGAATTGCAATACCATGTTTTTATATGTAGTCACATAACCGCAAAGCTCTGGTTTCTCTGTTGGCTGTGCTTGGCCAACAACAGGGCTACCCACTTGGGTCCATTAAACTAAGCATTGGAGGGAGCGAGTTCCCTCCCACCATCCGCACATTACACAGAGAAGACCAAGCTTTGTGGTTACGCAACTGCATCGAAAAACAGATGTTTAAATTGCGATGTATGCTAAAATGTATGAAAGACAATGGGGAGGTGGCGTTTGTGGGGTACAGCCGAAACGTCTGCTTTAAGTGTTACTAAACCCAGGACCCTGAATTCACTATACAGTGGAACCTTGGATTACGAGCATAATCCGTTCCAGGAGAATGCTTGTAATCCAAAGCACTCGCATTTCAAAGAGAGTTTCCACATAGAAATCAAGGGAAACCAAGATAATTCGTTCTGCATTGACTTCTATGGCATGCAATACCGCATGTGGCCAGAGGTGGGAGGGGGCACAGAAGAGCCTTGGAAATATTCGGGGACATCGCGGCTGATCTCGGACACGCTCGGAAACTGAGTATTTCCGAGTATTTCTGAACAGCTCCGAACCGTTCCGAATGTCACCTGCGCCCCCGCACCTCTGCACACCCCATTAGCTTGAATTCTGCTCGTTTTGCAAGACAACACTAGCAAACCAAGTCAGGATTTTTTTTTTCAAAAAGTGGATCGTCTTTCAAAATGCTCCTTAACCGCGTTACTCGTAAACCAAGGTTCCACTGTATCTGGTCTCCTACTGTACACAGAACATGGAAATCCAATTATTTTAGTAAATATAAACTGCTAAATGCCTTTTCTCATCAGCACTATATAGCAGTCTTGTGACTTCCATCAGTGTCTGGTTAAAGCTTGTAGGAGTTTTCTCCTCCGACTGTCCTATAAATCTGTATGACCCCTGACCCTCTGTCTGGACAGTACTGATCAACCCTGTGTCGATCACATGCAGCCTCCCCCCACCGTTGTGGGTTTAGTAACACTTTAATATACACTTTTGTTGACTTATGACTCCAAATGTATTTAAAGCTTTTTTTTTACAATTAGGCCCCTGTAGCAAAATACGGAAACTGAGAAATGGAGTTCCGCTACAGCCCCCATATGTGGGTACAGGTCCCTGAATACATACAGTAGGGGATGCGGTCAGGGACCTGGTGCGCCCTTGTCTCCATGCAGTTATGTGTCCCAATAGAAATGAATGGGATGCTGGCATAGGGATGCACGCAATCCTCATGCTGGAAAAAGAAGGCCCTACACGGGACCATGCAGGTATGCGCTCCGTGTGAATGGGTCCTAACCTGATATGTGGGAACTACACCAACTTGTCACATGTCCACTGAAAGCTGAAATGAGACTTGCAGTTGAAGTGCCCACTCTGTAAACTGATTGGGTGCAAAGTGATAAAGAGTTGTGTTCTTGTTCAATAAGTGTAAACCAGCACATGCACATATCGGGTTTACAAATCATTATGTAGTTGCAAGGGCTGCGTCTCGAAAGGTACAATCCAGAGAACTACGGACCCAATTATGAAAACCGGAATGTATACATAGACATAGAAATGAAGTAGCCTCACTACAAGGAGGGTGGAAGGAGATAAAGCGTTGTGTTGACCATCTGAAAAACGTCTGTGGGAGACCAAACATTAAAAGGTAACCTTTTCCTTATCACTTGAAATCTCGGAGCGCCATTGGAGCCCCAAAAGGCCGACCCACAGCCATGCAGGGAACGATTAAGAAAAAGTTTAGCGATGGCAGCCTAATACTACCCTACTACAGCTTTTCTTTAAGGTAGAAACAGACATAGGGAAATGCCTGACTCGAGATGACCTGACTGCATCTTGGCACCGGAGCTCCCAGGTCCCCAGCCTGACCCGAGATCATCCGAGGACTTGTTCACACTCCAGCCTGACATTTTATCACAATCTGCCACATCTTACTCCACCAATCCTGAGCGTTTCATTACAAAGACCACAGACCACAGGGCAGACATGCTTCCTCTTCCCATAGTTCACATCTGCATGACAGATTTCAGACTGCTCATTAACAATTTAATCCATTACGCAAACACAAATGCTGTTCTAATAAGCTTTACAGATATAGGCGCACTTCTCACAGCAAACAAGTACAGCAGATCCGAGCTCCAAAAAAAGAGATTTGCTGCTCGCACCAGCTGCCTCCTGATATATTCCAGACTAGGATACGGATCTCAATAAAAAAAAAAAATCTTCCAAAAAGATAGTATGTTAAGATTTTCTGTGTTTCCCCCAGTGATAGGTTCCATGACGACTGCCTCCTCCTTCCATACATCACTGATGGTCTCTGCTTGTTTTCAATATCCGGAGCACCCTTCCCTCCATGTTACCTCACAATCCACAACCCCTGCACCCACTTCTGCTGCAACTTCTCTACTTTCTGATCACCAACACAACATACAAGTGTAGTGCAGGGCTGGTGACTTTGAGTAGCACTTTTGTTTTGCAGCACTGGGGTCCCCAGGTTCAAATCCCGACCACAGCACTACCTGTATGGAGGTTGTATGTCCTCCCTGTGCTTTGTGTGGGTTTCCGCCAGGTACTGCGCGAGTTTCCTCACACTCTCCGAAGTCACGCTGGTAGGTTAATTGGCTCAACTGTGTGCGCCTGAGATAGTCCTCGTAATCGCTTCGAGTCCCCAAGGAGAAAAGCGCAATAGAAAAACCAATTACAAATGGTGTTATTTACATGCATTATATATTTCAGGTACTTCTAGAGTGTCATATATATATACATATATACATACATACACACACACACACACACACACACATACACACATATATATATATATATATATATATATATATATATATATATATTACACACACACACACACACATATATATACCGTATATATTCTCGAGTATAAGCCGAGTTTTAAGCACAATTTTTTGTGCTGAAAATGCCCCCCTCGGCTTATACTCGAGTCACCTTTTTGCGCCTGATCTACCGGACTTTGGGGAGCCGGTACCGGCCGGCCGTAGGTCCCCTGGACCCCAAACTTGGCACACATATCCTCTATAAGTGTGCAAAGTTTCTTGTCCGGGGGACCACCGATTTTTCAAAACCGGGCACCCCTTCCATAGACTCTAATGTTAAACGGTAATTTCTCTGGTGATTTTGGGGACCCAGTACCGGCCGGTCGTAGGTCCTCTGGACCCCAAACTTGGCACACATGCAGCCCCACTCTTCCTCTACAGGTTTGCAAAGTTTCTTGTCCGGGGGACCTACGGCCGGGGAGCACCTATTTTTCAAAGCCGGGCACCCCTTCCATAGACTCCCATGTTAAACGTCAGTCTAGTCATGGACACAGTGAGGCATGGATGACACAGTGAGGCAAAGTGAGGCACACCCTAGGCTTATACTCGAGTCAATAAGTTTTTCCAGTTTTTGTGGTAAAATTAGGTGCCTCGGCTTATATTCGGGTCGGCTTATACTCGAGTATAATATATATATATATATATATATATATATATATATATATATATATATATATATATATATATAACCACACAAACACACACACACACATATATATATCACACACACACACACACACACACACACGTCACAGAGGGCATGCAGATTTTAATCCAACTCTGGGGAGAATGCTCTGTATATTGGAATAGGTCTGGCAATTATGCAAAATCAGTAGTGTAAAATTGTATGTATGTGTATACGTATGTGTACGTGTATACGTGTGTGTGTGTATACGTGTGTGTATACGTGTGTGTGTGTGTACGTGTGTGTGTGTGTACGTGTGTGTGTGTGTGTACGTGTGTGTGTACGTGTGTGTGTGTGTGTACGTGTGTGTGTGTGTGTACGTACGTGTGTGTACGTGTGTGTGTGTGTACGTGTGCGTGTGTGTGTGTGTGTACGTGTGTGTACGTGTGTGTACGTGTGTGTACGTGTGTGTACGTGTGTGTACGTGTGTGTGTGTACGTGTGTGTGTGTACGTGTGTGTGTGTACGTGTGTGTGTACGTGTGTGTGTACGTATGTGTACGTGTGTGTGTACGTATGTGTGTGTGTGTGCGCACGTATGTGTGTGTGTGTGCGCACGTATGTGTGTGTGTGTGTGCGCACGTGTGTGTGCACGTGTGTGTGCGCACGTGTGTGTGCGCACGTGTGTGTGCGCACGTGTGTGTGCGCACGTGTGTGTGCGCACGTGTGTGTGTGCACGTGTGTGTGCGTTTTATTTAAGACTGTACCTATTGGTCTTACACTGTATTGTAACTCCCTCTTTTGTGTAAATAGTTAGTGCTATACAAATCCTGTATAGTTTTTTCTTTTTTTATAATATACACACACACACACACACACACACACACACGGTTCAGGGTTTCATATATTTCTATAGTGTTGCTAAGAATAGAATAGCTGGTTAGCCACAACCTGACAGCTGTGAAACCACAATCATGGGGAAGCAGAAGTGGCGCCGTGCCTTTGCAGGGGGTATGTAGCAGAGATAAACATCACAACTGTAGTGATTCAAATCACAGCTCTGGTGAGAAGTGAGCCGAGTTGTCACTAGAGAACATCTATTTTTCTTCAGATGTTTAGCCCGGGTTCACACTGCAGCGATGCGGGAAACCAGTGCGATTACAGCGCCGGTTCCCGCATCGCATCTCTCCCGCAGGCAGTTCACACTGCCCTCTGCGAACCGCTGCAGGTGTCAATACAATGTTAATGACACCCCCAGATCGGTTCTCAGATCGCAGTGCGAACTCTGAATTCGGACAGGAATCGGATCGCATGGGTGAAAACACCCATGCAATCCGATTCCAGTGCTGAATAAAAAGTCCAAGTACTTTTTTTATGCAAATCCAATGCGATTTCAGCCATAACTGATGGAGGTTACAGGGCTGGAACAGACGGAAGGGTGAAACATGGCCTGTCAAAAAGGCAAATATAAAAACTCTTCTTTTGTAGGACACACCCAAACCATGAGTTTTCCCTGGAGCTCCGTAGGGCCCCACAAGCACCTAAAACCCAAACAACTCCTCCACATCCCATTATGCTACCCAAGAACCTCCCAGTATGCTGCTGTACAAGAATTTGGGAAGCGGAGGATATGTCTGAGCTCCAATTTGTACCAAAGTAGATGTCTATATAAAATTTACATGCATCAGATTTGGGCACTTCTAAAGCACTTGAATCTGAATCATAACAAGCCAGTGGTATTTACTATCTAGTGTAGCCTCCTATACTGTATGTTAATATGATGAACAGATTAACTAAGGGACAGCTGCTGGTCAGCCATTCCTGCATAGATCTTTTCAGGGTTAATATGAACATAGTGCAACTGTGAAACCACAAATGCTTTAATCAAAAAGAGACAGAGAACGCACATTTGACTAGCAATACAGGCTGAGGTTGGAAAATTGAAAAAAAGTGGTTTGCAACCCAACCACAAGCCTCTCAGAGAGTGCCATACTTTGCCATCTGTGGCTCATATCTGCTTTCCACAGTAAGGGGTAAAGACTCGATTTAATCACCTGCCGAACGTTCACCGTAAATATACGGCTAGCAGGCAGCAGATACTGGCACGATCAAGTACATGTATGCGATTGGCCATCTTCCAGGGTTTGAGGCGCGCCCCCTGCTGACCCGTGCTGTGATTGGACACAGCACGAGTTTAGAAGCGCATATTAGCTGATCAGCGGTGTCCAATCTCTCAGACACACACACAATCACACACAATCACACACAATGTACAGCGATCTGGCTGATTCTTCTCCCCAAAAAGCAGGGAGAAAAAAAAAAAAAAAAAAAAAAACGCCAGATAGTAAAGCAGAAAACATTACACATCATTAGGCATAGTTGTTGCCAGCAGTTTAGACATTAATGGCTGTGTGTCGAGTTATTTTGAGGGGACAGCAAATTTACACTGTTATACAAGCTGTACACTCACTACTTTACATTGTAGCAAAGTGTCATTTCTTCAGTGTTGACACATGAAAAGATATAATAAAATATTTAGAAAAATGTGAGGGGTGTACTTTTGTGAGATAGCGTCTACAAACTATGGTATATACACTATAACTTAAGGACACAAACCAGTTAATATACACTTATTTGGATTATTTTTTAACCAAAGACATGCAGCAGAATACATTTTGGCCTAAACTTATAAAAAATATATATATATATATACACATGTATATATATATATATATATATATATATATATATATATATATATATATATATATATATATATATATATATATATATATATATAAAAATGTTTTAAACTATGTTGTATATAAAAACATGACCAAGCAATTACCAGTTAAAGTAGTACAGTGCTGAATAGCAAAAAATGATATGAAGGTCATAAAGGCGACAAAACCTTTTCAGAGGTCAAGTGGTTAACGAATACAAAAACAATCCAATGATCCCATTCTGTCTGCTAATTTTCAAAATCTAAGTACAGACCTCTATTGAAGGCCAATTCATCTCACTGCCTGACCCATCCAAGGCCAGAGCACGATCTACAATGCTCAGAAAAAAATTGAGATGTCACACGTGCTGACCTCGGCCAAGGAGGCATGTCCATGATGGACATTACTCACTATGAATAGGTTTGGTGCATTAAACTTCATAAGATGACAGAGGCACCACACCATACAAGCACTTCCTTGGCCAAGTTGGACAGCCAGAAGACTAATTTATAAAGTTGGTGGGGAGAGAGTGGGATTGGTTTGTCAAACCACATCTAAATCAATTAAACAGATTACTACTATAAAAGGAATTATTTTTATTTATTTTTAATTGTAGATTTTCCAGGTACCGTATATACTCGAGTATAAGCTGACCCGCATATAAGCCGAGGCACCTAATTTTACCACAAAAAATCTGGGAAAACCTATTGACTCGAGAATAAACCAAGGGTGTCCATCTGCATGCCTCACTGTGCCCATGCGCATGCCTCACTGTGCCCATGCCTAGACTGACGTTTAACATGGGAGTCTATGGAAGGGGTGCCCGGCTTTGACATATCGGTGCTCCCCGGCCGTAGGTCTCTCAGACAAAAAACTGCACACTTGTAGGAGGAGAAATGAGGCTACATGTGTGCCAAGTTCCGGGTCCAGGGGACCTACGACCGGCCGGTACCGGGTCCCCAAATTTACTGGAGAAATTACAGTTTAACATTGGAGTCTATGGAAGGGGTGCCCGGCTTTGAAAAATGGGTACTCCCCGGCTGTAGGTCCCCCGGACAACAAACTTTGCACACTTGTAGAGAAAGAGTGGGGCTACATGTGCCAAGTTTGGGGTCCAGGGGACCTACGACTGGCCGGTACCGGGCCCCCAAAGTCTGGGATATCAGGTGCAAAAAGGTGACTCGAGTATAAGCCTGAGGGGGGCATTTTCAGCACAAAAAAAATGTGCTGAAAAACTCAGCTTATACTCGAGTATATACGGTAATAACTTGGGGTCACTAAGAGTGATGACAGACAATTCTGCTGCTTGCAACAGCAGTAGAACCATTTTCCCGATTGGCAGGCCCAAAATGTCACACAACCTTACTCGCCAGCAAAGGAGCATCAAGTGAGCAACATTTCACTGGTCCAAGAGAGCAACTCCATTGACTCCAAATTTTAGACTGGAGTCTGTGGAAACGCCCTTTCTTCTCCCCAATTTACCTGCCAGAGATGAGTCTCAAAAGATAAAGCATTTCCAATTTTCTCGAAAAACCTAAAAGTGCCTTCTCTATATCCTAATAAACCTGAATACCAATAAAAATGAGAATCTGCAAACGTTCTTTGTAACTAGTCTCCAGATTTATAAAATTGTAGGTCACATTTTTCATGCCATTTTCATGTGTGCTTCAAAGTGTGAACAGACCTTCTATAAATTGTTCCACGGGCTCCAGATGTTCAGACGCACATTTGAAATCAAGCACATATGTGCGGAAGATCAAGGGAGTACACAGGAGAGGGAGTCGGAAAAAAGACTGCTCCGAGGCAAAAAATGTAATATGCAACACTTTCCTATAAAAGGGAATGCATCGCGGGGTTGTATGTATTATCTTTTCCCATTATGGTGAGGAGAAAGAAAAAAAAAGAATTTTTTTTTTATCCGAAAAAAAATTATTGTATATGAATGTTATGCAGTCTTCTATCCACCCAACATTTGATACTCGGCTCCATTCATTGTTTTCTCCCCCTACCAGCTGGTGTTTACAAGCAATTGGATCAGGTGAAATATTAAAACTGAGGTGGAGAAGTCAGGGCAATGACTCATACTTCGTCAGGTAGTTTATCGAGTGACAACTGTGCTCAAAAGGGAGCGACTTCTGCTGTCCTGTCTCTTTAGCTACACCAAAGTGCTCTGGAAATCCATTATGTAGTAAAATCCATAGAAAAGTTAGGATTATATCCATTTAATGACTAATCGATACAGTATCCGATAGAGAGTTGCATTAATGGTGATAAAAGCAGCAATGTGAAAAAAAAAATGCAACCTTGGGTCCACGTCACTCTAGCGATCCTACAACTTGCCAGCAGAGCAGTGAGAATGACCCCTTTCTATGGCATCAGTCCATTATTGGCTGGATCAGTACTTCCTCGCCAACAGAAAAACAGAAGAATTTTCCTTGCAGGAAACTGGTGAGAACTTCTCTGTTCCAGAGGGCTCATGGTGGTCGTACGTTGTTGTCAGAGACAACATCACTAATAACCTTTAACATTCTTTTGAAAGCATTTACATTCAATATAAACCTTTTGAAAGTGCTCATAATACAGGCTGCTTAGCTTAAGTGGTCCTTTCTCAAACATTAGCAAAAAACAGGAAATCAATTCTTTATTGTCCACTCATAAATAGAAAAGTCTAAATACAATGTTTCAACTTTATAAGCAAGTAGTTAAAAAAAAAAAAAAAAAAAAAAAAGGAATGTCATGGAAATATAAAAACATTAAGTATATCGTAGATGTAATGGACTTTAAAAATCAGAAAAAAAAAAAAGGTCAAAATGGCTGCCAGTGGAATAAATTGGTTTGGCTGCACATTTATGATAACAAAAGATAATGGATCTTACTATTGTGTGGCACGTCCGCGAAGAGCTGTGCGAGGAAATTCTCATACAATAGCCGACTCCATACAACTACAACACTGACAGAAACACAACAGATCTTTCAACATCTACCCAGGTATAAACTGACAAAAGTGCAACACAGCATGGATCAGATAATTGCTTAAAATTTTTGCCTTTATTAAAAAAAGGAAATTGTCATCTGGATGTTCTTAAAGGCAATTCTGATGCAGATTTAAAGATAAAAAAGCTCCACCAGCAAAATAAAAGTTCATTATACTTGTTTGTAAGGGATCCAAGATGAACAGGGGAACAAAGCTATGGGCAATCCATACACTTCAGGGTGTGTCTGATGCTTGATTCCCCCCACTACACACTGTGGTTCCATCCGTCAGCCCGTACATCACTATAGAACCCAGTAGTAATATGGCTGACGGATGGAACCACAGTGCATGGTGGGGGATTCAAGCATCAGACACCCAGAAGTGCTGGGCGTCAAGATTCTGCCAAAGGCCGTAGGGCAGCAGGACAGGTGAGCATACTATTTAAATTTTTTATTTTTCTCTCAGGTGGGTTTTGTTGCGATGTTTAATTTTATACTCTAAATCAGCAAGTGCCATTAAAAAAAAAAAAACATAACCATATACGGTTCATGTTTTTAATGTTATTTAGTTTAGGGCTTGACAAATTTTTTTTTTTTTTATAACTGGCTTCTAGATTCAAAGGAAAAGAAGAAGTTAGGAGCCAGGTTTTATTTATTTTTTTAAAACAAAGCTTCCGCTGCATTCACACAAACTCCAGGAAAAAAATGCCTGAAAAACACCCAACAAGCAAAATCCCATTCATTTCAATGGCACCTGTTCACATTTTAGCGTTTTGTCACCTGAAGCAAAAATGCCTGAAAAACGCCTTAAGCTCAAAAAAGAACATGAGCTTTTTTGAGGCAGAGTACAGGCGTTTTTCTGCTTTTTACATTGGTGACCTGTACAAAATCGCAATAAAAAACATGGCAAAAACGCTCAGGTGTGAATGCAGCCCTACCGGTGGAACATGTAAACTTTTGTCGTATTTTGCATTTTTTGCACATGTATAAAAACAAAACATTTTAGGCCTCAAAATTATATAAAACCCCCAAAACATTATATTTTTTGAAAGCAGACACCCTAGAGCAGTGATGGCGAACCTCGGCACCCCGGATGTTTTGGAACTACATTTCCCATGATGCTCCACTACATTGCAGAGTGCATGAGCATTAGAGGTCGACCGATATGGGTTTTTCTCTGGCCGATGCCGATATTTAGAAATTGGGGCGGCCGATGGCCGATATATGATGCCGATTTTTGTGGCCGATATTTTAGGCCGATTTAAAAAACAAAACAAAAAAAAAAAAACCTCCCCCACTCCATTCCTTCCTGCTTACTCCTGTCACTCTAGCACACACTTGATGTCCTTAGTACAGATGGCACTGGTTGGTGGCACTGATAGATGGCACCGATTTGCGGTGGCACTGATTTGGGTGGCACTGACAGATGGCACTGATTGCCAATCAGTGCCATCTGTCAGTGCCACCAGCCAGTGTCACTGGCTGGTGGCACTGGCTTGTGGCACTGGCAGATGGCACTGATTTGCAGTGGCACTGGCAGGTTTCACACTAAGCCGAGTGTAATGTGTGAAACTGACAGAGGAGAGAGAGAGAGCTGTTAGAATTGAGCTCGATGTGCTCGATGTGGGGGTGGGCGGGACCCGACCGGGGTGGGCGGGACCCAGCAGCTAAATTACACCAACCAATGATTGGGCTGCTTTAGAAAGGGGGCGGGCCACATGCATGTAGCGGCCCGCCCAGATACCATCCCATTGGCTGGTGTAATATATCTGCTGGGTCCCGCCCACCCCGGCCGGGTCCCGTCCACCCCCGACATCAAGCTGACAGCTCCTCTCTCTCTCCTCTGTTACTTTCAGTTTCACACACACACACACAGCATGGCGCTTGATGCTGCTGAGTGTGGAGAAGGGAGGAGGAAGGGCAGCCAGTGAAAAATATCGGCCCAGTTCTGATAATAATTGGCCGATGCCAATTTATCAAAAATGCCCAAATATCGGCCGATATATCGGTCGACCTCTAATGAGCATCATGGGAAATGTAGTTGCAAAACATCTGGGGTGCCGAGGTTCGCCATCAACGCCCTAGAGAATAAAATAGTGGAAGTTCCAATTTTTTGTGTCAAACCATATAACCGCAAAAGGTAAGGCTAGGAAACACAAAATTTCTGTAAAACACACATTACATTACAAGTTAAAGTGATTGTAAAGGCTTGTTTTTTTTCCTATAAAAACAACATGTTATACTTACCTGCTCTGTTGCAGTAGATTTGTACAGAGCAGCCCAGATCCTGCTCTTCTCGAGTCCCCCGGGAATGCTCCTGGTCCCTCCCTCCTGTTCAGTGCCACAACAGCAAGCAGCTTGCGATGGGGCACCCGAGCCAAGTCAGAGCTCCCTTGATACAGTCAGACACAGAGCCTTGACCCGGCCCTGCCCCCTCTCTCCCGATTGGCTAGCCGACTATGACAGCAGTGGGAGCCAATGGTGCCGCTGCTGTCTCAGCCAATCAGGGAGGGAGAAGCTCGGACGGCTGAGACACTCGTGGACATCGCTGGACAGAGATGGACCTCAGGTAAGCGTTTGGGAGGCTGCTGCACACAGGATTTTTTCTATGCATTAAAAAGAGGAGGTCCATCCGAATTCTTTTTTTTTTATTTTTATAAGCCAGCAGCTACAAATACTGCAGCTGGGGACTTTTAAAAAATGCACACTTGCCTGTCCAGCGCGCCCGCGATGTCGGCAGACGAGGCTGAGCAATCGCTCGGTCCTCGGATGCTGCCGCCTCCATGCTCGGTAAGGGAATCAGGAAGTGAAGCCTTGCGGCTTCACTGCCCGGTTCCCTACAGCACATGCGCGAGTAGCGCGGCGTCACTGGTCCCGCTCTCTCCTGGGAACAGTGCGTTTCCCAGAAGACATTGGGGGGGGGGTAATGCGAAGGGGCGTGTCTCCCGCGGGAGTCAATACCCGGAAGTGGTGCAAATACCTGTTTTATACAGGTATCTGCACCCCCCCCCCCCTGAAAGGTGCCAAATGCGACACCGGAGGGGGGAGGGTTCCGAAAAGCAGAGGTTCCATTTTTGGGTGGAACTCCGCTTTAAGATAAAAAATAAAATAAAAACTTCTGCCTTTACAACCATGTTACCGTTAAAGGGCACAAAAACACAATAAAATTACCCAATTTTTTGGGTAAAATATAAAAGACGAGGTTACACTGAGTAAACAGGTACCAAACCTTAAAATGTGTGTGCACCCGTGAAATGGCAACAAACTTCAGTACCCTATATTTTCCATAGGCGACGCTTTCAAAGCCCCCTATAGGTCATCAGTTTAGCGTTATGAGGGAGGTCTGGTGATAGAATTATTGTTTTTATTCTGGCGTGCGCAGCGATAGGCAACATGTGTCGCAGGACAAGTCCCCTATGTGATGATTTTTTGGACGACAGGTTCTCTTTAATGAGACATGCAGGGTGTAAAAGACCCTGCATGTCTCCCCTGTGCTTAACTTAATGCAATGCACTGCATTACATTCTTTCCCGGCCTTGATGGCCATGGAAACTCAACAGGGACCTGTCAACAGGGACCTGGAAGTGATGTCACTTCCGGGTCAACAACAAGAAGGGAAGAAGAGTGGATCCCCTCCCCTCTACGGCTCCTGCTATGCCGGTCGCAGGCTTGCAGATGGGCAAGTGGAGCACAGGATACATAGCGTGCAAGGTGTGTGAAGCAGGCGGCAGGACAAACTTTGTCGCCATGGCGACGTGACGCCTGGGGTTTGTCGAGTCCTTATTTAGTTCACTTTTTAACATTCAAAGCAAACTCACCCCATCCATTCATGGCTCTATGCATTATTTTGCATTGAAAAACACTCCCTGGCATTTCTAGCTGTGGCCATCTTGAGAAAGGGCAAATGATTCATGTAGCATTCATTTCCTTGGATCCATCTGCCCTTAGCTCTAGCATGTAGGCAGGAGGGTGCGCTTAGTTGAGAAAACCCATCCTGAAGACTCCTGGGATGTATGACATGGTTTGCCTAGGCAAAAAAAAAAAGGAAGTAACTGAAGAAATAAAAAAAGAAGTATAAAATATACTTCTAGCATTAGTAAAATGGATAGGAAAGTATAAGGATTAAAAATAGTGTTGATGAAGATTGTTCCACTTTAATAAAGCATGGAAGTGTCAAACCCCCTGTCAGGTTTTTGTTGATGTCTGTCACCATTAAAGATATCCACAGTTACAGGGGAAGTAATCCTCTGAGAAAAAGCAACTGCTAAGACGGTGAAAATGAAAAATATATACAGTATAAGCAAATCTCAAGGGAACGACAGGCAGTGAATATGTCCCAGGGCTTGTTTTGACTGTCACAATGCCAGGTTTCGCTGCAAAATAGAGATTTTCCAACAAGCTGCAAAGTCAGAAAATTTAGAAATAAGCACTTGGAAGTTACAAAGACTCCAAGTTTTTACTAGACAATACTTCAACCACTTCAATACTGGACACTTTCATCCCCTTCCTGCCCAGACCAATTTTCAGCTTTCAGTGCTGTCACACTTTGAATGTCAATTACTCGTGCTACAATGTACCCAATTTTTTTTATTAATTTTTTTCATACAAATAGAGCGTTCAGATTCTGACTAAAGTTCCACTTTAAGTTGATGTGTCTAGTTCCAGTTTAAATCAAAGATTTTCTTCTTTTAGTTCAGCCTACCCTTTACCAAAAAGCCAAACTCAAAGACTCCAAATATGTGGGGTAAATCCAACCATTTCATCAATCTAAAGAGCCAGAATTAGATATTAGAAAGTGTTGAGCCCCAGGCTATACAAACCTTCTCTACATCAATCATAAAACATATTCTGCTACCAAGAAGACCACCTCCACATTCAGCAGGATTCCAGTCCACGAGGGTAGAAAAATCCACCCATTGCCTCTGGACAACCCGCCAATAAAGGAAAATCCACCTACAAGACATATAGACAGTATGCAGTAGAACGGACCTCAGAACTACACACGGAAATTGAAGGCCTTGCTTTACACAGCCTGCAATCTTTCCAGAGAGCAATTTCAATTTACGGACAACATTCCTCTAAATTGAAATATTTTGTGGGCAGCTATGGAAAGCATGGCACTGATGTGAACACGCAAGATTGTTTCCATTTTCCAATATAAGGGTAGCAACGCAAATTATCCCCTTGACCAGAAAATAAACGGTTCTTCAAAGGTCTTGAAATTAGCAGATATTGCTGAAGTGGCAAATGTAAGGTCGAACTGCGGTACCTTCAGGAAACTATAAAGTAAGTAGCGTGTGCGCACAGTAGGTGCTTGAAGCAACCAGCAACGTTTTTGTGCAAAGGCTGTGTGGCTCCAGGCAATGAAGATCTCCAGAGCATGGATTAAGGTAAGAAGTTAGCTACGTGGTTTCCATTGGGAACTTGTCCTTTAAAGTACTTGGCTGGGATGCCTGGCGGTGGCATTTGACACAAAAAGGTTGCAATTAGGTTTTCCAAAGAAATGGAGATGTTCATTGGAAATCAATTAGCTTGTGTTCGTCACCGGCTCCAAATCATCTCTCGACTGTATTTCCTTTACTGGAACTGATGAGCTACAAGTGAAAAAATAAAAATACAACTTAGCGCAGGACTGTGTCTTTATCAGACTACTGCTAGTTTAGTCTACAGGAGAGCCAGAGCTCTGGAAGCTTGCCTAGGCCCTTCAGCCAGCCGACATATGCTGCCCACAGTACCCAGCTAAAAACGAAGCAGACGTGGTAGGACACTGGCAGAAGGAGCTCTCGCCTGAAGGAGACAGCAGCCTAAATTTTTTCCCATCTTTTAATCAAACCAGCACAAGGCAACAGATAAACAAAGAGGAAAAACAAGTGCCGTGACAGCGTATGGAGACCAAGAAAGAGTGGCGGGAGCTGCTAATGAAATACAAAGGGCCCAATTCATCAACGTGTCTGAGAGCAGAATTGTCTCAGATAGTCTCCATTGCCCACGGCAACCCGTCAGAAACGTCCGTTTTATTCTGCCGTACTAGAGCGAGATGATGAAAGGTAGTCTTACATATGGACAGCACAAGACAATGTTTCCTTTAGAAAAAATTATAAATAAGGCCTAATGTGGCTTTATTACTAATAAAGTGCAGGGGAAAAAAAAGCAATGGCCTACAATAACCCACAGAAACCAACCAGAAACCAGTTTTCAGCAGCTTTGCAATGACCTGGCTAAAGCAAGCTGATTTCTGGTTGGTCACTATGGATTCAAGATCTACATCCTTTATGTATATCCATGCCAAACGTTTAGCACTGCTTTTATATTAGATTTACTTTAATGTGAATCTATACTAAAATTACAAAAGAAGAACTGCTAGGAGGTGATTGAAGGCGCCAAGGAGGTTCCCACACAAGATTTGTGTCCCAAAGCACACTAAAGGTATGTTAAAAAAAGACTTGATTTGTTTAGACCAAGGGGGTCTCCAAACGTTCTGAATGAAGGGCCAGTTTACTGCCCTTTAGACTTTGAGGGAGCCGGACAATCCAGTATGAGGAGAAAATGCCTTGGCCTCAATGGGTGTAAAGAACACTCCATGACTCTTATTAGTAGGAAAAATATTGCCACGTTGTTGGTAGTAGGGGAAGAAATAGTGCCTCATCAATGGCATCCCTGGGAGGAATTTTGCCCCATCATTGGTGTCAACGGGAAGAATAGTGCCCCATCGTTGGTGTCAACGGGAAGAATAGTGCCCCATTGTTGGTGTCAACGGGAAGAATAGTGCCCCATCGTTGGTGTCAACGGGAAGAATAGTGCCCCATTGTTGGTGTCAACGGGAAGAATAGTGCCCCATTGTTGGTGTCAACGGGAAGAATAGTGCCCCATTGTTGGTGTCAACGGGAAGAATAGTGCCCCATTGTTGGTGTCAACGGGAAGAATAGTGCCCCATTGTTGGTGTCAGTGACAGGAAATCTGCTCCATTGTTGGTGTAGAAGAAATAGTGCCTTGTATCACTGGGAGGAATACCTGATAAAAGGCAAGCAAAGGGCCACATCCGGCCCTCGAGCCGCAATTTGGAGACTGTTGGTTTAAACTGGTCAAAGTCAAAATTATCAAATCAATTAAGAATCAAATAAATTCTCTTGCAATCGATTACAACTTCGTTTAGATCAGATTTGCTCAAACAGGGTCGACTGGCCAGAGCGAAAAAAAACATTGACCATTTTGCATCAATCGGCAGCCAACGAGATACTTTGTTCAAGAAAATGTTCTGATTTCGATCAGATTATGAGATGACATGGTACCAAACAGAGATGCAATTCATAACTTATGATTATATCTCAACTATTGATCAAAACACTTCTGTGTGTAGCATTGATCGAATGGGTTTTCAAATAATAACCTGATTAGAGCATTTGGAGAAGAAATTGATCATTTTTCGACGTGTAGCTGACCACCACAAATGGGCAGCCTCACTGACCAAGGTGAGACATGGGAGAGGATGGGTCAAAGACCTGTAGGTGCCTCAATTTGCACAATATGGCCAACTCACATTTTCAAACCTCAGAACAGAAATCTTAGTAAAAACAGTTGCTTCAGTGGTACCCTTGTATGATTGGTGCACACATGCTGCTTATATTTATTATTACAAAGCAGAAAAATAAGCACATAAATATTTACTGGAGCCAGTAATGGTCACTCGGGTCTGAAGTTCTGGACTCACCGAAGAGCTGCCGTCTACACATGGCGCCGGGAATATTTCTGAGCGGCCATATTTTCTGCTTCACCAAGCCCTGAACATAATACATTATGTATGTTTATCTGCGACTTTTGACCCTGTAGCAATGAGCAACTCCCCAGACACAGCCAGGACACGAAGGGTTACAGCAGACAGCTACAAAAAAGATAAACCATAGAAGAAAATACAACATGGGAGATTTACAACCCTTCAGGTGATGGGGGAGATGTGCCAAGACTGGGACAGGCGCCATCCATACAAAAAAACGTAAACAAACCCCAAGGCACTACCTGCCGAGAAATTGTACCAACTAAACAATTGCAAATTCTGAATATTATAAACAACTAGTAAAAAAAATCCTGCAACTTCTTAAGAAAGATCAGGGGCAATATTGGGAAGGAAGAATCCCTGCATGACGTTTATAAAAGTCCCTCCAAGGGGAAAAATATATATCTATTGAAGCGACTAAAAAAAAAAAGAAAAGTGTGTTGACTGTGGAAACCAGTGGATATAAATTATTTTGTCTCCTTCTGCCAGCGTGTCATTGAGAAAAAGACAAAAACGTGTGTTGTCAACTATATTGTTGATGTTACTGTACTGTTATGTTTTCTGTCATATCCTTTTATTTTTTTCTTGAACCAAAAAAAAAAAGAAAATCAAAAATGAAGCCTTAAAATATATTTTATATATATATATATATATATATATATATATATATATATACACATAACAGGCCAGTTTAGCCTTTTGTGCTTATGCGCGTTTTTTTTAAAAATATATATATATATATATCTATCAGGGCTTGACAAATTTGCTTGGAATCTAGGAGCCAGCTAAAAAAGTTAGAAGCCAGGAACGCGCCCTGTCCCCACAGAAGCGAACGCATACGTGAGTAGCGCCCGCATATGAAAGCAGTGTTCAAACCACACATGTGAGGCATCGCCGCGATCGGTAGAGCGAGAGCAATAATTCTAGCCCTAGACCTCCTCTGTAACTCAAAACATGCAACCTGTAGAATGTTTTAAACGTCGCCTATGGAGATTTTAAAGGGTAAAAGTTGGTCCCCATTCCACGAGCGGACGCAATTTTGAAGCGTGACATGTTGGGTATCAATTTACTCAGCGTAACATTATCTTTCACAATATAAAAAAAATGTGGGCTAACTTTACTGTTGTCTTATTTTTTTATTTAAAAAAAGTGTATTTTTTCCCAAAAAAGTGCGCTTGTAAGACCGCTGCGCAAATACGGTGTGACAGAAAGTATTGCAACGACCGCCATTTTATTCTCTAGGGTGTTAGAATAAAATATATATATATATATATATATAAATATATATATAATGTTTGGGGGTTCTAATTAGAGGGAAGGAGATGGCAGGGAAAACAGACAGAGAAAAACTCCATTAGCATTGCTGGTTGTCATACCAACTGCCACCACAAGATGGTGCTAGTTCACAGAAGGAAGCATAGGCCTGCAGAAGGCCGCAAAGCCGCGGCCTCAATTACCGGCCGGCGCGGCCCGACGCGATCCCGCGGCGCGGAGGGGGGAGGGGCACGGAGACACAGGATACTCCAGCTGTGCTGCCCCAGGTCGCTAATTCTAGCAATGGCGACCTGGCGCCCGGGGTTTGTCAAGCCCTGAGAGATTATATATATATATATATATATATATATATATATATATATATATATATATATATATATGTAGCGGCCTCACCCTCTCTCCTTCTTTCCTCGGTTTTGCACTCCAGCTCATGTCTAGGGGTTCCTGGGTTGTGAGAGTGAGATGCGCCATGGCCCATGTCCTCCCCATTGTAGTAGGGAGGTGAAGGCCACTTCCTGATGTTTCCTCGGGCCGGTGTGTTCTGTGAATGCACTGAGTCTGTAATGGCCTCCCCTTTGCTTCCAGTAACTGGAGTTCACACACCGGAGAAAGGTCCAACACTTGTTTATTTGGCACTCCAATAGCAAAGCACGATAAACAGTTCTTTTAGCAGCAAACTGGTTGGGACCTATAACCTTGCCAACGGTGGGATGAGCAGATCAAGGCACTTCCTAACGTTTCAGTTCTATGCCACTGTACTATGATCAGCGGCGCCTAAGCCAATCCGGCTGTTGCAGAACAGGAAAGATGGGGTCTCTTCCAGCAACCCCTATGAACAGCAATGGAGCCCTCTTCGATACGCTGTGGCCCCTATCAGGGGGATGTGTCCTCCCAAGAGAGTTCCCAGAGGCCCACTGTCACCGGGTTGGTGCTGCCCCGAGTCTTCAGTGGGTAACCTCCCCGGCCTCCTCACCTCAGGTACGAGTCCCTCCGCTCAGGGACCCTCGGACAGTCCACCCTAGCGGGACCCAGTCGAAGGTACTGGGCCCCAGGCCTCCTCGATAGTACCTCACCCCAGGCTAAAAGGTGCCTGGGATGGACGCCAACATGACTCCGGACCAGGCCATGGGCACCTGGACCAGACTCCTGGATCTCCCGCACCCAGGCCGAAGGTGCCTGGGTGCGGGCCGCAACCCTCCTCCTCCGAGGACCTCCTTCTCCGCCAGACGACGACGACGACCACCTCGTGGTGAGGGCGTCTCCCCCTTTTATCTCCTCCCATCAACGGCCCGGCGGGTTCCCCGCCCCAGCCATACCATCTCCAGGAAGGGACAAAACAGGGAGCACTGCGAAGATGATTCTACCTGAAGCCTGTGGGTACCTCGCCACCCACAGGCAAAGGAGAATATTACATCCTCCACGAAACAAAAAGGGGTCTGAATCCTAACAATTATAAACCTGGGTCACACTATTGCCCAGGTGTATCCAATCAATTTGAGGACCCCGCTACACATATATATATATATACACACACATACACACACACACACACACACACACATATACACATATACACATATACACATATTAAAAAAACGCGCATAAGCACAAAAGGCTAAACTGGCCTGGTATGGTGAACTCTGCTCTACTAATCACCGATCTGTTCCAATGGGTCCAATAAAATATTTTCCCAAAACAAAACTGAAAAGATAAAATAAAAAAAGAAGTTCCTGCTAAAGAAAAGTATTAATACACTATTACTTTTCTGTCTCACCACCCATGCCTCAAATCTTTGTTCTCTTGCAGAGCCATTGCCACCGGCAAAACCGTCAGCACCAGACACTCAGACATTTTGGATGCTGTTCCCTGCCATGTGTTACGAGACCCGGAGCTATCTGTGACAGCTCAGTCTACATGCTGGGGGGGCACCCTTTCAGCATAAACACATATCAGATGAAATTGAAGCTGTGGAGTGACCTCTGTAGGCATTACCCAGCTCGACAAAGTTCGAATAAAAAAATAAAATAAAAAATGAAAGGAGTGGAGTGGAAAATTCTTGACCAAACAGTGACTTCATCCCGTCAAATGCAGTCACTGTTTAGATACCCGGGCAGCAGCATCAGCAGCTGGCAGGGGAGATTCCTCCAGCCACATTCAAAGGTAACCATCAAATTTCTCTCAACACGCCAGCAAGATGAGAAATCTATGCTTGGAAGGGCTAGCCTTGTCTAGTCGTGCGACAGAATTATTAAATGGATCCTTAACTTCTTCCCTTACGTGACTTTAGGCCTAGGGAGCCAACATCCCATGCTCTTGGGTTAGCAAGACCTGGAAAAGTAAACTACCAACACTGGATGAGGTCTAGACAAAGATGACCCCATTCTTCTAGAGCAGCCACTCTCAGACAGGTTCCATAAAACTCTGGGGTTTCTCCAGAGGATACTAGGGGTTCCATGAGCAATTTCTGCCTCCCTTCCCACTCACACCACTGATCTTTTAGCCATCTGTGATGGGGGATTCTTCCCAAAGACCACAAATGTAAGGAGCATTCTTACCACTGACCATCACACTAATGAGTTCTAGTTATAGAATTTTTTAGCAGGGATTCCCCGAGACCAAAATGGGATCCTCTGGGTTTGAAAAGGTTTAGAAAGGTTGTTCTAGGGACTCAAACTTTTCAAACAAAGGGCCAAATTACTGCCCTTCAAACTTTAGGGGGGGGCAAAACCGTGGCCAGTGGGAGTGGAAAATTCCCTGGAATTGGTGTAAGTAAACAATTTGGTGGTCAGTGGGAATAAAATTACATCATTGGTGTCAGTGGAAGGAATAAAGCTTTAAACTTGGTGTCAAATGGAGAAGGGGCCCGTCTTTTGCGTCAGCGGGACAAATAGGGGCCCGTCTTTTGCGTCAGCGGGACAAATAGGGGCCCGTCTTTTGCGTCAGCGGGACAAATAGGGGCCCGTCTTTTGCGTCAGCGGGACAAATAGGGGCCCGTCTTTTGCGTCAGCGGGACAAATAGGGGCCCGTCTTTTGCGTCAGCGGGACAAATAGGGGCCCGTCTTTTGCGTCAGCGGGACAAATAGGGGCCCGTCTTTTGCGTCAGCGGGACAAATAGGGGCCCGTCTTTTGCGTCAGCGGGACAAATAGGGGCCCGTCTTTTGCGTCAGCGGGACAAATAGGGGCCCGTCTTTTGCGTCAGCGGGACAAATAGGGGCCCGTCTTTTGCGTCAGCGGGACAAATAGGGGCCCGTCTTTTGCGTCAGCGGGACAAATAGGGGCCCGTCTTTTGCGTCAGCGGGACAAATAGGGGCCCGTCTTTTGCGTCAGCGGGACAAATAGGGGCCCGTCTTTTGCGTCAGCGGGACAAATAGGGGCCCGTCTTTTGCGTCAGCGGGACAAATAGGGGCCCGTCTTTTGCGTCAGCGGGACAAATAGGGGCCCGTCTTTTGCGTCAGCGGGACAAATAGGGGCCCGTCTTTTGCGTCAGCGGGACAAATAGGGGCCCGTCTTTTGCGTCAGCGGGACAAATAGGGGCCCGTCTTTTGCGTCAGCGGGACAAATAGGGGCCCGTCTTTTGCGTCAGCGGGACAAATAGGGGCCCGTCTTTTGCGTCAGCGGGACAAATAGGGGCCCGTCTTTTGCGTCAGCGGGACAAATAGGGGCCCGTCTTTTGCGTCAGCAATAATGCTTGTTCTAGAGAGAAAGGAAGAAGGTGGCGCCGTCAGGAAGAGCACTATGGATGCCTTTGGGTGGCCAATTTATGATAAAAAAAATAAAAATAAAAAAAAAGATTACACTTGCATAGTACCCAATGATCATGTGTTTACCTTGAAAAAAAATAAAAAATTCAAAACTAGGTTTCCTTTACCGAATATGTATGATTTTTCACACCCGACACATCTCAGAAGTTGGAAGGGTGGATAGGATTTTACACAGTCCAAGACAGGTAGCAATTCTAGAACTACAAGTGTCTGCACACCATGGCAAGGAAACCTGCATTTCCCTTCCCCGTAGGGAGGCTTCGGCTCGCCCATATTACGCCTCTAGCAATGGTAATATGGTTTCCTAGCAGACACCAACTGGGACAGAATAATAAAGACCGTTTAATTAAAAGGAAATTCTATTAATCATCTGGCCAGGCTGCATGCCAAGCTGCTCTACAACAAGAATTAGGACTGAAAATTGCCTAAAAAGGGACCGTCTGTGGTAATCATAGGAACCAATCAGCTGCTCCCCTTTTATTTTCTTTATTGCACGATGACAGAGGATTGGAGAATTGAGAGGGGTGAAAGAGAGGCCATCTTCCAAAGCAGAAGATTTAAAAAAAAAAAAAAAAAAGGTCCTCATATATAGATCAATGACAGGATAAGGTGAATGCAGCCAACACAACCCCTACAATCTGAATGAACAGAATGAAATATTTACCACCATACATCACTGGCCCTATTATGGGAACTAAATGACCGCATACATACTCATACAAGTCAGCAAAAGCCATCACTCACTGCTTCCAGTGGTTGTAAACCCTTCCATATACCCAGTGAAGTGACTGGCCTCAGGTAATACACAGAGATGAAACAAATCCTCCTACATAAGTTACACCTGCATATCTGCAGTCTTCTCTTCTCCAATTCCATTGAAAGTGCAGAATTTATAAAGCTTGATTGCGCTGTCAGAAAAAAAAAAAAGGGGGGGCAGAGAGCTGAAGATGCACTCTGCAGAGCTCAGTGAGGAGAGCTCTGAGACATGATTGGAGGGAAGGGTCTCGCCCTCCTTCACACAGCAACAAAGCTGAGGCTGTCAATCACAGGCTGTGTGCTGGAGCTCCCTCCCCTGTCACCTTTTGGGGTCAGAAATGACACTTTGTGATTTGAACTGAGTCACCTACACATTATAGAGGGATATGCTTTGTTCATATTTCATGCCTGAGGATTACAATCACTTTAATGTAAACCTGTCATGTGAGACATATGCTGCCATAGCTGACCTGCTTCTGAAAAAGCCAACTGCTTGGCTGTTGCTGTTATTTTTAAGGAAAATGAAAAAGTGAACACACACACACCAAATATTCTGGATCAACCCTCCGGACCCTGAATAAGAGATGCCATGTTCTGCCGATGTAGTGGGCCATATACTGCAATACACAACCCTTGGGGGAGTACCTATCATAATGTTTGCAATCACAAGTGCTCAATGGTTCTGGCCACCCCTCCTCCTCCTTGCACATAGCAGCCATGACGCCCTGTGCTGCCGGTGTAGTGGTCCATACGCCACAATAAACAGCTCTTTAATACCCATCATAATGCCTGCAATGATCATGCTAACCAATCAGAATTGCATCAGATACTTCTTCCAGTAGGGTGTCCAAGAAGAAAGAAGCGCTTCTCATTGGTCAGCATGGTCATGTGTGCCATTGCAAGCATTATGATTGATGCTCACTCTGGGGTTGTATAATGTGGCGTATGGACCACTACACCAGCAGCATAGGACATCATATGCCCACTATGTGCAGTGGGGTCTGGAGGGGTGGCTAGGAGCCAGGAGATGGCCAATGAGAGCGATCACAAGAGGAGAAGTCAGCACTCTGAATGGCATCCAACAATGATTATCCTTTATTGCAAAAACCTGTATAACAGCTGTTAAACAGTCAACGCGCTTCGGCCATTAGGCCATTCCTGGCTGACAACCTGACGGCCGAAACGCGTTGTTTTACAGCTGTTATACGTGTTTTTGCAATAAAGGATAACCATTGTTGGATGCCATTCCGAGTGTCGACTTTTCCTCTTGTGCTTTGGGTTACCTGAGGCTTCGGCAAGTCTGAGCACCTGGCAGACGGACCTAGGATGTGCGATGGTGGAAGCGCCTACACACCTGAAATTCATTTGATGTCTAGAGGGGTAGCCAGGGTAGTTGGAGTTCGTTCATTTTTCAGGAAAAGGTGAACTTGCCCTTTGAGTTACCCTTACTTTCTACATCACTGACCTTGAACATGCATGCAGATCTGAAAAAAGTCCAAGAAAAGCCTTGAAGTGTATATGAACCCCAACAATGATCTACTCTTATTTGATCCCTTTTAGGGTTTGTTTGTTGGAAGGGGATTGTCTGTTGACAGACTGTCCTAAATTCTTACCGTTTGTCCAAAAAGGAGCGTACTATAATTTTCCAATTTTCGGCCAACAAATGTTGGATGACAGTCTAGTAAATTTTCGGCGGAAAACGGCTCCACGTCTGACTTTCGTATGGTCAGAACACAAATCTGTCACACAAAATTCGAAAGTACAAACATGCATGCTCGGAATCAATGCTCACCAAACACGAAAATCAGCAGAAGGGGCCCAAAGGGTGGCGCTCAAGAGCTGAAATTCCTCGTAGTACGTCACTACGTTCGTGTTTGTGGCACGACAATTGTGAAATGTTAGTATGCAAAACAAGATCCTGGCACACGCCCTTTTGGACAAAAATCAGACGCTTAGTCTTCCAACAATCGAAACGTGTATACCAGGCTTTAGCCCTGACGGGGGTGAAACAGAACAACGATCACGCTGATAGAAGAAGAAAGCAGAGTGATAAAGAGAGGAGCTTTTCGGCGTGCTGCTTTTCAGACAGGAACGTGCTATGTGACAGAGCTGTGTAAATCACTGAATTGGATGGACAGAAATACAAAAATCCTTTGGCAAGTGAAAAAAAAAATCTCCCTTATATGTGATTGATCGGGGTACGAGCAGTTTGCTTGGATCAGCTTTAATTTACATTTGATCAGCAAGTTCGTTTCAACTAAAATGCTTTTTGGAAGCACAGCCAAGATGTAAAAAATAATCCATTTTTATTCCTTCTTTGAAAAAACATAAGTCGGGACGGGCTCATAAACCCCTAAAAACATCCATATTTTATACATGAAGGCCAAGAATGGACGATTCTCTGCAGTAAATCTGATTCAGGGGCATTTCACAGCAACAGATTAAAAAGTTAATAGAGTCGGTTCTCGGTGCTCGATATAAACATATTTGGCACAATGAAAATTCAACATTAAAACCCATTAAGTTTCATTGTCTGCCATGGCTCACGGTTCCCATCTAATCCCCGCATTACATGCTGGCTGATTGTGGACTGGAGCGACCAGGAGCTCTACACCAAGCGTATCAGGGAGATCAATCATGCACTAAATTGCTACTGAAAATATATTGTCTCAGCAGGCCCCGCTCCCTCCGCAGAGCTGACCTGCCATTTCCTGCCCGCCGCGCGTGATGAAATTACACCGCGCCTGGCACTCCGAACAATGATTAGCAAGAGAGGACAAAACACATTTTTAGCACAGCACACTTTTTTTTTTTCTTTTTTTTTTTAACTTTATTAAAATGTCACAAAATTACATTACACCACCACTCCAGCCAACATATGAATTAAAGCAAAAATGTTATATTCTGCAGCTTATCAATCCTTAAACAAGGCCGCTGCATTTGTTTTCCTTTTCTTGTCCACCTGGTGGTCTAGCCAGTAACACCCTTCCTGTTTTAGGCAGGCCATACACAGTTCAAATCTCAGCCGGTTCAGCAGCAATAGGCCCAGATCAAACAGTAGATCGGTCAACCCACTCTTCTTTCTGCAGGGCTTTTTGGGATGGAGAATAGAGCTACACGATTCTGGGAGAAATGAGAATCACAATTTTTTTGCTTAGAATAAAGATCACGATTCTCGCAGCGTAACACCATCTTTCACATTATACAAAAAGTTTGGGCTAACTTTACGGTTTCATTTTTTTTATTTTTATTATTCATTCAAGTGTATTTTTTCCCCCAAAAAAATTGCATTTGAAAGACCGCTGCACAAATACAGTGCCACATAAAATATTGCAACAACAACCATTTTATTCTCTAGGGTCTCAGATAGAGAGATAGAGATATATAGATATATACACACACACACACACACACACACACACACACACACACACAGTGGAACCTCGGATTGCAAGTAACGAGCGTTTCGCAATACAAGCACTGTATTTTTGTGTTGTCTCGCAAAACGAGCAGGATTCAAGCCAAAGCGATGTGCAGTACCGTGTTTGGCCAGAGGTGGGGGGGGGGGCGTGGGAGCAGAGCTGAACGGCGCCGTTTGGAAAGACTCGGAAATACGCCGTTCCCGAGGCTCTCCGGCGCCCCCCACCTCTGGCCGCATGCGGTATTGCATGCCATTGAAGTCAATGCGGAACAATTTTTTTTCGTTTCTATTGACTTCAATGGGAAAACTCGCTTTGATATGCGAGTACTTTGGATTACGAGCATTCTCCTGGAATGGATTATGCTTCTTATCTGAGGTTCCACTGATATCTATATCGATCTCATATATATATAGATAGAGATAGATAGATAGATAGATAGATAGATAGATAGATAGATAGATAGATAGATAGATCTAATGTTTGGGGGTTCCAAGTAATTTTTTAGCAAAAGAGTGGGATTTTTGTACTCACCGTAAAATCCATTTCTCTGACATCCATGGACCGACACGGCGTCTCTTACACTTTACACGTGGGTATATGTCCCTGCTTGCAGGAGAAGACCTAGGCAGAATGTTAAATGTTAAAACATTCCAGAACAAACCAGAGCTGAACAGCCCCGCCCAGGGGGGCGGTCCCTCCGGACATTACCCTCACACCTGCAGCTAGCAGGCCTCAGTTCTCAACAAAGCAGCACAAACTTAAAGGAAGGGTGGGTGCCGTGTCGGTCCATGGATGTCAGAGAAATGGATTTTACGGTGAGTACAAAAATCCCACTTTCTCTTATCATCCATGGACCGACACGGCGTCTCTTACACTTTACACGTGGGATGTCCCAAAGCAGTGTCAAGAGGGATGGGAGCAGTATAAATGGAAAAACCAAAAAACTTCACTCCAAACAAGGCAGAGCTCCCCAACGGAGGAGTTGCCACTTTAAACAGCGGCCTGCAACACCTTGCGGCCGAAGGAAGCATCCGGAGATGCAGCCTCATCAACCCTATAAAAAACATAGAAAAGGTATGAACAGACGACCAGGTCGCCGCCTTGCACACTTGTGCAACCGACGCTTGATGTCGGAAAACCCAGGAAGCACCAATTGCCCTGGTGGAATGCGCCGTAACCGGGAAGGGAGGCGCCCGCCCCATGAGAGCATAGGCTTGAAAGCCGGTTTGTCCGATCCACCTAGAAAAAGGTGGCAGACGAAGCCGCTTGACCCTGTATCTGACCAGAGACAGTCAAACAGAGAGTAGACTTCCGAATAGAAGCAGCAGACAGGCACACCTGCAAGGCACGTACCACATTCAAAGTGTGCCGCGCGCACTCTGGGATGCGACGGGCGAGGACACTGTCCTCATTTTAGGTGAAAGGTCAAGATCACTCTTGACAAAAGAGAAAGTCGCGGATGCAACACTGCCTTATCCTTATGGATGACTACATATGGCGACTTGCAGTACAAGGTCGCCAATTCAGTTACTCGTCTAACAGAAGTGATTGCCACTAAAAAGAGCCACCCACTGAGACAAAGCGAAGAGGGGAATATCCCTGATATTCTCAAAAGGATGTTCCTGGAGAACCGAGAGTACCAATTCCGATCCCACGGGGGGGAAAGGAGACACGACAGGAGGGAGCCCATGGCGAACCCCCTGTACAAGGCTGCCAACCAAGGAATGACCCGCTAGTGGTCACCGAAAGAAGACGGCCAAGGCCGAAACTGACCCTAAATGATACTCAAAGCGAGCCTTTGGGCCACGCCATGCTGTAGGAAATGCAGGATTCTAAGGACGGAATACGTCCGAGGATGCCAGTCCAGCTCTTCGCACATGGTGATGTAAGCTATTCCAGGTACAGAGATAGTTCTGGAGGAAGACTTCCATGTCCTTCATATGGACGAAATGACCGAGTCCGAGAGCCTCGGTCTCTCAACACCTGGCTTATAACAGCCATGCCGTTAAGGCCCGAGACTGTAAAGGCAGGATGAAATATATGACTTTGAGACAGAAAGTCCTCCCTATTGGCAACCATCAGGGAACGGCCTCGACGAGACGTACCAGATCGGTGTACCAGTGAAGCCGAGGTCGATCCGGAGCAATGAGGATCACCGGAATTCCCTCGGTCGCCACCCTGCGCAGCAGGCGAGGAAGCAACTGCAGCGGAGGATAAATGTGTATCAGGTGATCATGACCCCATGGGCCACTGACGCCTCTGATGCATCCGCCCAAGGATCCCTGGATCTGGCCACAAATCGACAACTTACAATTGAGTCGAGAAGCCATCGGGTCCACCTCCAGCGTGCCCCACCGTTTGTGTGGCAAAGGAGTTGAAATACCTCCGGGTGCAAGGACCACTCTCCCCGGTCTAACGTCTGGCAACTCAATAGTCCGCCAGTTCTATGCCCGGAATGTAAAACGGCTGACAGAGCCGGCACGCTTCCTTTAGCCCACTTCAGGGTACGGGGGACCTCGGAAGCCTCAGCTGAGCTTCGAGGTGGTCGACATACGCCACCACCGTGACTTGTCCGACAGGATCCTAATGGAACGATCCTGCAATCTCTCAGACCACGAGGAGAGGCACAGTCTGATGGCCCGTATTTCCAGAACATTAATTGGCAAACGGGCTTCGTCCGGAGTCCAAGCCCTTGGGCCAACAGGACTCCCCAGATTACACCCCAGCCCTTCAGGCTGGCGTCTGTAGTGAACACCGTCCATTGGACGGGGAGGAAAGACTTCCCGGACCGAAGAGCCGGGGACCCAAACTCCATGTCAGGGACGCCCTGACCAGGTGGCTCACCTGGATCGGAAAATCCAAAGACAACGGGGATTTGTCCCAAGGGAACAAGATCTCCTTCTGCAATGCCCTGGTGTGTGATTGGGCATACGGAATGGCCTCGAAAGAGGTCACCATGAGTCCCAGGATTCCCATGCAAAAACGGATTGACGACCATTTTTTGGGATGTCAGCATCCGTACTGCAGACTGAAGTGTCAGTAGCTTCCCCGGAGTTAGGAATACCTTTTGCCTCCAAGGAGTCCAGAATCAGACCGAGATACTCCAAATCTCGAGTCGGGACCCGGACTGACTCCTGAATGTTTAGGAGCCACCCGAAGTCCCTGAGGGTCTGACTGACGATAGTCACACTGTCTTCTAATACTGAGCCATTTCCTGCTCTGAGAAGAAGATCGTCCAGATAGCCCACGACAGCAATGCCTTGTTGTCTCAGCAAGCTAGAACCGGCACAAGCACCTTAGTGAACACCCTCGGCGCCGGGGCTAGGCCGAAAGGAAGAGCCACAAATTGATATTGGACTTCGTCGATCGCAAGCGCAGATCGGAACATACAAGTAGGCGTCCTTGAATGCCAAGTTCGCCAGAAAATCCCCTTGACGGAGTGCACTGACCACCGTGCGAATGGATTCCATGCGGAACTTTTGCACCTTCACGAAGGCATTCAGGACCTGGAGGTCCAAGATAGGCCAGTAGAATCCCTGAAACCTCTCCTGTGACGGAACCGGCACAATCACTCCGGACCTCAAACCTGAATAGGCCCCATAGGGCCACCCGACGGGCAGGAAGGAGAGGAAGATTCGAGGGAAGAATCTGTCTGGTATTAGGAACGGAACCTATCCTGTAACCTGAGGGGGATCACCTCGCACACCCACCAGTAGGAGATCCGGGAGGTCCATTGATCCGTGGACCTGCAAAGTCGTCCCCCCTACCCCAGAGTTGGGAGGGGGCAAGACTTCACGCGGAGGCGGGCTAGGGAGCCCGGTTTGTTCGGCATACGCACCCAGGGGCGCTCGTGTCCACCAGCCGTACCGCTGTCAGTCTGGGGGGGCCTCCCCGTTGACTGACGAAAATATCCCCTTTTTTCTGGAAAGGAAGAACCTTGCTTATAGCGGCCTCCTTGCCAGCCTGAGGAAGAACAGTGCTTTTACCTCCCGTGACATCCTTGATGATGTCATCCAGCGCAGCACCGAAAAAACCTACCACCTTTTAATGGTAAACCCTTCCGAGGCTTTTTAGAAGCTAGGTCAGCAGACCAGCATTTCAACTAGGGATGTCCCGATACCGATACTAGTATCGGTATCGGCACCGATACCGAGCATTTGCCTGAGTACTTGTACTCGGGCAAATGCTCCCGATGCTTCACCCGATACTTGCCATCCCAGTCAGTGTCCTCCTCCGTGCCGCCGTCCCAATAGGTGTCCCCCTCCGTGCTGCCATCCCAATCAGTGTCCTCCTCCGTGCCGCCGTCCCAATAGGTGTCCCCCTCCGTGCTGCCATCCCAATCAGTGTCCTCCTCCGTGCCGCCGTCCCAATAGGTGTCCCCCTCCGTGCTGCCATCCCAATCAGTGTCCTCCTCCGTGCCGCCGTCCCAATAGGTGTCCCCCTCCGTGCTGCCATCACAATCAGTGTCCTCCTCCGTGCCGCCGTCCCAATAGGTGTCCCCCTCCGTGCTGCCATCCCAATCAGTGTCCTCCTCCGTGCCGCCGTCCCAATAGGTGTCCCCCTCCGTGCTGCCATCCCAATCAGTGTCCTCCTCCGTGCCGCCGTCCCAATAGGTGTCCCCCTCCGTGCTGCCATCCCAATCAGTGTCCTCCTCCGTGCCGCCGTCCCAATAGGTGTCCCCCTCCGTGCTGCCATCCCAATCAGTGTCCTCCTCCGTGCCGCCGTCCCAATAGGTGTCCCCCTCCGTGCTGCCATCCCAATCAGTGTCCTCCTCCGTGCCGCCGTCCCCCTCTGTTCTCCTCCTCCACCCCCTCGATCTGTCAGGATGGAGAGCGGAGGTAGGAGCCAGTAACTCTGGCTCCTTACCGTTCGGAATGTACAGAGTCAGTGATCACTGACTCTGTCCATTCACATAACTGAAACATCGTAAACTGTGTTTACAATGTTTTAGTTTATGAATGAAGAGAAGCCGCGGTCTTCTCTCCATTCATTTTCAGCGCAGCAGAGGCTGCTGAGAAAGGGACTGGGGAATCTGTCCCTAGTCCCTTTCTCTGTCTCAAAGGGGAGATGTCAGAGGTCTGTTAAGACCCCTGATATCTCACCAAAGCCCCCCAACAGGGCTGATAAAAAAATAAAAAATTTAATAAAAAAAATAAATAATAAAGAAATGAATTGTAAAAAATAAATAAAATAAAATAGAAGAAAAAACACACTGACACTGTCCACCCCTTAAAAAAAGAAAACATTATAAAAAAATCAATCAATAAATAAATAAATAAAAATATATTTTTTTTTTTTTAAAAGAGATAAAAAAAAAAGTATCGGTATTCGGTATCTGCGAGTACTTGGAAAAAAGTATCGGTACTTGTACTCGGTCTTAAAAAAGTGGTATCGGGACAACCCTAATTTCAACCAGATCAGACCACGCAATAACCCTGAGTTATAAGGGGCCGCGTCAAACGTGGTGTCGCCACATAAACCAGGCCCTGCACCATTTGTGGGCCAGAGCAATAGTGTCTGGAGGAAGATCATGCTCCTGTACAGTTGCCCATCCTGCAAGTGTTGGAGACACAAGGGTCGCCGCTACCACAAGCCGTAGGGCGGACCCCAACAAGGCAAACATGGCTCTACTCACCACTTCTGACCTCCTGTGAGTGGGGTCCTTAAATGCAGGAGTCCCCTCCACCGGGAGAATGGTGGCCTTGTTCAACCGGGCGACTGGAGGGTCGACCACTGGGGGAGAAGCCCACATTTTTAGTAGGGCATCCTCAAAAGGGGTATCTGATAGACAAACGCCGCGGGACCATAAAAGACTTCTGCGGCTTTTTCCCCAGACCTTGTCAGTGAGCTGGTCAAAGAAAGGTACATATTGAAAAAAAAACACTTTTTAGAAGGCCCGGCCCCAAGGAACCAGAGGAGACCGTCCGCCTGAGGTTCTGCATCCGCAGCATTTAGCTTGCGAGTGTCCCTCACTGCATCAATGAGTTCACAAAACAAGCACCCTGTCATTTACTGACACAGAACTGGAGTTTTCCTTGCAAGGAATGTCCTGTTCAAAACCATCAAATATATATTCAGAGCTAGGGTCCTGAGCGGTAGTGGCTAGGCCCATATCTGAATCAGCACATTACCCCCCTTTTTTTTTTTTTTTTTGTGGAAAAAAGGTGGGGATAGGGGCTTTTTTGCTCCCTTGCGCTCACACACTGCTTTCTCCTGGTCAGATTAATGATTCCAGGAATGCCGACAACTGGTCCCTAAGGACCGCAGGTGCAGAAGCACTGTCAGTTGTCTCTAACAATGTGAAGAAAACAGGTGAACCAGACTCCAATATTGCCACCCTCTGAGACCTTATTCACCATTATAGTGAATAATACAGCCCACCCACAGGCCGTGCTGGGGCTGAGGAGGGGATACCTGGAGTACTCACCACCCCTAGGGACCGCTGTATGAGCCGCGCTGTAGCGCTGTATGAGCCGCGCTGTAGCGCTGTATGAGTCGCGCTGTATGAGTCGCGCTGGTGCAGCCTGAGGTGAAGAATCTGTGGGGATGTGTGTATTCCGCGCCGTACAGCAGCGCTGCTAGAGGCCGAAAACGAAAGTGCAAGTGCCGCGGCTACAAGAAAATGCCCGCCGGGCACCAGTTTAACTATGTATTAAGCCTCAGCCAAAATGGCCCCCCATGGCGCATTTTTTAAAAAATAAAACACCGCGCCAATGGCGCACAGAAAACACCACAGCCAGTCCCCCAGAACACTTCCCAATAAAAATAACAGTCATGGAGCGGCCCCCCCAAGGCAGAGTGACCCCCCAAGCATCCCCACACAGCACAACAGGGTGCAGAGAGCAGCATACAGGGGGGAGACAGGGAGAACCCCCCACACACAAACACAGCCAGCATGTACTCACCTTGCAGCAGGAGAGACTACTTACCCGTCCCGCAAGCACCTTGGAGAACACCCCCAGTGCCAATAGAGGGACTCACTGGCTTGTTTCAGACAGGCCTATCACAGAGTTGTACTGCGTAGCTGTCGGCCCGGTCCACCGCGAAAGATACAGTAGGTACTGTTCGATCTTGAGAGGACCGCGGGAGCATGAAAGCAACCCGGCCACCCCTGGAGCCATGGGGTATGTCGTGAACTGAGTCTCACGCACACAAGGCGAGGATCAGCACGCTCGATGGTCGGACAGGGAAGACTACGAGGATACTAGTGTACCCAACCTGTTGCCCAGCCGACAGTTGATTGAAGGTCTCAAAAATAAAATAATAAAATTCCCAAAGGAATAAAAATTAAAAGTAAAATCTTCCAGGAGACTGGCTCCTGAGAGAGCCACGTCTTCTCCTTCTGCTAGGCAGAAAAAAACTGAGGCCTGCTAGCTGCAGGTGTGAGGGTAATGTCCGGAGGGACCGCCCCCCTGGGCGGGGCTGTTCAGCTCTGGTTTGTTCTGGAATGTTTTAACATTTAACATTCTGCCTAGGTCTTCTCCTGCAAGCAGGGACATATACCCACGTGTAAAGTGTAAGAGACGCCGTGTCGGTCCATGGATGATAAGAGAAATTTGGATTTTAACCACTTCAATACCAGGCACTTATACACCTTCCTGCCCAAGCCAATTTTGAGCTATCAGCGCTGTCGCAATTTGAATGACAATTGCGTGGTCATGCAACACTGTACCCAAACAATTTTTTTATCATTTTGTTCCCACAAATAGAGCTCTCTTTCGGTGGTATTTGATCGCCTCTGCGATTTTTATTTTTTGCACAACAAATAAAAAAGAGCGAAAGTTTTTTTGTTTCTGTTAATTTTTTTTTTCTAAATAAGTACCTTTTCTACTTCAATGACGGGCACTGATAAGGCGGAACTAATGGGCACTGATAAGGCGACACTGATGGGCACCGATGAGGTGGCACTGATATGCAGCACTGATGGATACTTATGGGTGCCACTGATAGGTGGGCACTTATGGCCACTGATGGGCATCATACATTTTGGTCGTGCCATGATGGTGCCAGTCAGTGCCCATTTGTGGGCACTGATTGGCATATATTGTGTATGTATTTGTGGATGACCATGGGGGACTTACCTGGCCATCCACATGCTTGGGGCTTCCCTGGTGGCCCTGGGGGGCTTCCCTGGTGGTCCAGTGTGGGTATCCGAGGGGGGGCTGCGCTGATAAAAAATCAGCGCGAACCCCCCCCCCCCCCGTCGTCAGGAGAGCTGCCGATCGACTCTCCTCTACTCGCGTCTGTCAGACGCGAGTGAGGAAGAGCCGATCAACGGCTCTTCCTGTTTACATTCTGATCAGCCGTGATTGGATACGGCTGATAACGTGGTAAAAAGCCTCCGCCAGGGGCGCTTTACCAAGATCAGTGTAGCGGTGTGTCAGACTGACACCGATCGCCGCGATGCGCTCCCCCCGTGCGCGCGGCGGCTGTTATCCTGCAGGACGTCAATAGACGTCCAGTGTGGATAACAGAACCACTTCCCGGACGTCAATCTCCTATTGACTGGGCGGGAAGTGGTTAAACTTGAAACCAACAAGTGTCAGAAAAAGGTTTAGTCTTTAAGTGGTTAAACTTTCCTCATTTGAGACCAAAGTTCATTCTTTTGATTGAAAGAACAAAAGTTACAATGTTTATAGTTCGCTCAGCTGCTGAGGAATGTTGTGACTGCCTGCTTTTTTTTTTTTTTATAGCGTCGGCCTGAGCAGAGAACTCTGCATAGATTTGGGAAAATGCTTTAAGATCGTGAGGGGGGGGGGGGGGATATACGCGATCTCGATTCTTAACGATTAATCCTGCAGCACTACCAGAGAGATTCTGATTGTTCAGCGCTGGCACAGAGAATCACTCTGGTCAGTCTTGGAAAGCACTGCAGAGAGAAGATGGAGAAGATATCAAATCCCTGGGCTTCCTGGGCACTGATATCACCAACTGAGGTAAGTACACCAGGAGCTAAGGAGGGTGTACAGCCTTAGTCCACCTTTTAACTTTTTCGAAAAAGGTAAACGAACCCTTTAAATTTTAACATGCAGCGCGGGGAGTTGTGCTGCGGAAAAATGCACTATATGTTGCACTGCATACAGGATGGATTTGATTTAAATAAAGTCAATTTAAATCACAATTTAAATCGCTAGTAAAAAGGCTTAATATAAATCAACTCAATTAAAATCATAATTTTTTAAAGAACAACTGTCATCTCTGTCCTGCAGAGGCTCCTCCTCTGACCCGCTGGTGACTCAGTCCCATTCACTTTAATGGGACGGCTGGTGATGTGGCAGTGACACAACAAGGTGAGGGATGTGGCGGCAGCAGGTGAGCGGATGCCGCTAACAGGCGCTGCCATGATGGCTCTGAAATGACAGGTTCTCTTTAAATACAAGGACTCATTCTTCCTGGTAGTTAGAATCTTTAATATTTGCAAACAAAATGAAGGTTTCCCATTTAGAATATTAAGCTGTCAGGTTAGTAAAACAGCGCCATCAGAACCGATTCAATCATACAGTTTGTAGTGTACATTGATTTGCAAAACAATGGGATAAAGGAATATTCCTGAACGTTTGTTTTATCTCATGGTTACTGTGAAATTGTGTGAATGCATCAATGCAGTGCATGTTATCTCAGCTTGCAGAGCTTGGATTTATTGAATGAGTTTACCAAAAATGTAAATATTGCAGAATATACAGCCTCATGCTACATAACTAAGCTCCATTTCATGCTGAATAAACTAAATTATTAATGTACGGTATCTTAAATAGAAAACTATCTTTAGATAGATTTTTTACTCCAAAAGCATTTTATTAAAATAAATTTGATTAAAAAAAAAAAAAAAAAAAAAAAGATTTAAAGCTATAAAAAAATCCAAATTAAAAAGCTAAAAAAATCCAATTTAAAAGCTAAAAAAAAATCTAATTTAAATTAAAAAAAATATTGAATTTAAAAAAAAAAAAGTTTTTTAAATGTATTGTTTTTAGAATCATTGATTTTTATCCACCTAGACCACAAACCACGGCTGTGTTGTGGTAGCGTGATCACCAATATATGCCCTAGGGGGCAATTTGTGCTATTCCTGTGCAAAAAAAATACACAGGTCATCACATACAGTGTGAACAAGTCCTAAATGAATGCCAATTAGTATGTCATTCTGCTGCCCTGCCCTCGAACTCCGCTTGTCTTAGTCTTGGGACTAAAATGGCATTTTAGTTTTAGTCCCATTTTAGTCTTCTGCAATTGTTTTAGTCGTATTTGGTTGACTAAATCTCCAGTACATTTTAGTCGACTAAAACTAATTTTAGTCGTCTAAAATCTAATGAGTGTAGTTAAATTGTAATGCATTAGTTAACATTTCTCTACAAATTTCCAAACTCATTATATACTGCTGGAATGAAAAATCTAATATCTTATGATTTATCTTATTGAGGTATGAACATGCACTATAGACCAGTGTGCATTTTGAAGTCAAATTTCTATTTAGTTTTAGTCTTAGTCTTAGGACTAAAATGCCATTTTAGTTTTAGTCGTATTTTAGTCCTCTCAATTGTTTTAGTTTTAGTCGTGTTTTAGTTGACTAAAATAGTATTCATTTAGTCGACTAAAGTGTTTTAGTCATTTTAGTCGACTAAATTAACACTGCCCGGCAGCTGATGACGTGACTTTTTCGGCAAACAGAAAATAACTTCGGCACATATACACAAATCTGCGTATGAATTGACTTCAAAAGAATTTCAGCCCTTATCAAGAAAGAGGCGCTTGCCAAACCGGAGGGAGAAATAAGTTAAACAGACAAAAACCACCTGCCCTGTCTCACGCCTCTGATAAGCCACACATTAGCCAAACAGTGATTCCAGGGCTGCAGAGGATTCTGGGTAATCGCGCCGGCTGGTTCTGTCACCATGACCATACTGCTCCCTGAAATAAAAGGAAGGAATGAAAGCAAAGGAGATGCTTCGGGGAGATTAAAGTGTGCTGAAAGATCGCTCCACTCCTTAGATGTTGTCTGCTTCTAATTGTAACAATAGGAAGAGTTCACAAGGAGCTATCTGCCACATTTTTCCAGATCTGTCACCTTGCGCACAATTGTTTCAAAAGTACGACATTCTCACATACAAAGCAATCCAGAGGGCTTCGTTTTCTTTTTTCTGCTTTGTTTATTGTGTCTCTGTAATCTATTGACTGACACAAGAATGCACTGCAAACTGGAATTTAAAGGGGCCAGTACACTTTGCCTTTTACAAACCTTACATTTATGCAAATAAAAAATAAATAAAAAAACTCTTAAAAAGTATTAATTTGATGTTAAAGCAAAGTTCCAGCCTCAAAAATGTTTTTTTTTTTTTATTTTATTTTAAAGTCAGCAGCTACTGACTTCTAATAATGACATTTCCCTGTCCAGGGAGCCCACGATGTCGGGCCCCCCGAGGCAGTTTCGTCCACCGGCTCGGGTGCAGGCGCAGTTATTATAACTGAGGGAAACCGGCAGTGGAGACTTCAGGCTTCACAGCCACTTTCCTTTCTGAATGGCCACCTAGTCTTATGGGACACACACAGGCCCCAAAATGCAGCGGGGGAGAAGGAGGGGGGCTCGCCCTGGAAGAGAAAATTACGTAATTTGCCGCGGCCCGGATAGGACGGAAGTACACTTTGTACTTCTTAAAAGGTAGGAAAAGAAATAATAATAATAATAAATACTAATAAATACATCCATAAACGAGGCATGGAGGGCTGGTCTTTAGTTTAAGACCACCTTGTAAAGTTGGGTGGAACTCCACATTAAAGTTTAGATTTCAGCGACTGGTCTGGGGTATAATATAAAGATACATACTGAGGAATTACAAAGGCTGTCATAGCTCCTTCTGACGGCGCCATCTATTGTGCTGACCAAGTGCTTTCAACGTCACATACGAAGGTTGGAAGCATGTTTGCTCCGAGCCAGTAACAAAGTAATATGAGAGACAGCCAGGCAACCAGCATTTTAAGAAAGATTACCAATGGCTGCGTTCATATTTTTCTTAGTAAAAGGTTCCTGTAGGAAAGAAAACTATAGAGATCTCCCATTGCCAAGCTCTCTTAAAACACCATTTGTCTGCCAGTTGTGTTGAATGTTTGCTAGAATATTTTGAGTCTGTTACCCAGTACTAGTACGCAGATCAAAAAAGTCATGTCTGCATGACTGGTCTGGGTCAGTCACTGAGTTTTGAAACAAGGATCAGCATGGTAGCCCGGCATTAGAAATTTCATAAGAGGCCATGGGAATCAATATTCCAGCACCCGGAAGAGGCAGGCCCGCCCCAGCACCCGGAAGAGGCAGGCCCGCCCCAGCACCCGGAAGAGGCAGGCCCGCCCCAACACCCGGAAGAGGCAGGCCCGCCCCAACACCCGGAAGAGGCAGGCCCGCCCCAACACCCGGAAGAGGCAGGCCCGCCCCAACACCCGGAAGAGGCAGGCCCGCCCCAACACCCGGAAGAGGCAGGCCCGCCCCAACACCCGGAAGAGGCAGGCTACTGGTGCTACTACTGGTGCCGAAAAAATATCAATTAACAGTATCTAGTTGATCTGATGGCCAGCATTTTCCCACATGACCACCTTGACCCACAGGTACTACCTGTAATTTCTTAAATATGGCCTCTCCCATCCTTCCCAGCATCATTCAGACAGGTCCTCTTTACCCAAGAAAACCTGCAAGGCTTTGATTAATCACAAAAAACTGAAATGGTGATGCCAATCTGCCTTCAAAAAGGTGGATTACATGTTTCCTGGCATGACATGAAGGAGCAAGTCTAAATGTGACTGCAGGCAGAATAACAGCAACAGCAACACACACCAATCCCGATGCCTTTGGTGCCAGTTACTCGCTTGGCAGTGCCGATGCGTCACTCCTCTGATAGATGTCAGGTGTAGGCAGCAATCACCCCCATCACTCATTAACAGCACAGCATGTGTTTCTCAATGAAAACTGCAAGGTGCTTTTTCCGCCACTTGGCAAAAAAAGCATCATAAGGAAGTTTTTAATCCTATTTATTCTTGCTCCTGCAATAAATACATTCTACACTAAATTCTTCTGTAATGCTAAAAAAGATATCTGATTCTGAACAAAACTAAAGGTCAACTCCAGCCAAAACGGATCATTCACATAATGCCTTGTTCTATCACTAATGCCCCATACACACGATCGTTTTTCATGCCGTTAAAAATGCCATTTTTAAAAATGGGCATCAAAACCGATCGTGTGTAGGCTCCAGAGCATTTTTAACGACGTGAAAAACGGCCATTAAAAATTTCGAACATGCTCTATTTTTTCACGTCGTTTTTCATGTCATTTTTTTTTTACGTGAAAAACGATGGTGTGTATGCTTTGACGAGGTGAAAAAAAAACACGCATGCTCAGAATCAAGTATGGGACGGGAGCGCACGTTCTGGTAAAACTAGCATTTGTAATGGAGATAGCACATTCGTCACGCTGTAACGGACTGAAAAGCAGGAGGCTGAAAAGCGCGAATCGTCGCTCAACAAACTTTACTAACATGAAGGGTGGCGCCATCCGAACGGAACTTCCCCTTTATAGTGCCGTCGTACGTGTTGTACGCCACTGCGCTTTGCTTGAACGTTTTTTAAAATGATCGTGTGTACGCAAGACAGGCTTGAGAGGAAACATGAAAAAAAAACTACGAGAAAAACGTCGGTTTAAAAAATGGCATGAAAAACGATCGTGTGTACGCCGTGTGTAGACTCCCAAAGAGATCTTCATTGGATTTCCAATTTCTGCCAAATGTTTTTCACTTACTAAACCTAAAAGGAAATTCCAAAATACTAGTATGTGTTCAATTTAACATCAGAATTTGCTAGATTTATTGGAACAGATGAGTTTTCTTTTCCACGTGTTCAGTAACCCACATGACTACGCTTCTCATGTCCAGGCACCACCCCCTAATCTCTAATCCCGGACACCTGACAGTTGCTGAAGTGGAAAATGGTTCTATACTTTGCTACACAAAAACTTGAGGGCTCTAGTAGGCCTAGTTTACACTAGCGTTAGCTCTCTGAAGAGCGTTGCCTCCTCACCGCCTGTTCCAACCTTGAAAACTTGAACCACGACACCATAACCACGAATATTGCATACGATTACGGTGGAGCCCAATTCACTTGAATTCGGAGGGCAGTATTGCATGCCAAATTCAACAGGGGTTTATTGCTGGATGAAAAGCATCATGGCCAGAGCACATGTTCACCACCATCCACTTCCTTAATGGGCCTCAACCGCACGTTTTTACTGCTTGGAACTGTAAACTCCTCCTTATAGGAGGTGGTTAGCCTCCATCGGCAAGAATTTTGTAGAGGTGAAGCTTCGCCCCATGTACACATTGTATAGCAAAATATATGAGCATTTACAACGTTTAAGGCATGTTATTTACCTGCAAAAGCCTCCAATCCAAAAAAGTCCAAGACTTCTGTTTGTTGGCTGCCATCTTGGACACAAGGGTCAACCAACCAGCAGATGCAGAGTTGTCTGTCTTTCTCCTTAGGGAGTTAAAAGGGATGAGCAGAGGAACTGGGCCAGCAGAGACCACAATATGCAAGGAGGGAGGGGGCTGTGCTAGGGAACCGACTCTTCCTATAAGGGTCAAATTCTCTGGAAATTATAGTAAATATAAAATAAATTATGGAAGAAAAATTACTGTAAGAAAGCATTTTAAAATACTTTATTCTTCTATGCTTTAACCTGCATTTTTGTATTACTGACAGGGTCTCTTTAACGCATCATATTGAAAAAGGCTGAAATATAAAAAAAAAAAAAATAGCGACAGAGTTAAAAGCATTGAATTCCAGTTCTGAACTTTTTTAGACCAGCAGAAGCAGCGGGACCTACAACACGAGAACAAGGAGGAGTTCTGCCAATGTTCAAAATCGTACAATAAAACGATTCGGGAACTTCTAGGAAGGCGGATTAAGGAAAACAGCGCAAAAAGTGGAAATGACCTCTAAATCCCGGTTAAGACTTTTTCTAACATGCAAAGCATGCACAGGATCACTACTGGTACAAAAAGGCGCAGAGGTTGTCCTAATCTACCAACTTCACTCACAATTTCCACCAACGTCTTTCAGGAAGGTCATTCCGCACTGGTTGTGCTTAAATTAGTCTGCCAAAGAACACAGAAAAATATTCAGCTCTTCAACTCGGCTTATTATGGCTTACAAGATTCCCAATTATACAGATCTGGGCAGGAAGAACATTTTTTAAAACGTAAAAAAAACCTCTATACAGAATGACTTGAAATAATACGATTGTATGGATTCTCCCAAGTATTGGCATATCGAGCATATGACCCCGCTTCTTCGATTGATAGACAGCCTTTGATGGAGAGCCTTTTCTGAACAAGAGGCAATATTTAAAGTAGAATTCCAGCCTAAACTTAACTAGTCTGTAAAATGATCCATCCTACCTCCTGCATCTATGCTGACTTACCTGTGTAAGGCTAGGTTCACACCAACGTTGTGCGGGACATGCCACATTCCATGCGCATTTCCTGTACCGCATTCAAATCGCACTACCCTTGCGATCTGCAGCAGGTGTCAGTTCAATCTTGACACCCCAAGAAGGAAGGATGTATATACTTACCCATTTTAGGTCCGGTCACGTGATCCGGCTCCGTGTCCACCAGCAGTGACTGCAGGGGAGAGGAGGGAGCATCAACAACAGTTGGGACATGGGAGCCTACGAGTAACATCACTGCTTCCAGAATTCCCAATCACTCTCTCCTCTCCCCTGCAGCTGTTGCTGGTTGACACAGGGGACCATGTGACTGGAGCGGGCTGAAAATAAGGGCCATTTTTAAGACTCTTTAGGTTTAAGTCAGGTACGCACTAGGCCATTTTTTTCCCATTCAATCCAGCAGGCTGAAGAAAGAAAAAAACAAAAGAGCTCGGGAGCAGCCGCTGCACTAACTATCCAATGTTAGTACAGCGATCTCCCCCCCTGAGCTGTTCTGACAGGGGAACACCCCCCCTGCCAGAACACACCGGTCAATGCTCTCAGCCATTGGCTGAGAATGCTCATCAGATGCCGATTTGCAGACCTTTTTCGGGCATGCCCCTTCGACAGAGGCCTGATGAACGGCCGGCTTCTGTTGGATCAGCTACCATACACACGGGCCGAATGCCGCCTGATATTCGGACCTTATGTAAGGCCCTTAAAAGGGGTTGTAAAGTTAGAAGGATTATCTTCATGCATAAAAGCCTTCTGTGTGCAGCAGCCCCCCAATACTTATCCGAGCCCCATCTCTATCCAGCCATGTGCAGGAGTCCCTCCGCCATCTGGGACTCTCCATCCTGATTAGCTAAGACACAGCAGCGGTTCTGCTGTCAAACTCCGTTAGCTAATCAGGAAAAAGGGGCGGGGTCAGAGCTCTGTGTCTGAATAGACACAGGGTGCTGCAGCTCAGCTCGGGTGTCCCCATAGCAAGCTGCTTACTGTGGGGGCACTCAACAGGAGGGAGGGGCCAGGAGCTCCAGCCAGGGGCCCGAGAAGAGGATGTGCCAGGCTGCTCTGCGCAAAACCAACTGCACAGAGCAGCAGGTAAGTATAACATGTTTGTTATTTTAATAAAAAAACAAAGACTTTACAATCACTTTAGGGCTGACCATAGGACACCTTTGTTTTATTTGACCAGAAGGCTGATCAAAATCAGAATCCTCCCCACTGTGCCACAGTGAAACTCCTCCGCAGTCAGAATACACAGAATACACTGGTCAGTGGCTGCAGCCGCTGATTAACAAAAGTTTTCCAACAGTCCCGTTTGACAGAAGTTGACCATTAGAATGACTTCTGCCGAGAAGGAAGGGTAATCGATGGATCAAAAATTTGTCCGGTCCCTGCTAAACTGAAGGAATGTAAATCCATTTACGGGGAGCTTAAGGTGGAATTCTACTTTAAAAAAGTGGTCCTTCACCTTTATATAAAAACACAATTTACAGCCCATCAAAGGTCCCTAGTAGTTTCCAAATTATAAACGCATTGTAGATAGGCTGAGCTTCATTTAAAAATTACATTCTCTAGGCCAAGCACAACTTACACAAAGCCAGGCCAAAAAAAAAAGTAGCATTCTGAGTGGCCGGCGTCTTCCAGTACATAACCTAGGACAGATGATCTGTTGATCGTGTCCCCATCACAGGAACGAGCGCTTATCCCTTGTCCAGAAATCTGCACATAAAACCAAGTGGAATCATGATAGAGACAATCCACCCCGTGCTCTACCTGCTTTCCTAGAAGCCAACACATCAGCCTCATCTGACATTTTAATTGTGTAAAATTTGATGGGCGTATCCATACTGTGTCATTTAAAAACACACACTGTGCAATTTAGAATAACCCTCAGTGCGTATTCAGTGGGTATATATATATATTTTAGCCACAAGTCATTTTAATGTGGTTTTCCAACGTTTGCAGAGTCACTAAAAAGAAAGCACAGTATGCACATCTAGAATTACTAACTATACATAGAAGCAGGGATAAAAAATATTAAATGTACAATGATACAATCATTTATATAAAAACAGCAGAGTGTGCGTTTAGGGACCATAAAGTTTAAGCTATAATGGTATTCTAAAACAATATATCTCTAACTACTTGTGAACCAGCCTGCAGGCAAGTAGAACATGTTTATTTTTATAGAAAAATATAAAATAAAACTTTATAATCCCTTCAACTATATTAAAGTGGTTGTATGCCCTGTACAACCACTTACCTACAGGTAGGCCTGGATTAAGACTTTCCTGTAGGTGCTGGAAATATCTCCTTAACCTACACGGTTTACGA
>JARGYO010005626.1:150095915-150295180 GCA_029206835.1 Rana muscosa
TAGTCTGTATACTGCCTCCCTATCCACAAGGGGTTATTTTAATGCTACTCTAACATTGTATTTCTTTCTAACGTCACATACTCTATGTCTTTTGGGTATCGCAAAGTCCCCCTTTGTGGGTTTTAGCCCCTCATAACATTGTGTTTGGCCTTACATCAAACAACGCCATTTACTTACAGAATCTCTGGCGTGGAAAGAAAACTTCTGCCTCCCAGGTCCATGGGATATTTAAACATCAGGAAGAAGTAGAGATGACCCACCAAGTTTCCAATCAGTTCATTGATGATCCTTAAAGAAAATTTAAAGTGGAATTCCGTTATTCATGTGAGCACTACTGTACTTACATTTCTGCACAAGTATTGAGTGACATAACTTTCCGGAATGTGAACTGTGCTGTAATGTTTATTAGTTCTCAAACTCTTCTCCGATTCCCCAAAAAAAAGTGGAACTGCAGCCAAAAAGCAATTTTTTGATGAAGTAGAATAAAGCACAAATTCAGCAGGTTTTATTTGCTTCTGACTGTCATCTCCATAGAAGAGATCTGCCTTGATGTTCACCAGGGTAAGTGGGTGAAAGAGACAGCAATAAACCCCGACACCTGACCCTTTAAATGCTATCCAAAAATAACGTTAACACCATCTCCCTGGTCCTTCCCATTTTAACAATGCAGAACCAAACCTTTCTAGTATCCACCAATGAAAGTGCCATCTTGGCCTCAACTCTGATCTGCATTGGCCATAATGGTGCACATGTGACCAGGTATGACACCAGCCATTCGAGGGCTTGAAAATTCAGCCAAGAGATGACATAAGCACACTGGCAACTGTGACAATTATCGCCTTTAATGCAGCATACATTGTGCATGGAGTACGAATAGGCCGAATACAGTCTATGAAAATGCAGAAAAAAATCAATTTGTTTTACCATTACCAGTAGCAGCCATGAGCTTATTGAGCCGGCTCCCAGCTGTCATGTAAAAGTGATCCGGGCGGCTGTAGAGCCATCTAATCACTTTTACAGTGCGAATGGTATGGAGTTTCCTGCCACCCCGTCCCCTTCTTTCCTTGGGTTCTCTCTCTAGGATCCCAGGACAACAAATGATTTCAGGAGGTCAAGCGAGAGGAGATTGAGAACATCCATCCCATGATATCCTCTGCTGTTTATGAAACCAGAAGTGCTCAGCATGTGGTTGGGGGAGCAACTAATGAAGCATAATGTGTGCTAGATTAAAGCCTAGTACGCATGGGCCGAATATTGAGCAGCGTTGGCTGGTTCAATACAAACCAGCCGACCTTCAGGCCTTGTGTTCGACAGCCAGAACCCAATCATTCGGACGGCTTCTGTCGAAGAGGTATGATCGCCTGTCCAAAGAAGAAATTTTGTGTGTAATATCATTGAGTTGCTTCTGCCTCTGTCTCTTTGCCCTTGCTCCCAATTGGATGCATATCCCTCTTATGAACGCTTTATGTGCATTCCATAACATGAAAGGATCTTTCACAGATCCTACATTATTTGAAAAGAATTCAGACAATTGAGTTTGAATAACCTTAGTATGCTCCTCCTTTTGGTCTCGCCGCACTTTAGATTTCTCCCATAGACTTTTACAGGGTGTTCCGCTGCTTTTTGAATTTGCCGCAAACACCCCAAATTGTCATGAGTTCGACTCAAACTCGAAGCTCATCCCTAGTTATAAGGCTCCATAACTGAACCAATCCACATCCTTATCAAGAGACAGTTTATTGTGCAAACTGTTTGTGTTTCCAAATGATAGCTGAGAGCGTTGACCGGTGTGTTTAAGGAAGGGGGGGGACCTGTCAGAACACAATAGCTCAGCAGGGGAGATCGCTGTACTAACATCAGGTTTGTACAGCAGCTCCTCCCGAGCGCTTCAGTTTTTTTTTCATTCAGCCCGCTGGGTTGAAAAAAAAAAAAAAAAAAAATCTAGTGTGTACCAGGCTTAACCCTAGTGGAGGACAGGGGAGACACCGAGATCTAAAACCTCCTCTGATGTCTCCATCACATAGGAGGCGTATTTAAAAAAAAAAACAAAAAAAAAAAAACACACATGCACAGGGTGCTCCTGTGTATGTAAACCGCGATTGTCCCATACATGTTAAATATCGCCATAAGTGTAGCAAAGTCTAGTGCCATCATTTACAGTTTATGCTAAACTGATGAGCTGTAAAGGAAATTAAAGAGAGTCTACTCATTATTTTGGACACCATCATTTGTTACCATTTCATTGGCGCTGGCAGTTTTAAGGCTTGACACATTTGGTAAACAATAAAAATGCAGCGCTTATACTAGTAGAGGCAAAATCCACCAGGTGAAAAGTGTATTGATTAAATGTAAAATTTTAAATGTAAATGTAGTCCCTGAAATCATAAATCAATAATTCCATAGAGATCCAATGAGGATTGTCCAAAACAGTAGGTGTTGCAATAAAGAACCACCGATGAGAAGGACACACAATGAGCCTTACCCTAAACGTTGGACTACCCAAATAAAGTAATCAAAAAAGCATTAAATAGGAAACTTTTTTGCTAGCTGCTTATAAGTGGATTTATCCATCAGTCCTTTAATGAGCACAGGTGATTTCTTCTGACACATTTGGTATCCATACTCTACACTACCTCATCTTTTATTATGGACAAAGAAATGGGGAATAAATTGTGTTCCAGTAAGAATACTAAAAATATATAAAAAAAAAAATTGAAAAACTGTTCTACAAGGCCTCGGATTTCCAAAAATATATAATGTTCAGGGGCTAAGTAATTTTGCAGCCAAAAAAAATAAATAAAAAAATAAATAAAAAGGCAGATTTTTAATGTGTGCAAAAAAAAAAAAAATTGCTCTAGAGGCAAACTAGTTAAGCGAACATTTCTTAGGCTGGCCATACATTATACCATTTTTCTTTAGATTTACTAAAACCATATAAGAGGACGACAAACCTAAAACATTTTCAATTTATATACAATCAGGCAGGCCCTTGTACTACACAAAACAGTCTCCTGCGCTCGGGAGTACAGTCTGACTGAGTTTGTGATTTATGGTCTTCTCTGTCCATGTGGCTGGCCTCTTGTACGTTGGTCGTACTTCACGACCAATGAGAACGAGAATGGGGGAGCATAGGAGTAGTATCCTGATGGAAAAAGAGAACTATTCGGTACCCAGACATTTCAAAGAGGCTCATGATAGTTCGGTTAGTGGTTTGAAAGTGTTTGGGATTGAGGCCATATCGAATGATTTTGACAGTGGCAAAAAACACCAGATTGTGTACTAGAGAGGCATATTGGATATTCACCTTGGGCTCTCTAGTTCCTCATGGCCTAAATGAAGGGATCGAGTTACACAATGTAGTGTAGATCCCCCTTTGTCTCATTTGAATTGGATAGCGCTATGTTCTTTGTACCGTCTAGATAGGTAGATTTCACCCCTCTAAGCTAGTGGGAGCATCTGCTCCGCCATATAGCAAATCTATGTATCGTGGTCAGGCCCATTGGTCCTCTAGTGTAGTAGGACCTTTAGTCTACTTTTTATAGTATTTTAGAGGAATTTTAAGTATTAGGGAATGCATTACATTACATTTAATATACTTTTAGTAATCTTGTAATTTTTAACTATCATTTTTAATTAGGTAATTATTTATTAGTTTTTACTTAAGAAGTTAATATTGTGCTAGTGGGGCTGCGGTAGGTTAGACATGTAGTCCTGAGGTAGTTGTTAGGTCATCTTCTTTTGGAGGATGTTGCCACCAAAGAATAGGTTTGACAGGGTTCCATATTATGGACTGTGGGTGGGCCCTTCAAGATGTCTTTACAATGCTGCACAATGCCCCTACATTGATTGGGTACATCGTTCGAGAGTCTGTGCATGTGTGTAGGCGCATGTGCACGAGCCCAAGGTGTTGGGTGACTCGGTGCACATATGCGCCTGCCGCTGGCTCAATTATTATGGGTATGCGGTGGGGCGGATGTGTGCCCCGAGTGTGCGTGCACACATGTATATTTCTATTGCTTAGGTTTGTGTCATTTGGTCCCATATTATGATGGACCGAAGTGTGGTATTGGACTTCCCCTGGAGCAATTGAGGAATATTTGTTCCCTATACCTAGTGTATTTGATATACTGGTTCCATGTGTATTTGGGCAAGAGTTAATTATGCAACCACGGGTGCTTATACCATTTTCAAATTAATTTATTTTAATTTTATTAATTTTATCCTTAGGTGGTATTTTGTATAGGTGTGGGGTCATATGCTGGGGTAATAGCCCTCACAGGCTACCTAGCATGACACTGCCCTTCTACAAATAGTTTAGGTTCCCCTCTTATGGTTTGAGTTGCCATTTGTCAATAGATATGGTTTATCATCAATATGTGCCAATTATTAATTAGCTCCTAAAGAAAGTTCCCCCTCCCCTTTATTTATTTATATATTTATTTATCTTTATGTACCAGTCCCCCCATGTACACCCTGATCTTATTATCCATTGAGGGTGCGGGATCCACCACTACTATAGTGGTTTGGGACCCGATGTAGATTAGAGGCTGTGTCGGCATTAATGTGTCCTCCGGGTTTCTGGTCTGCGCGGGTCACGTTTGTTTTGTGCCGCGCGCGGATCAGCAATTCGGGGACACTGCAATTGGCCGGCACTGGCGCCTGTATGGAGAGGATTATTAATACCGGATGCAGAGTGCGAGAGCCGCCTTCGTATCCGGGACAACCTTTGATGCCTGTCCAGCCCATCTGAGGGCGGAAGTGACGGTTTCAATTACCGGAAGTGGCGGGTGGAACGCACATCCACCGCTACTTCCGGGTTCTTCGGTCAGCGTGCGTCCCATGTAGTAGTGGGACGATAGATACATCCGCTTCCCATGACGCTGGGCTATGTGCAGACGGGTGGCAGCAGCGATTGGCTGCCCTGGTAGCCTGAATGGTATGGGTAAGTCCCGCCAGGCATGGGTGTAGGTTGTTATTTGCCAGCTGACATATAGGCATTTAGTTATATGATGTATAGACATTTACTATGTAAATATATAGATGGACATAGTGTGGATAGCGAGGGGTTAAGCTTATATGGGCATGCCTTTTAGGTGAGAGGAGGAGTGGCCTGTGGTGGGTGGCGTTATAGACAGGTGACCACTCAGGCCCATTTACACATGGATAAAAAGGGAGCCCAGAGGGGTTCAGTCACTATCACTTTTTGGCTCTGAGGAAGAGGGTGCGCCCTCGCAACGCGTCAGCCGTAGCTGTGAACTCTGTTGTCTGGACTCTCTAGGTCATCTGGTTCCAGTAGGAGGCAATCTCTTTTGATGGAATGATTATGTGCCTATCATTATACTTGCTTTGTGAGTATTTTTAATCTTTCAACTTATTTTTAATAAAACCTAGCCATTGATAATGCACTAGGTCGGTGCGCCTTCTTTTTTCCTTTTACATTTTAGGCCCTTGTACTACACATAGTTGAAGGTAAATCTAAAGAAGATTTAATAATAAAAAAAAAAAAAAAAAGAAGTTGTATATTGTATGGCCAGCTTAAACCAAGCTCTCTTGGGAAGCAAATTGTCACGAATTCAATAGACCAAAAAAAGTACATCAAATTCAATACCATCATCTGCTAGACGATTGGAGCCGAAGTTTGCCTCCCCCCTCCTCTCCCTGCAGCCTCTTAGGACATGTCACAAACCCAAGAGACTGCAAGGCCATTCACAAGGCGCAGAGTGACTCGCGCAGGCGGCTGTAAAGCCTCAAGCAGTCACAGTCAGATGCAGTTATGATGCCGGTGCCAGAACCAAAGAGCGCTGAAGAAACCTGGTCGGGGGGAGCATGGAGCGGGACCCCTGGACAGTAAGTGGCTGTTTTTTCACACAGAGGACTGAAAGTGGTTATACACCCTGTACAACCACTTGTACCTACAGGCAAGCCTAGATTAAGGCTTACCTGTAGGTGCTGGAAATATCTCCTAAACCTCCACTATTTAGGAGATATTTACAATAGAGCCGTGCGCTGATGTCTACGGCACATGCGCTGTAGACAACGGCGCAGGCGCACTTTAGAAACGGCGATCGTGACGTTTCTAAAGGGGGTCATGCCGTGATTGGCAGCTCCCACAGGCATGCGTGGGAGTGACGTCACCTGACTCCGGCCAGTCACAGAGCTGGAGTTCGCACCCCCGGAAGGAAGAGGGGTGACGATGGACGCTCGCTGCTAGTGGGGACAGCGGTGACATCGCAGGCTTCGGTTTCATAGTAGCCCATTATGCTTTGCCTTTGCAGGGAAATAAAGAGGAAGTAAAACCCATCAGGGTTTACTTCCGCTTTAAGAATCACTTTAACTTTATTTGAAGTGTCACACAGTGACCCTGCATGTATGGCGTTGCTGTGCAGAAACACCCGGTAGAATCCAGTGCATGGTGGAAAAATACAAGACATTTTACCGCAGATCAGCACACATCACAGCAGCAATGCGGTATGAATGGGGCACATAGAAAACATGGGGGTTGATTTATTAAAGGCAAATAGACTGTGCACGTTGCAAGGGCAGTTGCACTCATTTTCCCCAGAGCTTAGTGAAGGTGGTGAAGCTTCACTTTGTAAAGAACACCCAATCAGGTGCAAAGAAAATAAAAATTCTTGCAGATGATTAAAATCAGCAGAGCTTCACCACATTCACTAAGCTCTGCAGAAAATGAATGCAACTGCACTTGCAAACTGCACAGTCTATTTGCCTTTAGCAAATCCACCCCATGTTGTCATACCAGTAACCTGTGTTTGTCCAGTGCGGAAAAACCAAGGTGACTCCTGACAGTGTGGATGAGCCCCAACGGTGAAATAATGCTTATGTTACAGGCAGAGCTTCCTGCTGGTGTAACTGGCTTGCTGCACAAAAGTCTGAGAGCCTGCAGGAATATGTATTGGGGGGGGGTCCACAGGACTAATAAGGGACAGGTATGGATCTGAAAAAAAAAACAAAAATGCTAGGATGCTTGCGATGTATGTCAATGACCTGCAGGGAATTCAATCCTTAAAAGTTAAATACTTACGATCCACCGATAATATAGTTGAATCCAAGAATGACCCACGGGAGATAGCAGGCCTGTTGCAGCCAAGAGAAACAATCAGGTTAGTATAGAGTCACATCCACAGGTAACCAGCATTATACAGCAACATATGAAATGCGTTTATATCACTTAATTGAGATGACAAAAATGCGACTAAAACTATGGCATTTTAGTCAAAAGACTAAAACTTGACATCAAATTAACACTGGTCCGTAGTGCATGTTCATACCTCAACAACAAATAACATTTTTCACTCCAGCAGTATATAATGAGTTTAGAAATTGTAGAGAAATGCTTAAATAATGCATTACAATTTAACCACCCATTCGATTTTAGATGACCAAAATGTGTTTAAGTCGACTAAAATGTCCTGGAGATTTAGTCGACTAAAACAATTACAGAAGACTAAAATGCCATTTTAGTCCCAAGACTAAATCGAAAATTGCTGCCAAAATTTACGTGTGTGTGTGTGTTTATTAAAAAAAAATCATTTTTATATACACACACACATACATACATATTATAGCGGGCTCACCCCTCTATCTATCTTTATCGGTTAATGTGGCTGTTGTCTAGGGGTACCTGGGAGAGAGATGAGATACACCACGGCCCATGTCCTCCATAGCTAGAAGGTAAAGGCCAGCAAATTGGGTCTTGTGTAGGTGTCCTAGAGTCAAGTCCAGTACTTCGTCCCTGACTCCTTTGCTTCTAGTAACCAGAGTTCCACACAGTGAATAGGTCCAACTCTGTTTTATTGCTTGGCAAGAAGAATAAAACGGTCTCTACTTTGGAAAATGGGCACAGATCGAGGCACAATCCTTTCCCTTCTGCTGCTGACCACTGTGCTGTCACCAGTGGTGAATAGTCACTGCCACTGACTAGATGATGTAGTATACACATACACACTAAATTGTATACATTATTTATAATATTCTATTACATATGCAGACAACGCTGATTGGGATCTTGGAGCAAAAACACAGTTGTCAGCACATTAAAGGAAATTTGGAGCTTGCTGGATTTCTGGCAGATCAAAAAAAAAATTTTTGCAGCATTTTTGAGGGATGAAATATAGGGAAAATGTGTATACAGACATATTTGCTCATTATATATACAGATTCCTGCTTAGCAGTTCAGCTCAGTAATTTTGTTTAACTGTTATTCCCCCCGCATACAAGTCCATCAGACTGCCCAACTCGATTGGAAGCAATACAGCGTGTAGTAGAGCTGCACGATTCTGGCTAAAATTAGAATCATGATTTTTTTTTTGCTTAGAATAAAGATCACGATTCTCATGGCGTAACATCTTTCACATTATACAAAAAAATTGGGCTAACTTTACCAGTTTCGTTTATTTTATTTCGCTCTAATTAGGTGTATTTTCTCCCAAAAAAAAATTGCGTTTGAAAGACTACTGCACAAATACAGCATGACATAAAATAACGCAACAACCACCAATTTTATGCTCTAGGGCAGGGGTCTCAAACTGGCAGCCCTCCAGCTGTTGCTAAACTACAAGCGCCATCATGCCTCTGCGAGTCATGTAACCGTCAGCCTTGGAATGCCTCATGGGACTTGTAGTTTCACAACAGCTGGAGGGCCACCAGTTTGAGACCCCAGCTCTAGGGTCTCTGTCAAATAATAAAATAAGAGTGTGAGTAAAAAAAATAAAAATAGAAAAAAAAAAAAAAAAAATTGAGAAAGTGTCAGAAAAGGTTTAAGTGGTTAAACTGACCTCATTTACAGATCAAAGTTCATCCCTTTGATCTAAAAGTCTCAAGGTTTCTCTTTATCTCTGCCCAAGATGTTGTGATAAACTTGGAAGGCTGCCTGTCGGCAGTGAGAAGAGAACTCTGCACTGAATCAAGGAAATGCTGTTTTAAGATTGTGAGGGGGTAGAATCGCAATCTCGATTCTTTAACGATTAATTGTGCAGCTCTAGCGTGTAGATTGTTTATCTTGTAACCGTTTTGTCAGCAGCAGTCCAAGAGAATGCGTGTGATGTACAGATGCCGCTAGAGAGACAGTCTACAGCTTTGTGATGTACATAACATACTGGGTTCACGTACCTTAAATCTTGTCCCAAACCAGAAGGACACGATCATGTCTCTGTTAAGCTGTGACCACACGTACAGAACGGACATGATCAGAGGGATCATCAACAGCTGGAAGGCAGACAGAAATCCATTATTACCCAGACATCTATCAGACGGCCTTACTTTGAGGACTAGACAGTGAATAGGCAGAGTGCAGTGTGAGCAGTTCTAGGCTCTGTTCAGATCCGAGTGGTTCCCAGAAGCAGTAAGCAACTGCAGGGACAACGCATCAAACACCAGACCAGATGAAAGCGAACCGTCTGGGTTTCGGATCTCCGATGCAACACAATGGGGGTTATTTACTAAAGGCAAATCCACTTTGCACTACAAGTGCAAAGTGCACTTGGAAGTGCAGTCGCTGTAGATCCGAGGGGGACATGCAAGGAAGAAAAAAAAAAAAAAAAAAAAAAAGCATTTTAGCTTGCACATGATTGGATGATAAAATCAGCAGAGCTTCCCCTCAGATTTACAGCGACTGCACTTCCAAGGGCACCTTCAGTGCAATTTCAACAGCACTTTGCACTTGTAGTGCAAAGTGGATTTGCCTTTCGTAAATAACCCCCAGTGTGTCACTGAAACAGAAGCCTGTGCTTTAAAGTACACCTGCCATCAAAAACCAGTGCCTGAAAATGCTAGCTGCAAAGCAGTCATGCTGATCCCCTGGCTTCAATACTATAAGTCACTGATCTGGAACAATTATTCAGATAAAGAAAATCTGAGAAAGAACTTCCAGACCGCTAGCATCTTTACGGAGAGGTTAGTAATGGCAACCTATGTGTTTTTTTTTTATGACAGGTGCCCTTTAAAGGACCCACAGAATGGGAACAGCATAAATGTACAGAAGAAGCGAAGAAGCAAAGTTTAATTCACTGGTCAAAAGGACACATGAAATTGGGCTGCACAGCATCCTTCGTTGTTATGGTGCAGGTGCGGTCTTGTCCACAACAGCCAATGACACTGTGCAGCCTGGCTGCCACCATCCTAGCAACCAATGACTATGCAGCCTGGCTGCCACCATCCTAGCAACCAATGATGCTGTGTGGTCCAGCTGCCAGCATCCAAGTACCAATGAATAGAAAGAGGGCGACGGAGAAACCGATCTGCCTCTCCACCCTACCTAGTGATTGGTCATGGGCTTCCCTCCCATCTTGTGACCGCCAATCCGAGTGGTAACCTTGTTGGAAAGCCCCCCGCCCCCCCCCCCTCTTCTTCTGGCACTCAGATCCTCTTAGGGCCAGTTTACACCAAAACGCAGTGCGGGAAACCTGCATTCTGTGTGCATTTCCCACACCATATTCAAAACGCAATCTGCAATGGTTGTCAATATTAAAGTGGTTCTAAATCCTTATGGTTTTTCATCTTCATGCATTCTATGCATGAAGGTGAAAACCCTTCTGTGCTGCAGCCCCCCCCCCCCCTTTTTCCTTACCTAAACCCAATTAAATCCAGCAACGTGCACAAGAGCAGTGTCTCCAGTCGCTCTTTCCCTCCTCATTGGACAGACTGACAGAAGCAGAGACATTTCCTCCTGCTGCTGTCAATCAAATACTGTGACACGGGGAGGGGGAGTGTGCGAGTTGGCCCCCCCACGGCTGCTGTTACTTTTGAAATCAGCATGGCTGGACGGGGCTCCACCCACACATGCATCATTTATTCACAGGGATCTTTAAATTAAAGGAATTGTAAAGGTTTGTTTTTTTTATTTTCTAAATAGACTCCTTTAAGCTCGTGCATTGTTGGTTCACTTACCTTTTCCTTTGATTTCCCTTCTAAATGTTATTTTTTCTTTGCCTGAATTTCTCACTTCCTGTTCCTCCTCAGTAAGCTTGCCCCAATCATCCGAGCCGTTCTGGCTGGGGGTTAGTCAGCGTACTCGCCCCCTCCCTTGGGACTACATCCCTGCGGGGAGCCTCCCATGCCTGTGAACGTTCACAGCGTCTTCCTGCAGGGATGTAGTCCCAAGGGAAGGGGCGAGCACGCTGACTAACCCCCAGCCTGAATGGCTCGGATGATGGGGGCAAGCTTACTGAGGAGAAACAGGAAGTGAGAAATTCAGACAAAGAAAAAAAACATTTAGAAGGGAAATCGAAGGAAAAGGTAAGTGAACCAACAATGCACTAGCTTAAAGGAACCTATTTAGAAAATAAAAACAAACCTTTAACAACCCCTTTAATAAACTACAATTCCTGTCACTGCTTCAAACAGATTCGTAGTTTCAAATGGAACATGAGCCCGGTAATCACACAATTCACAGTCCATTGATACTTCCTCCAGCTCTGCAACTGAGAGCCTGTACTTCCGAATGGACAGACAGCTGGAGGAAAAGTCTGCAGGAGCCCTAAACTGCACCCGTCACCCACCGATTACAAGTGCAATACTTTGCAAAAAAAGATTAAAATATAACGTTTCCTGCAAAAATGTGTATTTTTGGTTTTAAAAAGTGAATTTTGCCTTTAAAGGATCAGAGGGAGCAAGGGGTTAAAAGCAATTGTGCAGCCGCAGTGTTTTTAATAGCTACAGCCAAACGGGCATTTCTTGATAGCATTGAACTTTGTTTAGCACATCATGCCTTGTGCACATTTTTCTTGGCCAGCAAAGCAACCCATCGTAGAGAAGGGCCAAATAGCAATGTGTGAGAGGCAGGAGGGAGTGAGCAATCTTCAATACATCCTGGAAGCTTCCCAGAATTCAAGCACACTGGTGGGGATTTGGAAGCTGCAGAAGATATGTGCACCTGCACATAAGAATCTGCTGTCTGGTGTAGAGTTGCCCTATTAAATAATCTTACCTGCATGTCCATTATCACGCCCGTTATCTGTCACAATGTTAAGGGAAGCTCACATTCAAGAAAAAAATTACTTAGGACATAAAGCTTATGTTTTAAAGGGCCAATGAACACAATATATTGGATGTCGAGTAATGTGCCGCTCTCAGGGCAGTCTTTGATGTGGGGCAAAAGGGGCATCTGCCCTGGGCCAAGTCACTGTTTTTGGGCCCAAAGCAGTGGCCCCTCGAGCCTGCGTTGCCAGTTTTCCTGGTGGAGCAAGGCAGCCAATCCTCTTCCCCCCAACCCCCACCCACCTCATCTGCCTGCCTTCTCCATTCGTTTACCGTGCCTACAGTCAGCTGGGCTGTGACAGGGGAGAGGTGAGCATGCCACTCCCTGCTCACCTCCCTCCCCTCCTGTCAGCAGTGCAGAAATTAACAACAGGAGTGGTCTCTGTAATTCCCACCCATCGTTTTTCCCACAGGATGTACACACAGAGCAGACTGTGTGTGTGTGGACTCTTCACTCCGCGCCCCCCCCCCGTCAACGTTTGGGGAAGGTGGTGAAGAGATTGATAAAATAGAGAGAGGACTGGAGCATGACATTGTGTAGTGGCAGCGGGCTCACCAACCACTGTCTCTTCCCCCTCTCTACTAGCAACAGGAATGGACCAATCAGCAGGGAGGAGAGGAGCATCATGGGACATGTAGTCTGCAGAGACAGGCTGCCCATTGAAAATAATGGCAATAAAGGAGGAGAGAACCAGATTTGCTGCTCAAGTTGACTACCCAGAGAGAATATGTGAGAGGGCCGTGCTGGGAACACCATCCGAGAGAGTACAGAGCATGACCCGAGTCCGGAGGGACAAAGCTGCTGCCAGGATACGGACCTGCTGAGCAGCCTACCATAGCTGCCACGAACAACAAGAGTGAGTGGATATCTGATTGGAGGGATCGGCTGGTGTGTTGCTGGGTCTGGTAAGAGAGCCTTGTGGCGACTACTTATTGCCGCCTTATTAGACTGACCAATCAGGGCAGGGGGTAGGGCAACCTCAGCACTCAAGCTGTGGTGAAACTACAAATCCCATCATGCCTCTGTCTTTTGGCGTCATGCTTGTAATTGTCAGGTTCTTGCAATGTCTCCTGGGACTTGTAGTTTCACCACAGCTGGAGGGCCGAGGTTGCTTACCCCTGCATTAGCGATTACCTACCATGAGGAGAGGGGCCAAGAAAATGTTTGCCCGGTGTCCAATCAATATTAAAGATGGACCTGCTTGCTCTCTGGACGGACAACTGACATTCAATAACCCCATTGAAAAAGAATGCCAACTGTCATTTGTAAAAGTGCCACACATTTTACAGTCAAATAATTTGATATACCAGTCATAACTATACAAAATGATACGTATACGTGGGCAGTTATGAATTATTTTTATGGACTTGACTGAAGGCAAGCAACATCTCATCCTGGTTCTGGCAAACTAAAAACAAGAACAATCACAAAAACCACAATCGCCATTCGGCTATTTCTGTGCATCCAGGTTCCCAGCTCCTCCCACCTCCAGCAGAGATTACCACCAGAGCTATATGTGAAGAATGCAGTAACACCAACATCGGGGTCTACAGAAGAAGATCAGGAAAGCACGTCTCCAGAAAAACTGAAACATAATTTAGTTGAACCAATTTTTCTAAACACAGCCGGGGTCCATTCAGAGCTTTATTTTTGTTAAAGGATACGACAATACAAATCCAATTAAACAGGAGCATGAACATGTAATCGGCTGGTCTTCCATCAAATGCACCTAGAAAATAGAGAGAGGGACACTGATAGTTAAACACAGATTTAAAGCTGAACTCCTGTATCAGCAAATCTCATCTAAATATATTCATCATGTGTATTCTTCCTTGGTGGGCTTTGTGTATTTCTTCCAGATCTGTGCAGTAATCCAGTGTGAGACTTTCCCTCTGTGTAAAAGACCGCACACTTCTGCTCTCTCTGCTTGTACAGAATGACTGGTCTTGTCTCCGCCCCCTCCTGTAGTTTTCTGCAGGCAGCCTGTTGTGGGTGGAGCTTGCTGGGCCCCTCCCACAGCTCTGCTCTCTGTACAGGCAATATACAGCACAGTGATGATGTCAACATTATTTTACAAGGTAATATCTGGCTTTATAAAGTCATTTAGTGCACAGAAAGTGGATTCATACCCTGTTTGGCTATTGAGGAACAGATTTCATTGAAAGTTTCCCTGCCTAGAGCTCTGCTTTAAATGGAGGAGTACACTTGTCATACACATTATATAGAAGTTTAGTGTTGCAGTCTACAGTTGACTTCAATGCTGCACTTATTTTTATATATCAGAGGAAGAGGAAGAGGAAGTTTTTTTCTGTTTATTTTATGAGGCTTGTACATTACATAGTAACAGGATTTGGGACCTGCTTAGCCTGTCATACAGGCAGATGTACTTTAATGCTAAACTCAAGGCAAACATTTAAAAAAGGGACACTAAAGGTAAACATTTTTTTTTCACCTTAAAGTGGAGTTCCACCCTGAAAAAAAAAAATTCCCCAAAAATCTACAAATCAATAATAATTTATTTCTATTTTTTTTATTACTTACCAGAAATAGCAGTTGCTATGCAGAAGTCCCTAATCTGCCTCTTCATCCTCCACGGTGGATCTTCTTCCTCGTCCTACACTCTGTGTCTTCCTGTGAATGGGGCGCGCTGCCTTCTGGGAACTGTGTGTATCCCAGAGAGCAACAAGCCCATTTCACAAAGTGCCACGCTGCTCGCGCATGCGCAGTAGGAAACGGGCAGTGAAGCCGCACGGCTCCACTGCCCGTTTCCCTTACTGAGGATGGCGGCGCCGGGACCGGCCAGGATCGAGGGATCGGCCAGGACAGGCAAGTGTCCTTATTAAAAGTCAGCAGCTACAATAAAAATCACGGTTGGAACCCCCCTTTAATTCATCCTATGCATTAAGGTGAAAAAACATCTGACAATACCGGCCCCCCCGTTTTACTTACCTGAGCCCTGGAAAGTGCTGATCTCGCCCCAGACAGCCTCTTTGCCGCACAGCCTGGCCATTGATTGGCTACAGTGGATGGATTGAAAGCAGCGCAGCCATTGGCTCGCGCTGCTGTCAATCACATCCAATGACGCGGCGCGCCGGAGCCGAGTGATACAGTGAGAGGCTATGGGCGTCGGCTGTATCACGTGAGCGCACACGCAAGGACTCATCACCATGCAAGCTCACATGAAGGTGTTGAGTTCTTGCGGGAGGCGCTGAGACAGCTGCCGAGGGACCCCAGAAGGCCAGATTTGGGGCCACTCTGTGCAAAACGAGCTACACAGTGGAAGTATAACATTTTTTTTTTTTTTTTTTTAAATAACAAACAAGAAGGTCTTTAGTGATCCTTTAAATACACAGATGAAATACAGGGCATTAGACCTGATTTTTCTCTCCTTGTGGTTAACCCTGATCTCATCCTGTGAATTTAAAGTGAATACATAAACCGCAACTGGTGAGCTCATTTCTCTGGCACTCTGCTGTCTCCTCCTATCAGCATACTCCTTGTACAGCTCTACAAGGATTCCAAGAGGCTGACAAATGCACCAAATGCAGAGACTTACACTGCTTGATTTAAAAAAAAGATGTATTAATGGCTACATTATAGTGCATATTTTGCATCTCACTGGAGTTGTAAACCTTCCTTTGTTAAAGAAAAAAAAACAACATGTTATACTTACCTATTCTGTGTAAGGGTTTTGCATAGAGCGGCCCTGATCCTCCTCTTCTGGGGTTCCCCCGTCAGCGCTCCAGGCCCCTCCACTTCATCGAGTGCCCCCACGGAAAACCGCTTTCCCTAGGGCCACCCGTGCGTGTTCTCTCCCAAGTCCAGCTGCTGCATCCATTGACACAGTGTCACTCAGCCCCCCGTCACATGATTGGATTGACAACAGCGGGAGCCAATGGCTCCTGCTGCCATCGATCTGTCCAATGAGGAGAGAAACAGCAGTGGGAGCCACTGCGCTCGTGCAAATTGCTGGATAGGAGAAAGGATGGGGGGGGGGGGGTCTGGGGGTGCTGCAGCACAGAAGGTTTTTCACCTAAATGCATAGAATGTATTAAAAGGAATGTATGGGATTTTTTTTTAGAAGATTCACACTTACCTAGGTGCATGCTGCATTGGTCCCCTGCCACCTCTAACACAAAGAACCGAGCAAACATCACAATCGCTCGGTTTTTTAGAGCTCTGTGAGCAGAGAGCTGGTGACTGTCAGTCAGCCACTCTCTCACCTGCCCCTCCGCACTCACTAGAGCGCTGGGCTGGGGAGTGGCAGGCTCAAACTCTGAGAGCCTGAGCTGGGTGCCGGTCCAGGCATGTGGGCGGATCCCAACTTCATTGTCACGATCTTGCCTGAGCCCAGACCACTGTCTGCTAAAAACGGGTCACAGGAGTGCAGAGTGAACTGCTTCGGATGTACTTCTTCTTGAGGCCCGGTTCACACTGATGCGACAATCAACTTTGGAGCACTTGCCACACACACACAGCGTGGCTCCGCCCTCACAGGATTTGACTGACAGCAGCAGACGTTGATAGCTCCTGATGCTGCCTCTGTCTCCTGTGAGGAGAGGAACACAGACCAGTGCCGCTGCAGATGGGTACAGCGCTGGATCACAATACGAGTATTAGAGCTGCACAATTAATCGTTAAGAATCGAGATCGTGATTCCCCCCCCCCCCCCCCCTGCAATCTTAACAAAAAGAATTTTCCTGATTCTATGCAGAGTTCTCTGCTTAAAGCGGAGGTTCACCCAAGAGTGAACTTCCGCTTTTCGGAACCCTCCCCCCCCTCCGGTGTCACATTTGACACCTTTCAGGGGGGAGGGGGTGCAGATACCAGTATAAAACAGGTATTTGCACCACTTCCGGGTATAGACTCCCACGGGAGTCCCGCCCCTTTGCATCACCCCTCCCCCCGTTGTGTTCTGGGAAACACACGGCTCCCAGAACACAGCGGGGACCAGTGAGGACGGCGCAGCACAACTCATGCATGCGCAGTAGGGAACCGGGCAGTGAAGCCGCAGCGCTTCACTTCCCGATTCCCTCACCGAGGATGGCGGCGGGGGAAGCCGAGCGGTAGCTCGGAATTCGGCTGCCGACGTCGCGGGGTCCTGGACAGATAGGTGTCCATTTTTTAAAAGTCAGCAGCTGCAGTATTTGTAGCTGCTGGCTTTTAAAAAAAATAAAAATTCCAGTGAACCTCCGCTTTAAGCTGACAGCTGTCAAAAAATAAAGTAAAAAAACAAACATGCAGTCAGCCAAGTTTCACAACATTCCTCACTGGCTGAGCCAACTATAAATATTGTAGCGTTTTGTTCTTTAGATGAAAAGGAATGAACTTTGGTCTGTAAATGAGGGAAGTTTAACCACTTAAAGACTAAACCTTTTTCTGACACTTGTTGGTTTCAAGTTAAAAATCTGTATTTTTTTTGCTAGAAAATTACTTAGAACCCCCAAACACTATATATTTTTTTTTTTAGCAGAGACCCTAGAGAATAAAATGGTGGTTGTTGCAATATTTTATGTCACACGGTATTTGCTTTCAAATGCAAATTTTTTGGGAAAAAATACACTTTAATAAAAATAAAAACTGTAAAGTTAGCCCGATTTTTTTGTAGAATATGAAAGATGTTACACCGTGAGAATTGCGATCTTTACTCGAAGTAAAAAAAAACGCTTTACTCATTTTAGCCACAACCGTGCAGCTCCAGAAAGTATACAGGGAGATGAGGGTGGACATTTTTTTTTTTTATTTAAAGTGGTTGTAAACCCACTTTTTCAACTTGCACCTACAGGTAAGCCTAGATTAAGGCTTACCTGTAGGTGCAAGAAATATCTCCTAAACCTACACGGTTTAGGAGATATTTAGTAAAATGACAGGCGCCGCTGTCTACGGCGCATGCGCGCCGTAGAGAACGGCGCATTCATGGGGTTAATCCCATTCACAAATTCGGCTAGGTCGCAGCATTCGACGACTTAGCCGAATTTGACGGCTCAAGCGCGGAGTCACGTCTTCGCCCCTCCCGCCAATCACAGTGCCGGAGCAGCGCTGTGATTGGCTGGAGCTGCAATACCCAGAAGTAACCTTCCGGCTATCGCCGCAGCGATGGCTGCGGCTGAAGAGGGAGGCGAGGACGGCTTCGAGGGCCCCGATCTAAGGTAAGTGATGCATAATGAGCTATTATGCTAGCTCATTATGCCTTTCTCTTACAGGTGGTTTAAAAAAAAATAATTATAAGGGTTTACAACCACTTTAATGCAGGGAGAGCATGATGGTACAAGATGTCCTGCCTTGAGAAGCACTTTAGCTATTTAAACTGAATTTTATTCATTTGGCTTTATATTTAGCCCAGGAACTGGCCTCAGCTTCATGTACACAATTCTCTTCTACTTTACAACATCCTCCTCCTGAAGAGCCATGTGTAGGTTCTCAGGATACAAGGAGGCACAATAACAGAGATCATCATTTACCTGTTTCAAGTCGCGTTGAATACTGATACAGGAAATACAGGTTGACCATGTACAGAAATCCTGTGCCGGGACCCACAGGGAAGTAAAACGTTGAGGTAAAGGGTCTCCATATCTGTATTGAAAGAACACATCAATTCATTAAAAACAAAATCAACCAATCACGTTCTCTGTACAGGTCACACAAAGCTTGCATTTCAGTTTCTGATTGTAGTTGGAAGCGCCGCCGCCCTCTCCTAAACGATGCAAGTTGAGGAGATATTTACAGTACCTATATGTAAAGCTTATTATAGGCTTACCTATAAGTAAAAATCATACATGGGAGTTTACTCGCACTTTAAATCGGCTCCTAAAAGCGCTATAAAAATGGAGGAGGTTTTAGGATCACTTCAAACACTTCAGGACCGCCCACAATGTACTGCGGATGGGCGGCCTGTACAAGCAAAGCAACATACTGGCATGTTACTGCCCGTTTCTGGGTTTAGGGGGTACGCATCCCCGGCAGCACACATTATACAAACACTTATTAGGCACAGATTTAACCCTTTGATTACCCGAGATGTTAACCCCTTCCCAGCCAGTGTCATTAGTACAGTGTATAGTATTAGCACTGATCACTGTATTGGTGTCACTGGGGATGTCAGTGGCAGTTAGTCAGGTGTCATTTAGTGTCAGATTATCCACCGCACTATTGCAGTCCCATTATAAGTCGTTGATCACTGCCATTAGCAGTATATAAAATAAAAAATGAAAATAAAATTCCAGCACCCATACCATAGTTTGTAGATGCTATAACTTTCACACAAACCAAATCAATATACACTTACTGGGACTGGACAAAGTTTATGAAGAAATTTGATTTTTTTTAACTTTTTTTTTTTTAAAACTTGTCAGCCTTAAAAATAAAAAAGCGGTGATAAAATACCACCAAAAGAAAGAATCACTGTAGTGGCGGCTGCTATTACAGTGATCCTCGCTGTCTTCAGGGTCTCATGCTGAGAGGCTGTCCTGCAGAATATTGAACAAGGGGGCGGGGTTTCAGAACACCTTGTATTTTTTCAATGAATACAAGGTGTTCTTTGATTGGACAAGGTGGAGATCATGACTTCACTGTGTCAATGGAACCCATGGCCAACCCCCCCCCCCCATCCCATTTGGTTACTATGCACTAGGACAGGGGTCTCCAAACATTCTAAACAAAGGGCCAGTTTATTGTCCTTCAGACTTTAGGGGGCTGGATTGTGTCCAGTGTGAGAAGGAAATCTACTGGTGTTAATGGGAGTGAACAGTGCCTCATCATTGGTATTGGTGAAGGGGGGGGGGGGGGGGTATTGCACCATCATTGGCGTCAGTGGGAAGAATAGTGCCCATCTTTGTTATTAGAGGGGGGAGATATTGCCCCATCATTGGTGTCAGTTTTAGGAATAGTGCCCATCATTGGTATTGGTGAAGGGAGGGAGGGTTTGCCCCAGCATTGGCATCCGTGGGAGGAATAGTGTCCATCATTGGTATTTAGGGCTGCAACTAACGATTATTTTCATAATAGATTAGCTGGCCGATTATTGTTTCGATTAATAACCTAAAAAAATAAAAAAAAAAAAAAAAAAAAAAGGTAATTTTGCTGCGATTTGCATTTTTACATTTTTTTTTGGCCAATTTGTTGTTGGGCAGATTAAAAAACACAAATAGCCGCAAAAACGCATTACATGCTTTTCTGCAGCTTATCCATTGAAGTATATTGAACCAAAATAGCACTGTTTTGCGTTAAAAAAAGGCCTTGCCGTTTCCAAATACGCAGCAGCTGAAAAAATCATGGATGTGAACGTGTCCCATAGGAAACCATGTACAGTAAATGCGCTGTAGTGTGTTTCTGCAAAAAGCACCAAAAACACAGGAGGTGTGACCCAGGCCTGAGAGGGTTAGTAACATAATGGGGTTAATACAACGAAAATTTGTACAAAAAGAATAATCGCTACTGTAAGGGGTTCATATTTTACTGTGGGACAGTGAAAGTAATATTTACAGTAGAGATTTGCTCTTTGTACTATAAAGGGCTCATTTTAGTTTTTTTTAACCCCATTATGTTGCTGGCCGATTAATCGATTATGAAAATGGTAATCGATTAATTTCATAATCGATTAGTTGTTTCGGCCCTATTGGTATTAGAGGGGGGGATATTGCCCCATCATTGGTGTCAGTTTGAGGAATAGTGCCAATCATTGGTGAAGGGAGGGGGGGGGGGGGTTTTCCCCAGCATTGGCATCCGTGGGAGGAATAGTGTCCATCATTGGTATTAGAGAGGGGATATTGCCCCATCATTGGTATCAGTCGGAGGAATTGTGCCCCATTGTTGACGTCGGAGAGGGGGGAATAGTGTCTTGTATCAGTGGGAAAAATGGTGCTCCACAGGCCCAATAAAAGGCACGCAAAGGGCCACATCCTGCCCCCGGGCCGCAGTTTGGAGACCTCTGCACTAGGACATCTGCTTGGCATGGGACTCAGAAGATGGTGATGATCATAGTATTAGGTTCTCTGCTTCCACAGGGATCAGCCAGGTATAGGATATATGTACCTACATTGATCCAAGCTGAACAACGTAACTATACTAAGCAAAAATATCCAAACCTGGAATTCGAGTCTTATAGACAGTCTTGGCCTGCCCTGGGTGCTGGAATGAATTTATGCCTGTGGGCATTTGTCAAGATGGCAAAAGAAGATTGAACAAAAAGGTATCAGTGATGATGAAGGGAAATCATAGATCACTTGGGGGAGGTTAGTGGAGCAGACTTTAGTTCCACTTTTTTGGTGCCGAGATCCCACTTCCTTTTAAAAGCAGAGATCCTCAAACTACGGCCCTCCAGCTGTTGCGGAACTACACATCCCATGAGGCATTGCAAAACTCTGACATTCACAGACATGACTAGCCATGATGGGAATTGTAGTTCCTGAACACCTGGAGGACCGTAGTTTGAAGACCCCTGTTTTAGAGGGTGGCTAAGTTCATTCTCCATGGTCCCACTGTATGTAGGAACGTAGCCACCCTCTCTTGCTCACTCCTGAGATGGACTATGGGATGTGTAGTGTTATTAGAGCAAGCGATCTATGCTGGCACAAGACAGATCTATACTGGCACAAGACAGCTCTATACTGGCACAAGACAGCTCTATACTGGCACAAGACAGCTCTATACTGGCACAAGACAGATCTATACTGGCACAAGACAGATCTATACTGGCACAAGACAGATCTATACTGGCACAAGACAGATCTATACTGGCACAAGACAGATCTATACTGGCACAAGAACTTCATACAGTGCAGAGACAGAAATCCAGAATATGAGATCTCCGGATGATCACAGAACACCTCCAGACACAGAGATGATTGCAGAGGTGGACGTGTCCTTAAAGCAGGCAGCTGTATCAGACTGATGCAACCTGAGAAACTCACAAGACTTTCCTATACGGACAACCAAGCAGAGTTTCGCACATCTGTGACTTCTATGAGTCACAGGATAATCAGCCAGGCAGAAAGACAATAGTGGATTAAAGTAATGCCGTCATTAAAGAAATAAGTAGGATACCAATGTAGCCCTACACCTGAAAATGCTTGTTACCTGGCTGTGTGATGGCACTGATGCCATTGGATGAGCACAGTGGTCTCCAAACTGCAGCCCAGGGGGCCAGATGTGGCCCTTTGATTGCCTTTATGCAGCCCTTGGGACACTATTCCTCTCACCGACACCAATGATGGGGCACTATTCTTCCTACTGAAACCAATGATGGGGTACTATTCCTCCCACTACCAATGAATAGCCACCATTTCTCACACCAACGTCCGAACCTCCTAAAACCTGAAGGACAGTAAACTGGCCCTTCGTTTAGAAAGTTTGGAGGTTTTTTTTTTTTTTTTTTTTTAGGAAGAGAGGTCAGCATTGGCTGTCTCAACTTTTCACTCAAGACAGCTTTGGGTACAAACAGACATTGGATGATACAGGAGTGGATGACTTCATCCGTCTGCCGCTGCTCTTCCACTGTCCGCTCAGCAGGCTGGAGGTGGAGCCATGACAGCGCTGTATTCTTACTACAGGTCCTAATCTAACTGAGAAAACAAGGTCATTCTGTTAGTTGTGCTGAGTGATGGGGCTGTGTAAATCTCAGGACTGGATGGACAGAAATACAATCATTTGACAAGTGAAACCTCTCACTTTTCATGCAATTAATTTGGGTATTTAGCTGTATGCCAGAAGTTCAGCTTTATTATAGAACCTAACTGCATTGCTCTAGGCCAGGGGTTGGCAACCTCGGCCCTCTGGCTGTGGTGAAACTACAAATCCCATCATGCCTCTAGGAGTCTCGCCTGCGATTGTCAGGGTCTTGCAACGTCTCATGGGACTTGTAGTTTCACCACAGCTGGAGGGCTGAGGTTGCCTACCGCTGCTCTAGGCTTCAGGTGGAGGGGATCAGACATGTATAGATGGAATCAAAGATGCAATAAACCAGATCAAAAAACATTTGACAGAAAAATAACTTAAGCCACCTCTACAGATCGCGTTTTTTTGGAATGTTAAAAACAAAAAAGTTTTTCATGGCAACCTTCATTTTTCAGAAGAATGCATGTCAAACTGCTTATTGCCTTCATCTTCGGGACCATCAGGTCTATAGGTGGACCAGCTGGCTAGAGCAGTCTTTCTCAAAACAGAGGAACCCTTAAAATAATTTGTAGATCTCAGGAAACCTCTGAATAAAACAATTCATTGGTGGTCAGTGTGAAAATTTCCCCCTTACATTGATGGTCAGGGGGAAGAAGGCCCTCCCTAAAGACATATAAAAATATCACTGGTGATGCTGCTAGCTCTGCCAAGTAATTTTAGCCCCCGAAGCTATGCTTGGACCATCAAACAGGGGGTCAATCTGCCACTGCTCAAGGAACCCCTAAAACAAACTCTGGAGGAACCCTGGTTGGGAATGGCTGGTGTAGACCATCTAGACCAGGGTTTCACAACCAAGGTTCTGTGTAGAGCTGAGCGATTTTGGCCCCCAAAAAACAAACTTGATTCACGATTCGAATCAAGTTTTTTTTTTCCTGATGGACACTGCACTGGTCCTAAGAAGCTGCGGGCAGGAGTATTTAGGCGAGGCCGCGGCTTCAGCCTAGTCCGCCGCGATCCTGAGAAAAGGCCGTGGACTAAGCCGAAGCCTCGCCAAAAAAAAAACTCCCGCCCGCAGCTCCTTAGGACCGGCGCCCGAAGCGATCCTAAGAAAAGGCCCGTGGCTTTGGCCTAGTCCGCGGCCTTTTGCCAGGATCGCGGCGAGCAGGAATTTTTAGGCGAGGCCGCGGCTTCAGCCTAGTCCGCGGAGAGCCGTTCTTATGGAATTTTTTTTATTTTACATTTTAAAAATCGATTTGGTCAATCTGAAATCGATTTTACCTTGCAGACTCGATTCAAAATCGATTTTTTCCCCAGCCCTAGTTCTGTGTAACTATAGGGTTCCTCCAGAGGTGGCTTGGGGGTCCTTGAGCAATTTCTGCCTCTCGGATAAGTTCCCACGGACCCCATTGATATTTTTAGCCATCTGTAAAGGGGCAATTCTTCCCAATGACCACAAGTGTAACGAGCATTCTTACCACTGACCATCACGTTAATGTATCATGAGTTCTGGATCTAGAAATTTTTAGCAGGGGTTCCCAGAGACCAGAAAGTTATTTCAAGGGTTCCTCTAGGTTAGGGTTGAAAAAGGCTGCTTTAGACCTTGTCTGATACCAAGTTTGGGAAAGACTGGCCTCGATTTTCAGCAAAGAATCTACTATTTTAAAGAGATGGAGTGAACCCGACCCAGTTTAATCCTTTCATGACCAAGCCCATTCTGACATTTGGTGTTTACAAGTTAAAATCCGCATTTTTTGCTAAAAAATTACTTAGAATCCCCAAACATTGTATAATTTTAGCAGCGAATCTAGAGAATGACGATTGTTGCAATATTTTATGTCACATGGTATTTGTCCAGCAGGGTTTTAAAACGCAACTTGTGGGGGGGGGGACAGCGGTAGGTAGGTGGGGGGGGGGACAGCGGTAGGTAGGTGGGGGGGGGGACAGCGGTAGGTAGGTGGGGGACAGCGGTAGGTAGGTGGGGGACAGCGGTAGGTAGGTGGAGGGGGGGGGGACAGCGGTAGGTAGGTGGAGGGGGGGGGGGACAGCGGTAGGTAGGTGGAGGGGGGGGGGGGACAGCGGTAGGTAGGTGGAGGGGGGGGACAGCGGTAGGTAGGTGGAGGGGGGGGGGACAGCGGTAGGTAGGTGGAGGGGGGGGGGACAGCGGTAGGTAGGTGGAGGGGGGGGACAGCGGTAGGTAGGTGGAGGGGGGGGACAGCGGTAGGTAGGTGGAGGGGGGGGGACAGCGGTAGGTAGGTGAGGGGGGGGGGACAGCGGTAGGTAGGTGGAGGGGGGGGGGGGGACAGCGGTAGGTAGGTGGAGGGGGGGGACAGCGGTAGGTAGGTGGAGGGGGGGGGACAGCGGTAGGTAGGTGGAGGGGGGGGACAGCGGTAGGTAGGTGGAGGGGGGACAGCGGTAGGTAGGTGGAGGGGGGGGGACAGCGGTAGGTAGGTGGGGGGGGGACAGCGGTAGGTAGGTGAAGGGGGGACAGCGGTAGGTAGGTGTGAGGGGGGGGGGGGGCAGCGGTAGGTAGGTGGAGGGGGGGGGGACAGCGGTAGGTAGGTGGAGGGGGGGGGACAGCGGTAGGTAGGTGGAGGGGGGGGGGGACAGCGGTAGGTAGGTGGAGGGGGGGGACAGCGGTAGGTAGGTGGAGGGGGGGGGGACAGCGGTAGGTAGGTGGAGGGGGGGGGACAGCGGTAGGTAGGTGGAGGGGGGGGGGGACAGCGGTAGGTAGGTGGAGGGGGGGGGACAGCGGTAGGTAGGTGGAGGGGGGGGACAGCGGTAGGTAGGTGGAGGGGGGGGGGGGGACAGCGGTAGGTAGGTGGAGGGGGGGGGGACAGCGGTAGGTAGGTGGAGGGGGGGGACAGCGGTAGGTAGGTGGAGGGGGGGGGACAGCGGTAGGTAGGTGGAGGGGGGGACACCGGTAGGTAGGTGGAGGGGGGGGACAGCGGTAGGTAGGTAGGTGGGGGACAGCGGTAGGTGGGGGGACAGCGGTAGGTAGGTGGGGGGGGGGGCGACAGCGGTAGGTGGGGGACGACAGCAGTAGTTAGTTGGGGGATAGGTAGGTGGGGGGGGACAGCGGTAGGAAGGTGGGGGGGGACAGCGGTAGGAAGGTGGGGGGGGACAGCGGTAGGAAGGTGGGGGGGGACAGCGGTAGGAAGGTGGGGGGGGACAGCGGTAGGAAGGTGGGGGGGGACAGCGGTAGGAAGGTGGGGGGGGACAGCGGTAGGAAGGTGGGGGGGGACAGCGGTAGGAAGGTGGGGGGGGGACAGCGGTAGGAAGGTGGGGGGGGGACAGCGGTAGGAAGGTGGGGGGGGGACAGCGGTAGGTAGGGGGACAGCGGTAGGTAGGTGGGGGGGGACAGCGGTAGGTAGGTGGGGGGGACAGCGGTAGGTAGGTGGGGGGGACAGCGGTAGGTAGGTGGGGGGGACAGCGGTAGGTAGGTGGGGGGGACAGCGGTAGGTAGGTGGGGGGGACAGCGGTAGGTAGGTGGGGGGGACAGCGGTAGGTGGGGGGGGGGGGACAGCGGTAGGTAGGTGGGACAGCGGTAGGTGGGGACAGCGGTAGGTAGGTGTGTGGGGACAGCGGTAGGTAGGTGTGTGTGTGGGGGGACAGCGGTAGGTAGGTGTGTGTGTGGGGGACAGCGGTAGGTAGGTGTGTGTGTGTGTGGGGGGGACAGCGGTAGGTAGGTGTGTGTGTGTGGGGAGACAGCGGTAGGTAGGTGTGTGTGTGTGTGGGGAGACAGCGGTAGGTAGGTGTGTGTGTGTGGGGAGACAGCGGTAGGTAGGTGTGTGTGTGTGGGGAGACAGCGGTAGGTAGGTGTGTGTGTGTGGGGGACAGCGGTAGGTAGGTGTGTGTGGGGGGGACAGCGGTAGGTAGGTGTGTGTGGGGGGTGGACAGCGGTAGGTGTGTGTGGGGGGGGACAGCGGTAGGTAGGTGTGTGTGTGTGGGGGGGGGGGGGGGACAGCGGTAGGTAGGTGTGTGTGGGGGGGGCAGCGGTAGGTAGGTGTGTGTGTGGGGGGGGGGGGGGGACAGCGGTAGGTAGGTGTGTGTGTGTGGGGGGGACAGCTGTAGGTAGGTGTGTGTGTGTGGGGGGGACAGCGGTAGGTAGGTGTGTGGGGGGGGGGGGACAGCGGTAGGTAGGTGTGTGTGTGTGTGTGTGTGGGGGGGACAGCGGTAGGTAGGTGTGTGTGGGGGGGACAGCGGTAGGTAGGTGTGTGTGTGTGGGGGGGGACAGCGGTAGGTAGGTGTGTGTGTGTGGGGGGGGGGACAGCGGTAGGTAGGTGTGTGTGTGTGGGGGGGACAGCGGTAGGTAGGTGTGTGTGTGTGGGGGGGACAGCGGTAGGTAGGTGTGTGTGTGTGGGGGGGACAGCGGTAGGTAGGTGTGTGTGTGGGGGGGACAGCGGTAGGTAGGTGTGTGTGTGTGTGGGGGGGGGACAGCGGTAGGTAGGTGTGTGTGTGGGGGGGACAGCGGTATGTGTGGGGGGGACAGCGGTAGGTAGGTGTGTGTGTGTGGGGGGGACAGCGGTAGGTAGGTGTGTGGGGGGCAGCGGTAGGTGTGTGTGTGTGTGTGTGGGGGGCAGCGGCAGGTAGGTTGGGGGGGGCAGCGGCAGGTAGGTTGGGGGGGGGCAGCGGCAGGTAGGTTGGGGGGGGGCAGCGGCAGGTAGGTTGGGGGGGGGGGCAGCGGCAGGTAGGTTGGGGGGGGGGCAGCGGCAGGTAGGTTGGGGGGGCTCAGCTCTCTAGGAGTGCCGGGCAGACAGTCCCGGTGTCAGGGTCCCCGGTAGGTGTGTCAGGGTCCCCGGTAGGTGGGAAGCCTCCCCGGTAGGTGGGTCCCCGGTGATCAGACATCGTACCTGGAACTTGTACAGGAAGTACTCCGGCCACAGGATCAGGTAGACGGGGTTGATGAGGCCGAGCTTCCCCAGCAGAGGGACGGTGATGGATGCGGCGAACCAGTACCGGGTGATGAGCGGGATGCTGCGGAACCAGTCCCCGAGGTCTGACATGGCGGCGATGCCAGCGGGACACACCGGGTCCGGTACCTACGACGTCACGCGCCCACCGCTGACGTGTCCGCTCCGAATTCGATCACCCAGACACCGCCCCCGTTCGCTGTCCTATGCAGATCACGCCCACACACCCCCGACGTCGAACGGTGAATAGCAGGGGGAGGGACTACGTAAAATGCAGTCACGTGATTGTAGGCACGGCGTAGACACAAGTCACGTGTTGTGTGAGAGTGACATTAAAAGTTGCATTGAATGAGATGTCAGTTCTTATGGAGGATGTGTAGTCCGTGTCTGGAATCAGGCAGTGCGGAGGACAGACTCCCGGGGGGCTTTTTTGAGGAAAGAGAGATTTGTCAGAAGGACGGACGAGTGTCCGAGTCAGAAGCGTAGCTTGAAGTTTGTGGACCCCGATGTAAAAGTTGACTTGGACCCCCCCCCCCACTACCACCCACCACTTCCACCGTGCGTGCAGATACACCCACCGCATGGAAATACTATACTCAAAGTTGTTTAAGAGTTTTGAGTTCCTCCTTGCATCAGAGGACAGGGGTCACCCGTGGAGAATCGGAGGACAGGGGTCACCCGTGGAGAATCGGAGGACAGGGGTCACCCATGGAGAATCGGAGGACAGGGGTCACCCATGGAGAATCGGAGGACAGGGGTTACCCATGGAGAATCAGAGAACAGGGGTCACCCGTGGAGAATCGGAGGACAGGGGTCACCCGTGGAGAATCGGAGGACAGGGGTCACCCATGGAGAATCGGAGGACAGGGGTCACCCATGGAGAATCGGAGGACAGGGGTCACCCGTGGAGAATCAGAGAACAGGGGTCACCCGTGGAGAATCGGAGGACAGGGGTCACCCGTGGAGAATCGGAGGACAGGGGTTACCCGTGGAGAATCGGAGGACGGGGATCACCCGTGGGGAATCGGGGGACGGGGATCACCCGTGGGGAATCGGGGGACGGGGATCACCCGTGGGGAATCGGGGGACGGGGATCACCCGTGGAGGATCGGGGGACGGGGATCACCCGTGGAGGATCGGGGGACGGGGATCACCCGTGGAGGATCGGGGGACGGGGATCACCCGTGGAGGATCGGGGGACGGGGATCACCCGTGGAGGATCGGGGGACGGGGATCACCCGTGGAGGATCGGGGGACGGGGATCACCCGTGGAGGATCGGGGGACGGGGATCACCCGTGGAGGATCGGGGGACGGGGACCACCCGTGGAGAATCGGGGGACGGGGACCACCCGTGGAGAATCGGGGGACGGGGACCACCCGTGGAGAATCGGGGGACGGGGATCACCCGTGGAGAATCGGGGGACGGGGATCACCCCTGGCAGGTCACTTTGCAGAGCTTCTTTCCCTTCCCAGCACTGTATACTCCTCCTCCTCCCACACTACACAGGGCTGAAATCACATTCCTTTACACAAGTCTGTCAGCCACAATCCTCACAGGGTGTATCTGTCGTTTATGTTGCCGTTCTGACCTGTGAAATTCTCTGGTCAGGACAGCAGTGTAGTTGCATTAGGCAGTTACACCCTATGCAGATCATGGCTGACTGGCTGTGTTGTAAAGGAATGAGCCCTGCGGAGGAGGAGCAGTATAGAGTGATGTAATAGAAAAGGAGATCAGCAGCCGGGCATAGCATCCAGGGTGGAGGGGGTGATCAGGGGGCTTTTGGGATGGCACAACTTAGATCTGGGGGGCAAAGCCATGTGACCCATAATCTGGAGCCTGTGGCCCCTCAGGAAGTGTTAAGGGATTTGTTTTAGCAATTTATGAAGGTTTCTCTGTCAGTGTTGGCAGGTGTTGGGGGAAGGTCACCTCCCGGAGGTGCGTGTCTTTTCCCCAGTTGTCAGGGAAGTGGGGTAAGCGGACATCCCCGGGTGGGGGGGGGGGGGTACAGAGAACCCCAGCTAGTGACTAGAAGACACTGAGCGGTGTCTTACCTCACCAGTGACAGCGGTCCCAATCGTGGCTACAGGACGGCACTCTCCTCTTATCTCGCTGAGCTCGGTTACCATTCCATGTTGCCAGCATGCAACACAGACACTTCCCCATGCTGGGCTGTTCTCACCTCGTGCTCCTCTCCATTCAGAAAATGGCTAACAGCTTCTCCCCAGAAAATTAGAACGGAGAGATGTGGACTGTGGAAGGCAAAGTGGAAGCCTAGTACTGGAGCATGGCTATGGGGCCCTAAGGCAGTTCGGAGCTGGACTTTGTGAAGGATATAATAATATCACAGGGAGGCTTCAGGGGCCCCCTGGAGCTATGGGCGGGGTTGCGATTGTGACCCCTGTAACCCCTTATGCTACGCCCATGGTCCGAGTACTGCCTGTAGGGGGAGCAGGGCATCCAGCAATGACCATTTCGGGTATACTCACTGTATGACACCCTTTCAGGTCCATACTGAATGCATATATCGCGTCCTTCTAGGTCCATGCTGGCTGTATGCAGTGTCCTTCCAGGTCCATGCTGGCTGTATGCAGTGTCCTTCCAGGTCCATGCTGGCTGTATGCAGTGTCCTTCCAGGTCCATGCTGGCTGTATGCAGTGTCCTTCCAGGTCCATGCTGGCTGTATGCAGTGTCCTTCCAGGTCCATGCTGGCTGTATGCAGTGTCCTTCCAGGTCCATGCTGGCTGTGCTGTATGCGTTGTCCTTCCAGGTCCATACTCACTGTATGCGTTGTCCTTCCAGGTCCATACTCACTGTATGCATTGTCCTTCCAGGTCCATGCTGGCTGTATGCAGTGTCCTTCCAGGTCCATGCTGGCTGTGGTGTCCTTCCAGGTCCATACTGACTGTATGCGGTGTCCTTCCAGGTCCATGCTGGCTGTGCTGTATGCAGTGTCCTTCCAGGTCCATGCTGGCTGTATATAGTGTCCTTCCAGGTCCATGCTAGCTGTGCTGTATGCAGTGTTCTTCCAGGTCCATACTGGCTGCATGCTGTGTCCTTCCAGGTCCATGCTGGCTGTGCTGTATGCAGTGTCCTTCCAGGTCCATGTTGGCTGTATGTAGTGTCCTTCCAGGTCCATGTTGGCTGTATGTAGTGTCCTTCCAGGTCCATGTTGGCTGTATGTAGTGTCCTTCCAGGTCCATGTTGGCTGTATGTAGTGTCCTTCCAGGTCCATACTGGCTGTGCTGTATGCGGAGTCCTTCCAGGTCCATGCTGGCTGTGCTGTATGCGGTGTCCTTCCAGGTCCATGCTGGCTGTATGTGGTGTCCTTCCAGGTCCATGCTGGCTGTGCTGTATGCGGTGTCCTTCCAGGTCCGTTGTCCTTCCAGGTCCATGCTGGCTGTGCTGTATGCGGTGTCCTTCCAGGTCCATGCTGGCTGTATGCGGTGTCCTTCCAGGTCCATGCTGGCTGTATGCGGTGTCCTTCCAGGTCCATGCTGGCTGTATGTGGTGTCCTTCCAGGTCCATGCTGGCTGTATGCGGTGTCCTTCTAGGTCCTGTATGTGGTGTCCTTCCAGGTCCATACTGACTGTATGCGGTGTCCTTCCAGGTCCATGCTGGCTGTGCTGTATGCAGTGTCCTTCCAGGTCCATGCTGGCTGTATATAGTAGGGCTGCAACTAACGATTATTTTCATAATCGATTAGTTGGCTGATTATTGTTTCGATTAATCGGTTAATAACCGTAAAAAAAAGGTAATTTTGCTGCGATTTGCATTTTTTTTTTTGGCCAATTTGTTGTTGGGCAGACTAAAAAACACAAATTGCTGCAAAAACACATTATTACATGCTTTTCTTCAGCTTCTCTATTGAAGTATATTGAAGCAAAAAACAAAATGGCACCGTTTTGCGTTAAAGTCCTTGCCCTTTCCAAATACGCAGCAGCTGAAAAAATCATGGATGTGAACGTGTCCCATAGGAAACCATGTAAATGACCTGTAGTGTGTTTCTGCAAAAAGCACCAAAAAAACACAGAGTTGTGACCCAGGCCTGAGATGTTTAGTAACATAATGGTATTTAAAAAAAAAAAAATTGTACAAAAAGAGCAAATAATTGCTGTAAGGGGTTAATTTTTTACTGTGGCACAGTGAAAGTAATATTTACAGTAGCGATTTGCTCTTTTTGTAATGTAAAGGGCTCATTTTAGTTTTTTTAACCCCAGTATGTTACTGGCCGATTAATCGATTATGAAAATAGTAATCGATTAATTTCATAATCTATTAGTTGTCGATTAATCGTTTAGTTGTTTCGCCTCTAGTATATAGTGTCCTTCCAGGTCCATGCTGGCTGTATATAGTGTCCTTCCAGGTCCATGCTGGCTGTATATAGTGTCCTTCCAGGTCCATGCTGGCTGTATATAGTGTCCTTCCAGGTCCATGCTGGCTGTATATAGTGTCCTTCCAGGTCCATGCTAGCTGTATATAGTGTCCTTCCAGGTCCATGCTGACTGTGCTGTATGCGGTGTCCTTCCAGGTCCATGCGGACTGTATATAGTGTCCTTCCAGGTCCATGCCGGCTGTGCTGTATGCAGTGACCTTCCAAGTCCATACTGGCTGTATATAGTGTCCTTCCAGGACCATGCGGACTGTATATAGTGTCCTGTTTTTTTTGGGGGGGGGCTTTTTTTCTGGAGATCTTGTCCATAAATAACTTCTGTTTTTTTTCGGATGACAACTCTACAAGTGCAGTAATTTAGAGTGTTGTCACCCTTGGCTGTGTTCCTGATTGGGACTACAAACACCCTCTCCTGCCCCATCCTCCTCTCCATTATATAGAACGGGGGGGGGGGGTTGTTTTGCTCTTCAGAGGGTAGATGGAAAGGCTGATAATAAAGATGTGAGTTCAGCCCACAGGAAGATACAAGGACATTGGATCTGACATCATCAACAGGTGATTTCTATACTTGTAGAAAACCTATTCTAATAAAACCAAATGCAGCCACCACATGGAAGGACTCCTAGGCAGCTCTATGTTATGTATGTTCTAAGGTTTCAATACGTAATCTTGCAGATTTAAGGACGCTCTCTTAGCTGAATCTCAATGTATAATAATTTGCTGTCGGCTAGTAGGGATGAGCTCGGTGTTCGAGTCGAACATACGTTCGACACGAACATCGGCTGTTCGATCGTTCGACGAAGATCGAAAGTTTTGGGCCATTCGCGCCAAATTCGAGTGATGTGAACGGCCCACAATACACTGCGCCATCGCAATGCAATCCCGGCGCTGTGATTGGCCAAGCATGCACTGGCCAATCACAGCGCCGGCAGCCAGGAGAGCCATAATTGGCCACAGGCAGGATGCCTGTGGCCAATTATAGCTCAGGGGGGTTTAGTACACGCCCCACACTATAAAAGGCCGCCGGCTCGGCGGCCTTGTGTAGTGTGTTCCAGTTCAGGGAGAGAGAAGGATAGGCAGGGACAGTGTTAGTGATATTTGTTCATTTACCTTATGTATAGGGAGAGAGAAGGATAGGCAGGGACAGTGTCAGTGATATTCTGCTAAACCTTGTGTGCAGGGAGAGAGAAGGATAGGCAGGGGACAGTATCCGTGATATTTTTGCTAAGCCTCTTGCACAGTATACACCTGAAGCTAGCCCTTATTGCTGTGTTTTTCCTGTTGTGTAACACAGGCAGGCATCTGCAGCAGTTATAGCAGGCGTAGTGTGCCTCCTGCAAAATATACACCTGAAGCTAGCCCTTATTGCTGTGTTTTCCTGTTGTGTAACACAGGCAGGCATCTGCAGCACTTACAGCGAGCGTAGTGTGCCTCCTGCAAATTATACACCTGAAGCTACCCCTTATTGCTCGTTGTTTTTTTTTTCTTTTGTGTTACATTAACAGGCATCTGCAGCACTTACAGCAGGCGTAGTGTCCTAATTGCAAAATATACACCTAAAACTACCCCTTATTGCTGGTTTTCCCATCTCCCTACAGGCCTTTAGAATGTCTGGAAGGCAAAAAAGGAGCAGCAGACAGTCAGGAGCCAATAAAAGAGGACAAGCAGGCTCTGTGTCTAGAGACAACAGTGCTGGTCGTGGACGCGGTGCATCGTCATCAGCACGTGGCCATGGGACACGCTTGTCCTTATTTTCGTCAGCTGGACGTGTTGAGCTGCATCATGCCGAAGACTTGGTAGAGTGGATGACCAAGCCCTCCTCATCCTCTCTCACCCAGGCTCAGGGTACTGGCAAAGCAGCTGCCAAAGCGTCCTCAATGTCATCATCAGTCACTCCTTCCCTAGACCCACCGTGCCCTCCTGAGGAGTCCCCCGAACTGTTTGAGCACAGTGTTGGGTACATGCTCCAGGAAGATGCCCAGCGTTTCGAAGGGTCTGAAGATGATACCCAGCTAGAGGAAGGCAGTAGCGTGAGAGCAGAGAGAGGGGATGCTCAAGAAGGACACCAATCTGGCAGTCTTGTTCCAGCAGCTGCAGCATACTGCCAGATTGGCTCCAGTGATGAGGAGGGAGGGGATGATGAGGTCACTGACTCCACGTGGGTGCCTGATAGGAGGGAGGAGGAGGCACATCTCCAACGAGGCAGGATGCCCTCCGGGGGCCAGCATAAGGGCAGCACACCGCAGAGCTCCGCCTGTGCAGGGCGCTGCCTCTGCCCGTTATTCCAAAAGTTCTTTGGTGTGGGCCTTTTTTGAGTCGAGTGCATCAGATCGCACCGCTGCTGTTTGCAACATATGTCTCAAGCGTATCTCGCGTGGCCAAAACATCAGCCGCTTGGGCACCACATGCTTGACCAGACATATGTTGACCTGCCATGCAGCTCATTGGCAAGCCTACCTTATAGACCCACACCAAAGAACAAAGCGGACCTCTCCTTGCTCCGCATCAGCTGGGATATCCAACCCCAGTATACCTTCAGTCCACTCTGAAACCTGCACTGAGAGGAATGAAGGTGTAGAATTAGGTGTGTCACAGCCAAGTACTTGCAGGCACTCTGCTAGCAGTACACCGACGTCCGATTCTAGCAGGCAAATTTCCCTGCCCCAGATGCTGGACCGTCGAAAGAAGTTCACTCCCAGCCCATCCACATGCCCAGTGGTTGAATGCTAGCTTGGCTAAATTGCTAGCACTTCAACTGCTGCCTTTTCAGTTGGTAGACTCTGCCCCCTTCCGTGAGTTTGTGCAATGTGCGGTTCCTCAGTGGCAGGTTCCCAAATGCCACTTTTTCTCACGGAAGTCGATTCCGGCTCTCTACCGCCATGTGGAAGGCAATGTCCATGCCTCGCGGTCAGCGGTAAGGTGCATATTACCGCTGACTCATGGTCCAGCAGGCATGGACAGGGATGTTACCTTTCTTTCACGGCCCATTGGGTCACTCTTTTGGCAGCTGGGAAGGATGCAGGACAAGGTGCAGTAGTGTTGGAGGTTGTTCCGCCGCCACGCCTCCAAAATGCTACTACTGGTTGTGACACACCTCTCTCCTCCACCCCCTCCTCTTCTTCTTCCTCCATGGCCTCTTCCTGTGCTTTGTCCTCGAAACCAGCGGTGCTCCGTAGGCGTTCAAGGGGCTACGCAAGTACGCAGGCAAAAAGATGCCATGCCGTGCTTGCGCTGGTGTGTTTGGGGGACAGGAGCCACACTGGGGCAGAGGTTCTGTCAGCTCTGCAGGGGCAGGCCGAGAGGTGGTTAACGCCACGCCAGCTTAAGCCAGGAATGGTGGTTTGCGACAATGGCACCAACCTCCTCTCCGCCCTCCGACAGGGACAACTGACCCATGTGCCCTGTGTGGCACACGTCCTTAACCTGGTGGTGCAGCGGTTCTTGGGCAGGTACCTGGGCTTACAGGATGTCCTGAGGCAGGCCAGGAAAGTCTGTGTGCATTTCCGCAGATCATATAATGCCAGTGCTCGGCTGGCTGAGCTGCAAAAGAAGTTGAACCTGCCCAAGAACCGCCTTAAATGTGACATGCCCACCAGGTGGAACTCAACGTTGGCCATGCTGCAGCGGCTGCACACGCAGCAGAGGGCCATCAATGAGTACCTGTGCGACTACGGCACCAGGACAGGGTCAGGGGAGCTCGGTTTTTTTTCACCACGCCAGTGGGGCATGATCAGGGATGCATGCACTGTCCTGGCACCATTTGAGGAGGCCACGAGGATGGTGAGCAGTGACAGTGCATGCATCAGTGACACTGTACCTCTTGTCCACCTGTTGGAGCATACGCTGCGTGGAATAATGGACAGGGCACTTGAGGCAGAACAGAGGCAGGAGGAGGAGGACTTCCTTGCCTCTCAAGGCCCCCTTTACCCAGACAGTGTTCCTTCTGTCCCACCCATCACACAGGAAGAGGAGGAGGAGGAGGATTGTGTCAGCATGGAGGCGAAGCATGGCACTCAGCATCAACAGCAGCAGTCTTTTAGGGATGATTTACAGTCCCAACAAACCCGTGAACTTCTACGTGGCTGGGAGGAGGTTGCTGCGGATCATGTCGTCCTTAGTGACCCAGAGGACTCCGGACCGAATGCCTCAGCTAACCTACGCTGCATGGCCTCCCTGATCCTGAAAAGTCTGCGGAAGGATCCTTGTATTCTTCGGATCAAGGAGAGGGACCATTACTGGCTGGCCACTCTCCTTGATCCACGGTACAAGGGTAAGGTTGCGGACCTTATCTTGCCGTCGCAGAGGGAGCAGAGGATGAGACATCTCCGGGAGGCCTTGCAGAAAGGTCTGTGCAACGCGTTCCCAGAGACTGGGAGGTTACAAACTCCTGGTCCTGGACAACGAGTTGCTGAGGCTTCGGTCAGTAGCAGAAGGAGCGGTGGAGAAGGTTGTCGTCTGACCGATGCGTTCAGACAATTTTTTAGTCCGCAGCCCCAAGGTATGATCGGTTCCAGCAACCATCACCAGCGTCTGATATACATGGTGCAGGAATACCTTGGGGCAAGGTCAGACTTGGACCTTTCCCACCGAAAATCCTCTGGCTTACTGGATGTTGAAGATGGATCACTGGCCAGAGCTTGCACAGTATGCAATTGAGCTACTGGCCTGTCCTGCATCCAGCGTTCTTTCGCAACGCACGTTCAGTGCTGCTGGAGGCTTTGTCACGGATCACAGGGTGCGCCTGTCCACCGACTCGGTTGACCTTCATAAAGATGAACCAGTCTTGGATCACCACCAGCTACCAAGCACCTGAAGCTGATATAACAGAATAATTTATTTTCAAATGTCACATCCCTTCAAGACTGATGCTGATTAGGGATGAGCTTCGTGTTCGAGTCGAACATACGTTCGACTCGAACATTGGCTGTTCGATCGTTCGACGAAGATCGAACGATTTGGGCCGTTCGCGCCAAATTCGAGTGACGCGAACGGCCCACAATGCACTACGCCATCGCAGTGTCATCTAGGCGCTGTGATTGGCCAAGCATGCACTGTGACCCCGCATGCTTGGCCAATCACAGCGCCGGCAGCGAGGAGAGCAATGATTGGCCACAGGCAGGATGCCTGTGGCCAATTATTGCTGAGGGTGTTTAGTACACGCCCCACACTATAAAAGGCCGCCAGCACGGCGGCCTAGTGTAGTGTGTTCCGGAGCAGGGATAGAGTAGCATAGGCAGGGACAGTGACTGTTATTTCTTTCTTGCTTAACCTGGATTCCTTTAGTTTAGGGAAAGAGAAGGATAGGTAGGGAGAGTGTCAGTGTGTTTTGTGCTTCTGCTATAGTGTGCTTAAAAAAAAACATTTATTCTAGGGACAGAAAACTCTAGGTAGGGACAGTGTCAGTTTCTTTCACTCTGCAAGTCCTTGTTTCCAGGGACCTGGAAGGACAGTGAGTGAATTGTCCTTTTGCTATATTGTGATTAAAAAAAACATTTATTCTAGGGACAGAAAACTCTAGGTAGGGACAGTGTCAGTTTCTTTCACTCTGCAAGTCCTTGTTTCCAGGGACCTGGAAGGACAGTGAGTGAATTGTCCTTTTGCTATATTGTGATTAAAAAAAACATTTATTCTAGGGACAGAAAACTCTAGGTAGGGACAGTGTCAGTTTCTTTCACTCTGCAAGTCCTTGTTTCCAGGGACCTGGAAGGACAGTGAGTGAATTGTCCTTTTGCTATATTGTGATTAAAAAAAACATTTATTCTAGGGACAGAAAACTCTAGGTAGGGACAGTGTCAGTTTCTTTCACTCTGCAAGTCCTTGTTTCCAGGGACCTGGAAGGACAGTGAGTGAATTGTCCTTTTGCTATATTGTGATTAAAAAAAAATTTTTTTCTAGGGACAGAAAACTGTAGGTAGGGAGAGTATTTTTTTTCTTTCACTCTGCAAGTCCTTGTTTCCAGGGACCTGTAAGGACAGTGAGTTAATTGTCCTTGTGCTATATTGTGCTGAAAAAAACATTTATTCCAGGGACAGAAAACTCTAGGTAGGGACAGTGTCAGTTTCTTTCACTCTGCAAGTCCTTGTTTCCAGGGACCTGGAAGGACAGTGAGTGAATTGTCCTTTTGCTATATTGTGATTAAAAAAAACATTTTTTTCTAGGGACAGAAAACTGTAGGTAGGGAGAGTGTTTTTTTTCTTTCACTCTGCAAGTCCTTGTTTCCAGGGACCTGTAAGGACAGTGAGTTAATTTTCCTTGTGCTATATTGTGATTAAAAAAAACATTTATTCTAGGGACAGAAAACTCTAGGTAGGGACAGTGTCAGTTTCTTTCACTCTGCAAGTCCTTGTTTCCAGGGACCTGTAAGGACAGTGAGTGAATTGTCCTTTTGCTATATTGTGATTAAAAAAAACATTTATTCTAGGGACAGAAAACTCTAGGTAGGGACAGTGTCAGTTTCTTTCACTCTGCAAGTCCTTGTTTCCAGGGACCTGGAAGGACAGTGAGTGAATTGTCCTTTTGCTATATTGTGATTAAAAAAAACATTTTTTTCTAGGGACAGAAAACTGTAGGTAGGGAGAGTATTTTTTTTCTTTCACTCTGCAAGTCCTTGTTTCCAGGGACCTGTAAGGACAGTGAGTTAATTGTCCTTGTGCTATATTGTGCTGAAAAAAACATTTATTCCAGGGACAGAAAACTCTAGGTAGGGACAGTGTCAGTTTCTTTCACTCTGCAAGTCCTTGTTTCCAGGGACCTGGAAGGACAGTGAGTGAATTGTCCTTTTGCTATATTGTGATTAAAAAAAACATTTTTTTCTAGGGACAGAAAACTGTAGGTAGGGAGAGTATTTTTTTTCTTTCACTCTGCAAGTCCTTGTTTCCAGGGACCTGTAAGGACAGTGAGTTAATTTTCCTTGTGCTATATTGTGATTAAAAAAAACATTTATTCTAGGGACAGAAAACTCTAGGTAGGGACAGTGTCAGTTTCTTTCACTCTGCAAGTCCTTGTTTCCAGGGACCTGGAAGGACAGTGAGTGAATTGTCCTTTTGCTATATTGTGATTAAAAAAAACATTTTTTTCTAGGGACAGAAAACTGTAGGTAGGGAGAGTATTTTTTTTCTTTCACTCTGCAAGTCCTTGTTTCCAGGGACCTGTAAGGACAGTGAGTTAATTGTCCTTGTGCTATATTGTGATTAAAAAAAACATTTATTCTAGGGACAGAAAACTCTAGGTAGGGACAGTGTCAGTTTCTTTCACTCTGCAAGTCCTTGTTTCCAGGGACCTGGAAGGACAGTGAGTGAATTGTCCTTTTGCTATATTGTGATTAAAAAAAACATTTATTCTAGGGACAGAAAACTCTAGGTAGGGACAGTGTCAGTTTCTTTCACTCTGCAAGTCCTTGTTTCCAGGGACCTGGAAGGACAGTGAGTGAATTGTCCTTTTGCTATATTGTGATTAAAAAAAACATTTTTTTCTAGGGACAGAAAACTGTAGGTAGGGAGAGTATTTTTTTTCTTTCACTCTGCAAGTCCTTGTTTCCAGGGACCTGTAAGGACAGTGAGTTAATTGTCCTTGTGCTATATTGTGCTGAAAAAAACATTTATTCCAGGGACAGAAAACTCTAGGTAGGGACAGTGTCAGTTTCTTTCACTCTGCAAGTCCTTGTTTCCAGGGACCTGGAAGGACAGTGAGTGAATTGTCCTTTTGCTATATTGTGATTAAAAAAAACATTTTTTTCTAGGGACAGAAAACTGTAGGTAGGGAGAGTATTTTTTTTCTTTCACTCTGCAAGTCCTTGTTTCCAGGGACCTGTAAGGACAGTGAGTTAATTTTCCTTGTGCTATATTGTGATTAAAAAAAACATTTATTCTAGGGACAGAAAACTCTAGGTAGGGACAGTGTCAGTTTCTTTCACTCTGCAAGTCCTTGTTTCCAGGGACCTGGAAGGACAGTGAGTGAATTGTCCTTTTGCTATATTGTGATTAAAAAAAACATTTTTTTCTAGGGACAGAAAACTGTAGGTAGGGAGAGTATTTTTTTTCTTTCACTCTGCAAGTCCTTGTTTCCAGGGACCTGTAAGGACAGTGAGTTAATTGTCCTTGTGCTATATTGTGCTGAAAAAAACATTTATTCCAGGGACAGAAAACTCTAGGTAGGGACAGTGTCAGTTTCTTTCACTCTGCAAGTCCTTGTTTCCAGGGACCTGGAAGGACAGTGAGTGAATTGTCCTTTTGCTATATTGTGATAAAAAAAAACATTTTTTTCTAGGGACAGAAAACTGTAGGTAGGGAGAGTGTTTTTTTTCTTTCACTCTGCAAGTCCTTGTTTCCAGGGACCTGTAAGGACAGTGAGTTAATTTTCCTTGTGCTATATTGTGATTAAAAAAAACATTTATTCTAGGGACAGAAAACTCTAGGTAGGGACAGTGTCAGTTTCTTTCACTCTGCAAGTCCTTGTTTCCAGGGACCTGGAAGGACAGTGAGTGAATTGTCCTTTTGCTATATTGTGATTAAAAAAAACATTTTTTTCTAGGGACAGAAAACTGTAGGTAGGGAGAGTGTTTTTTTTCTTTCACTCTGCAAGTCCTTGTTTCCAGGGACCTGTAAGGACAGTGAGTTAATTTTCCTTGTGCTATATTGTGATTAAAAAAAACATTTATTCTAGGGACAGAAAACTCTAGGTAGGGACAGTGTCAGTTTCTTTCACTCTGCAAGTCCTTGTTTCCAGGGACCTGGAAGGACAGTGAGTGAATTGTCCTTTTGCTATATTGTGATTAAAAAAAACATTTATTCTAGGGACAGAAAACTCTAGGTAGGGACAGTGTCAGTTTCTTTCACTCTGCAAGTCCTTGTTTCCAGGGACCTGGAAGGACAGTGAGTGAATTGTCCTTTTGCTATATTGTGATTAAAAAAAACATTTTTTTCTAGGGACAGAAAACTGTAGGTAGGGAGAGTATTTTTTTTCTTTCACTCTGCAAGTCCTTGTTTCCAGGGACCTGTAAGGACAGTGAGTTAATTGTCCTTGTGCTATATTGTGCTGAAAAAAACATTTATTCCAGGGACAGAAAACTCTAGGTAGGGACAGTGTCAGTTTCTTTCACTCTGCAAGTCCTTGTTTCCAGGGACCTGGAAGGACAGTGAGTGAATTGTCCTTTTGCTATATTGTGATAAAAAAAAACATTTTTTTCTAGGGACAGAAAACTGTAGGTAGGGAGAGTGTTTTTTTTCTTTCACTCTGCAAGTCCTTGTTTCCAGGGACCTGTAAGGACAGTGAGTTAATTTTCCTTGTGCTATATTGTGATTAAAAAAAACATTTATTCTAGGGACAGAAAACTCTAGGTAGGGACAGTGTCAGTTTCTTTCACTCTGCAAGTCCTTGTTTCCAGGGACCTGGAAGGACAGTGAGTGAATTGTCCTTTTGCTATATTGTGATTAAAAAAAACATTTTTTTCTAGGGACAGAAAACTGTAGGTAGGGAGAGTATTTTTTTTCTTTCACTCTGCAAGTCCTTGTTTCCAGGGACCTGTAAGGACAGTGAGTTAATTGTCCTTGTGCTATATTGTGATTAAAAAAAACATTTATTCTAGGGACAGAAAACTCTAGGTAGGGACAGTGTCAGTTTCTTTCACTCTGCAAGTCCTTGTTTCCAGGGACCTGGAAGGACAGTGAGTGAATTGTCCTTTTGCTATATTGTGATTAAAAAAAACATTTTTTTCTAGGGACAGAAAACTGTAGGTAGGGAGAGTATTTTTTTTCTTTCACTCTGCAAGTCCTTGTTTCCAGGGACCTGTAAGGACAGTGAGTTAATTTTCCTTGTGCTATATTGTGATTAAAAAAAACATTTATTCTAGGGACAGAAAACTCTAGGTAGGGACAGTGTCAGTTTCTTTCACTCTGCAAGTCCTTGTTTCCAGGGACCTGGAAGGACAGTGAGTGAATTGTCCTTTTGCTATATTGTGATTAAAAAAAACATTTTTTTCTAGGGACAGAAAACTGTAGGTAGGGAGAGTATTTTTTTTCTTTCACTCTGCAAGTCCTTGTTTCCAGGGACCTGTAAGGACAGTGAGTTAATTGTCCTTGTGCTATATTGTGCTGAAAAAAACATTTATTCCAGGGACAGAAAACTCTAGGTAGGGACAGTGTCAGTTTCTTTCACTCTGCAAGTCCTTGTTTCCAGGGACCTGGAAGGACAGTGAGTGAATTGTCCTTTTGCTATATTGTGATAAAAAAAAACATTTTTTTCTAGGGACAGAAAACTGTAGGTAGGGAGAGTGTTTTTTTTCTTTCACTCTGCAAGTCCTTGTTTCCAGGGACCTGTAAGGACAGTGAGTTAATTTTCCTTGTGCTATATTGTGATTAAAAAAAACATTTATTCTAGGGACAGAAAACTCTAGGTAGGGACAGTGTCAGTTTCTTTCACTCTGCAAGTCCTTGTTTCCAGGGACCTGGAAGGACAGTGAGTGAATTGTCCTTTTGCTATATTGTGATTAAAAAAAACATTTTTTTCTAGGGACAGAAAACTGTAGGTAGGGAGAGTGTTTTTTTTCTTTCACTCTGCAAGTCCTTGTTTCCAGGGACCTGTAAGGACAGTGAGTTAATTTTCCTTGTGCTATATTGTGATTAAAAAAAACATTTTTTCTAGGGACAGAAAACTGTAGGTAGGGAGAGTGTTTTTTTTCTTTCACTCTGCAAGTCCTTGTTTCCAGGGACAGAGAAGGACACCTGAAGGTAGCCCTTATTGCTTTTTTCCCATCTCCCTGCAGGCCATCTATTAGAATGTCTGGAAGGCAAACAAGGAGAGGCAGACAGTCAGGAGGCAATAAAAGAGGGCAAGCAGGCTCTGTGTCTGGGGGCAACAGTGCTGGTCGTGGACGCGGTGCATTGTCATCAGCACATGGCCATGGGACACGCTTGTCCTTCTTTTCGGCAGCTGGACATGTTGAGCCACATCATGCCGAAGACTTGGTAGAGTGGATGACCAAGCCCTCCTCCTCCTCCTCATCCTCTCTCACCCAGGCTCAGGGTACTGGAAAAGCAGCTGCCAAAGCGTCGTCTTCCCTGGTATCAATGTCAGACAAATCATCAGTCACTCCTTCCCTAGACCCACCATGTCCTCCTCCTGAGGAGTCCCCCGAACTGTTTCAGCACAGTGTTGGGTACATGCTCCAGGAGGATGCCCAGCGTTTCGAAGGGTCTGATGATGAAACCCAGCTAGAGGAAGGCAGTAGCGTGAGAGCAGACAGAGGGGATGCTCAAGAAGGACACCAATCTGGCAGTCATGTTCCAGCAGCTGCAGCATACTGCCAGATTGGCTCCAGTGATGAGGAGGGAGGGGATGATGAGGTCAATGACTCCACGTGGGTGCCTAATAGGAGAGAGGAGGAGGAGGAGGATGAGGAGGAGGCACATCTCCAACGAGGCAGGATGCCCTTTGGTGGCCAGCGTAAGGGCAGTACACCGACGGAATCACACCGCAGAGCTCCGCCTGTGCAGGGCGCTGCCTCTGCCCGTCATTCAAAAAGTTCTTTGGTGTGGGCCTTTTTTGAGGCTAGTGCATCAGATCGCACAGCTGCTGTTTGCAACATATGTCTCAAGCGTATATCGCGTGGCCAAAACATCAGCCGCTTGGGTACCACATGCCTGACCAGACATATGTTGACCTGCCATGCAGCTCGTTGGCAAGCCTACCTCAAAGACCCACACCAAAGAACAAAGCGGACCTCTCCTTGCACCGCATCAGCTGGGATCTCCAACCCCACTATAACTTCAGTCCTCTCTGAAACATGCACTGAGAGGAATGAAGGTGTAGAATTAGGTGTGTCACAGCCAAGTACTTGCGCCCACTCTGCTAGCAGTACACCGACGTCCGATTCTAGCAGGCAAATTTCCCTGCCCCAGCTGCTGGACCGTCGAAAGAAGTTCACTCCCAGCCATCCACATGCCCAGCGGTTGAATGCTAGCTTGGCTAAATTGCTAGCGCTTCAACTGCTGCCTTTTCAGTTGGTAGACTCGGCCCCCTTCCGTGAGTTTGTGCAATGTGCGGTTCCTCAGTGGCAGGTTCCCAAACGCCACTTTTTCTCACGGAAGGCTATTCCGGCTCTCTACCGGCATGTGGAAGGCAATGTCTTGGCCTCGCTGGACAGGGCGGTCAGCGGTAAGGTGCATATTACCGCTGACTCATGGTCCAGCAGGCATGGACAGGGACGTTACCTTTCTTTCACGGCCCATTGGGTCACTCTTTTGGCAGCTGGGAAGGATTCAGGACAAGGTGCAGTAGTGTTGGAGGTTGTCCCACCGCCACGCCTCCAAAATGCTACTACTGGTTGTGACACACCTCTCTCCTCCACCCCCTCCTCTTCTTCTTCCTCCATGGCCTCTTCCTGTGGTTTGTCCTATGAACCAGCGGTGCTCCGTAGCCGTTCACGGGGCTACGCAAGTACGCAGGCAAAAAGATGCCATGCCGTGCTTGCGCTGGTGTGTTTGGGGGACAGAAGCCACACTGGGGCAGAGGTCCTGTCTGCTCTGCAGGGCCAGGCCGAGAGGTGGTTGACGCCACGCCAGCTTAAGCCAGGAATGGTGGTTTGCGACAATGGCACCAACCTCCTCTCCGCCCTCCGACAGGGACAACTGACCCATGTGCCCTGTGTGGCTCACGTCCTTAACCTGGTGGTGCAGCGGTTCTTGGGCAGGTACCCGGGCTTACAGGATGTCCTGAGGCAGGCCAGGAAAGTCTGTGTGCATTTCCGCAGATCTTATAATGCCAGTGCTCGCCTGGCTGAGCTGCAAAAGGAGTTGAACCTGCCCAAGAACCGCCTTATATGTGACATGCCCACCAGGTGGAACTCAACGTTGGCCATGCTGCAGCGGCTGCACACGCAGCAGAGGGCCATCAATGAGTACCTGTGCGACTACGGCACCAGGACAGGGTCAGGGGAGCTTGGTTTTTTTTCTCCACGCCAGTGGGGCATGATCAGGGATGCATGCACTGTCCTGGCACCATTTGAGGAGGCCACGAGGATGGTGAGCAGTGACAGTGCATGCATCAGTGACACTGTACCTCTTGTCCACCTGTTGGAGCACACGCTGCGTGGAATAATGGACAGGGCACTTGAGGCAGAACAGAGGCAGGAAGAGGAGGACTTCCTTGCCTCTCAAGGCCCCCTTTACCCAGACAGTGTTCCTTCTGTCCCACCCATCGCACAGGAAGAGGAGGAGGAGGAGGAGGATTGTGTCAGCATGGAGGTGGAGGCTGGCACTCAGCATCATCAGCAGCAGTCTTTTAGGGATGATTTACAGTCCCAAGAAACCAGTGGACTTGTACGTGGCTGGGAGGAGGTGGCTGCGGATCATGTCGTCCTTAGTGACCCAGAGGACTCCGGAGCGAATGCCTCAGCAAACCTACGCTGCATGGCCTCCCTGATCCTGCAAAGTCTGCGGAAGGATCCTCGTATTCTTCGGATCAAGGAGAGGGACCATTACTGGCTGGCCACTCTCCTTGATCCACGGTACAAGGGTAAGGTTGCGGACCTTATGTTACCGTCGCAGAGGGAGCAGAGGATGAGACAACTCCGGGAGGCCTTGCAGAAAGGTCTGTGCAACGCGTTCCCAGAGACTGGGAGGTTGCAAACTCCTGGTCCTGGACAACGAGTTGCTGAGGCTTCGGCCAGTCAAAGAAGGAGCGGTGGGGAAGGTGGCCGTCTGACCGATGCGTTCAGACAATTCTTTAGTCCGCAGCCCCAAAGTATGATTGGTTCCAGCAACCATCGCCAGCGTCTGATAAACATGGTGCAGGAATATCTAGGGGCAAGGTCAGACTTGGACACCTTCCCCACCGAAAATCCTCTGGCTTACTGGGTCTTGAGGATGGATCACTGGCCAGAGCTTGCACAGTATGCAATTGAGCTACTGGCCTGTCCTGCATCCAGCGTTCTTTCGGAACGCACATTCAGTGCTGCTGGAGGATTTGTCACGGATCACAGGGTGCGCCTGTCCACCGACTCGGTTGATCGACTGACTTTCATCAAGATGAACCAGTCTTGGATCACCACCAGCTACCACACACCTGATGCTGATATAACAGACTAATTGATTTTAAAATGTCACATCCCTTCAAGACTGATGCTGATGCTGAGTGCCTGTGCTGTTATGTTGACTGCCTATCCTCCTCCTCCGAGTCCTCAATGATACGATTGATGATGATAGCTTGGAAGATCATTTTTGTTTATGGGTGCCGCCACCAGTGCCTAACGCCCAATTTTTCAGCCCCTGTTTAACAGGGGCGTGTAATTACAATTTTTGAAGCAATACTTTGCAACAGGGCTCATTGCTGTGCTCCAAGTACAGTATCTGTGAGGAGTTGCAGTGTTGTGCCACCAGTGCCTAAGGCCCAATTTTTCAGCCCCTGTTTAACAGGGGCGTGTCATTACAATTTTTGAAGCAATACTTTGCAACAGGGCTCATTGCTGTGCTCCAAGTACAGTATCTGTGAGGGGTTGCAGTGTTGTGCCACCAGTGCCTAAGGCCCAATTTTTCAGCCCCTGTTCAACAGGGGCATGTAATTACAATTCTTGATCTAATAATTCACAGCAGGGCCCATTGCTGCACCCACCAAGAGTAACTGTCAGGGCTTACAGTGTTGTGGCACCAGCACCACCATCAAAGGCCCAATTTTTACTACCACTGTTCAACAATTATATGTAATTAAAATTCCTGATATAATAGTTGACAGCAGGGCGTTCCAGCACCAACCAAGAGTAACTGTGAGTGCTTACAGTGTTGTGCCAACACCAACAACTAAGGGGCCTATTTCTGCAGAGTATATACGGCAGGTCCCTACTTTCAAACATCCAACTTACAAACGACTCCTACTTGCAAACGCAAGAAGACAACAGGAAGTGAGAGGAAATCTACCACTAGGAAGGAAAATTCTCTCCTGTAAGAATAAATATGGGAGAAAGGTGTCTCCTCTGTACTGATGCTTTATCAGCAATCCTTGTTTCAAGAAAAACACCACATTTCAAAAACAGTTGTCATTGGGACGGAAAGTGAGGTGAAATGTTCTGAACAGGGGCACAGACAGCAAAACAAATGTTACAGGGGTGATAACCCTTACCTATGTTTTCCAAAAAGTTTAAAAATAGATTTTTGGGCTGGAGCTACACTTCAACAATGTACCTGTTCAAAATTACAAACAGATTCTACATAAGAACAAACCTACAGTCCCTGTCTTGTATGCACCGCCTGTATACGGCTGTTCAGAGTATATAGGGCCTTTTTTATTTTATGTGCGGGGTTCCCCTTAATATCCATACAAGACCCAAAGGGGCTGGTAATGGGCTGGGGTAGGGGGGGGGGGGTCATGGGGTAGCTATGCCATTTTTCTTAAAGAATTTCATCCATATTACCGGGACCAGACATTACATTAAAGCCGCAAGCAGTTTTAAATGGCTTTTTTTTCCTTTAGAAGTGTCATTTTGTGCAGGGACAGTTCTAAACACGGGAAACACGTGGCACTTCACAGGCATACTTTAGACACCCCCCAGGTACGATATTTAAAGGAATATTTGACTTTTTTTTTTTCACTTTATGCATCATTAAAATGACTGCTCCCGAAAAACGACCGTTTTTAAAACTTCTTTTTGCATTGATACATGTCCCCTGGTGCAGAACCCGGGTTCCCAAACCCTTTTTAGGACAATAACATGCATAATAGTTGTTATAATTAGCACTTTAGAATTCGAACGTTCGCATCCATTGTATTTAATAGGGTTCTAATGTTCGTTCGAACTTCCGGTCCGTTCGCGGGTTCTGGTGCGAACCGAACCCGGGGGTGTTCGGCTCATCACTAATGCTGATGCTGAGTGACTGTCCTGTTATGTTGACTGACTATCCTCCTCCTCCTCAATGATCCGATTCATGATGATAGCTTGGAAGAACATTTTTGTTTTCTGGGTGCCGCCACCAGTGGCTAAGGCATAATTTTTCAGCCCCTGTTTAACAGGGGCATGTAATTAAAATTTTTGATGCAATGCTTTGCAGCAGGGCTCATTCCTGCACTCCAACTAGAGTATCTGGGAGAGGTTGCAGTGTCGTGGTACCAGCACCAGTGCCTAAGGCCCAATTTTTCTGCCCCTGTTTAACAGGGGCGTGTAATTACAATTTTTGATGCAATACTTTGCAACAGGGCTCATTGCTGTGCTCCAAGTACAGTATCTGTGAGGGGTTTCAGTGTTGTGGCACCAGTGGGTAAGGCCCAATTTTTCAGCCCCTGTTCTACAGGGGCATGTAATTACAATTATTGATCTAATAATTCACAGCAGGGCCCATTCCTGCGCCCACCAAGAGTAACTGTGAGGGCTTACAGTGTTGTGGCACCAGCACCACCACCAAAGGCCCAATTTTTCCTACCACTGTTCAACAATGGCATGTAAATACAATTCCTGTTATAATAGTTCCAGCGCCCACCAAGAGTAACTGTGAGGGCTCACAGTGTTGTGGCAACACCAACATGTAAGGGGCAAATTTCAGCAGAGTATATACGGCAGGCCCCTACTTTCAAACATCCAACTTACAAACGACTCCTACTTGCAAACGGAAGGAGACAACAGGAAGTGAGAGGAAATCTACCCCTAGGAAGGGAAATTCTCTCCTGTTATGCCGCGTACACACGATCATTATTCACGGCGGTTAAAAAACCGCCGTGAATAATGACATTAAAAACGAGGGAACGGCTTGTTCCCCACACACTGACGTTTTTCACGACATTTTTTCTCTTGTCGAGAAAAACGACCGTCTGTGGGCTGCGCGGCAGTGTTTCCCTATGGGAAAACTGCCGCGGAAAAAATGTCGGGAAAAACGACGAGAAAAATTAGAATATGTTCTAATTTTTCTCGTCGTTTTTAATGCCGTTTTCTCGTCGAGAAAAACGACAAAATGCCCACAGACGATAGTTTTTCTCGTCAAAAGGAAAAAATTTCGTTTTTCTCAACGAGAAAAACGGCCGTGTGTACGCGGCATAAGAGTTAGTTAATATTGGAAAAAGGTGTCTCCTCTCTACTGATGCTTTATCACCAATCCTTGTTTCAATAAAAAAAACACTTTTCTCAAGTCGTCTTCCAGGACGGCACAATGAGAGATGACTGGCTCCACCTGACAGGAAACACAATCAATTCAAAGAGGTTAAAGCACCCTCCCCTCCCCGTGCTCCTCAGTTCTTGATTGTGTTTCCCCACAGCGAAACCGTTTATTTTATTTTTTTCCACAGACTGAAGGCCTGGGGCTGGAAGTCCCCCCACCAGGGAGCTGAGCCGCATGCCTGGGAAGCCTCTGGGCCTAGCAGGACTCTATTTGTCCGTCCTGGGGGGTATCCCATTCCTTTTTCAGGGAGGGCAGTTGAAGAGCCTCCCTGAGCACTGAAGGACCCTAGGTGTGGGGCTGTACCCGGGACTTCAGGGGCCAGATATCCTCCTTCCCCCCCCTTACCTGTTTGGGTGTCCATTCCGGAGGGGGGGCTGGCAGGTCCCTCCGTGTAACCCCCGCTCGCACGGTCCGTTCGTTCATGGCGTCGCTCTATGCATGTGCATAGCATTGCGGCGCCATTTTCCCGGCGTCTAGGACATTCGTCCTCTAGCGTCAGGGATGACGCCATCGCGTGCCGCGTCATTTCCGGTTCCGGTCTCTGGCAAAATGGCGACGGCCGGCGTCTGTTGCCCGCATTTCAAAACGGAGGGATGCCAGGAAGAGAGGCAGCCTTTTTTCACTCCTCCAGTGGCTCTGCAGAGACTCGGTGCAGACATCTCACCTAGCATGGAGCATGAGGAGAGGCCGACTACGGCCGCGGCTACAGAGGAGACCACAGGGGGTGAGTTAACCCAGCCAGCAGGGGTCATGATGGGGGGATGGTACCCCGACTCTTTCCCCTTGCCGGTCACAGGGTTCTTTTTTTAATGCATTCCTGTGTACCCTTACATTGCAGGAGAGGACGTCACTGCCCAGGGGGTTGCCAGTCGTTCCTCTAGACCCTCTGCCCGCTCCAAAAGATGCGGTTACTGTAGTGAGAAATTACCCTCAACCCATTCCAAGCCCTTCTGCTTCAAGTGTATCCAGAAGCTGGCTGGGAAGGAAACATCTCAGGTTATGAGAGACTTTCTCTCTGTCCAAACCCAGATGCTTGCCACCCTTAAGGATTTTCAAGCCTCCCTTAAAGCTAAGGAACCAGAGTCCCAGACAAGCAGGGAGGGCCCTTCCTCACAGGAGGGTTCCTCCTCAACCAGATTAGGGAGAGGACACCCAGAATCCCTGAGATCCCTCTTATCTCAGGACTCAGAGGCAGAAGAGGACTCGGAGATCCCTGATCAGGGACTATCCGATGAGGGCCTGATAGATAGTCAGGCTGAGGAGGAGGAAGAGGGCTCTAGGTCAGGAAGACACATCTTCTCAGCTGACGACATGGAAGGCCTCCTTGGTGCAATCTACGCCTCTGAAGAAATTCAGGAGCCGACAGAGCAGGTATCCGCACAGGATAGATTGTACCGAGGCTTAGTAAGGGCCCAACCCAGAGCCATACCGGTTCATCAGACTCTCAAAGATGTGATCCTTAGAGAGTGGAAGGAACCTGAGAGGAAGCTTCTGAAATATAAAACTTGGAAGCGTAGGTGTCCTTTTAAGGGGGAGGATGAGGAGAAATTCTTTAAGATTCCCAGATTGGACGCCTCTTTGGCACAGGTGTCAAAGCAATCCGACCTCTCCTTTGAGGACGCGGGTAATATCAAGGATCTTATAAATCGCCGTACTGAGACGACCTTGCGTAGAGCCTGGGAAGCCAATGCGGCAGCAATGAGCCCCGCGTTGGCTTCAGCTTGTATAGCTAGGAACGCGGATACATGGACAGCCAAACTAATAGAACATGTTTCCCGTGTGTCCAAGTCCAGGGAAGTCCTAGACTCTACAGGTGATAGGTAGCGCAGTGGCATACCTAGCAGATGCTGCAGTAGAGACCGTGCGGGCCACTGCAAAAACAGGGGCCCTCGTAAATTCGGCTCGCAGAGCCGTATGGGTCAAAACATGGGACGGTGATAACGCATCCAGGACCCGCTTATGTGGACTCCCATTTGAGGGCTCCCTCCTTTTTGGTACAGGGCTTGATCAAGCTCTGTCAAGATCTACTGAAAAGGGCAAGAAGTTTCCCACCAAACCTAAAAGGGACCAAAAAAGATTTTTTCGAGGCCCCCAGGGTAGAAACCGCTTCTCGAACAAGAAGCCTGCCGGTAATAGGAAGTGGGGCGTTGGGAAGGATAAGCCGAAAGGAAGTATCCTCTTTTCCAACCAAAAATAAAATGAAAAGGACTTTAAGTGACGTGAGGGTAGGGGGAAGACTTTCCCAATTCCTTTCCAGGTGGGAGAGTATTACTCAGAGCCCTCATATTCTCAACATTGTAAGAGAGGGTTACAGGCTGGAGTTTCTTCATCCCCCCCCCTCAAAGTTCCTATTAACATATCTCCCCAGGGACCCCCTCAAGGAAGCAGGTCTTCTGCAAAACATCTCAGACCTGGCAGAACAGGGAGTTGTAGTTCCGGTACCTGCGGGTCAACGCGGAATGGGGGTCTACTCCCATATCTTCGTTGTCCCAAAATCCTCAGGCAAATACCGGTTGATAATAAACCTGAGACCCCTGAATACCTCTCTGCGTCACAAGAAATTTCGCATGGAGCGCATATACACCCTCAGAAGACTCCTTCTGAAGGAGGTATACATGGTAACGATCGACTTAAAGGACGCCTACCTACATGTCCCGATCTTTCCAGGACATCAGGCCTTCCTCAGATTTGCAGTCGAGTCTCCTCAGGGGATTCAACACTGGCAGTTTGCTGCCCTCCCCTTTGGACTGGCTTCCAGCCCAAGGGTGTTCTCAAAAATCGTAGCAGAGGTGGTCGCCTTCCTACACTTACAGGGTATAACAATAGTCCCTTATCTCGACGATCTTCTACTCTACAACCAGAGTCGAGATCTCCTCCTCGCAGACCTGGCCAAGGTTGTGAGTACCGTGGAATCCCTAGGTTGGATCATAAACAGGGAGAAGTCCTTGATGATCCCGGACCAAAGAAAAGTTTACCTGGGTTTCCTGATAGACTCCCTGCAGAGAAAGCTCTTCTTACCCCAGGAGAAGGCCCAGGGCCTCATGGCAGTGGTCTGGTCTCTGTTGGAGCCAAGAGAGTTCTCTTTCAGAGACATCATGAGGGTACTGGGTCTAATGACCTCTTGTATTCCTGCGGTCCCGTGGGCTCAGCTCCACTCTAGACCCCTCCAACAATTCCTCTTATCCTCCTGGGACAGAACAAGAGGGACATTAGACCACAGAATCTCCATCCCAGAGGTAGTAAAAGACTCTCTGAGTTGGTGGCTTCTTCCTCAGAAGTTGCAGGTGGGTCATCTTTGGACTCAGACAGAACCCCTCAGGATAACGACAGACGCAAGTTCCTGGGGTTGGGGGGCCCACTTAGGCGATCTCCGAGCCCAGGGTTCCTGGAATCGGGATCAGAGGCGCGCCTCCTCAAACTTCCGGGAATTATTGGCGGTCGGGGAGGCCCTAAAAGCGTTCGAGGAAAGGATCCGAGACCGGGAGGTCCAGATCCTGTCCAACAATGCGACCACGGTGGCCTTCATAAATCATCAGGGGGGAACCAGGTCTCCCTCCCTGCTGGCCTTGTCTCTAGGAATTTTGGGCTGGGCAGAGCTTCGGATTGCCTCTATTACGGCAGTACACATAAAGGGAATGTACAACATAGAGGCAGACTATCTAAGCTGCCATCCGATTCTCCAGGGGGAATGGGAGCTGAACCCAGAGGTGTTCAACCTGGTGTGCCAACAGTTTGGAAGGCCAGAAATGGACCTCTTTGCCCGCAAGGAAAACAGGAGAGTAAGAAGATTATTTTCCCTGTCCCGGGAGTGGGGCTCAGAGGGGGTGGATGCATTAGCTCAGGTATGGAGTTTTCACCTGGCTTGTGCTTTTCCCCCTCTGAGTCTCATTCCAAGAGTCCTACAAAAACTAGGTCTCTCAGAAACCAGACTCATTCTAATTGCCCCTTGGTGGCCCAAGAGAGCCTGGTTCCCCGCTCTACAGAACTGGTCCATAGCACCTCCCCTCCATCTACCAGTTTGGGTGGACCTTCTTCGGCAGGGACCGGTCTTTCACCCAGATCCCAGCTTCTTCAAGCTGACGGCCTGGTGCTTGAGAGGCAGAACCTGCGGGAGAGGGGATGTTCCGAGAGAGTGATTAACACTCTCCTTTCAAGTAGAAAGGAAGTCACCAGACGTATCTACAGGAAGGTGTGGGGAGTCTTCTCTCACTGGTGTCTAGTGAGAAAGGTATCCCAGCAAGAAACCTCGGTCATCCTGGACTTTCTCCAGGATGGCGCTGATTTAGGTCTCGCTACCAAGACTCTAAGAGTGCAGGTAGCAGCATTATCTTATTTTTTGGACAAGAAGTTATCACTGGACCCTCTAGTTAAAAGATTTCTGATGGCCAGGGATAGATTGTCCCCGGTGCGGATCTCTAGAGTTCCGCCCTGGGACCTTACGTTAGTTTTGGAACAATTAACTAAAGCTCCGTTTGAGCCACTAGACGATATTTCAGTTAAATTACTGACGTTTAAGTTTGCTTTTCTTCTGGCAATTACTACAGCCAGAAGAATAGGCGATATGCAGGCTCTGACGATTAAAGAGCCTTTCTTTAGTTTATTCGAGGACAGAGTTATTCTCAGGCAGGACCCCCTGTACCTCCCTAAGGTGGTGTCGAAGTTTCATAGATCACAAGAAATTATTCTCCCTTCTTTTTGTTCAAATCCACAGAATGAAAGAGAGGCCTCCTTTCATTGTCTGGATGTCAGATGGTGTCTGCTAGCTTATCTGGATAGGGTGGGTGAATTTAGGAAATCCAGCCATTTACTAATTAATTTTTTTGGACAGAAAAAGGGCCAACAGGCATCTAGAGCATCCATATCTAGATGGATCAGACAGACAATCTCCATAGCTTATGACCAGGCTGGTAAGACAGCCCCGAAAGTTAAAGCTCATTCCACTCGCTCTCTGGCAACCTCCTGGGCAGAAAGAGCCGGAGCTTCGGTTGAACAGATCTGTAAAGCTGCGACTTGGTCAAGCCAGAATACATTCCTAAGGCATTATAGAGTGGAGTTGCTGTCACCTCAGGACCTGTCCTTTGGTAGAAAGGTCCTGCAAGCAGTCGTCCCACCCTAAGGTAGGCCTGAAGCTACTTGCTTCTCTCTCATTGTGCCGTCCTGGAAGACGACTTGAGAAAGTGACCAGTTACACTTACCGGTAACGGTGTTTCTGGGAAGTCTTCCAGGACGGCAGGCCTACTTCCCACCGCTTTTTGGTGAATACATTGGTTTGTATAGAGTTATTTTGGTGTGTGTTTTCTCTCTCGTGCACTGGTGTGGGTCTGTACTTTATCATAACTGAGGAGCACGGGGAGGGGAGGGTGCTTTAACCTCTTTGAATTCATTGTGTTTCCTGTCAGGTGGAGCCAGTCATCTCTCATTGTGCCGTCCTGGAAGACTTCCCAGAAACACCGTTACCGGTAAGTGTAACTGGTCACTTTCAAAAACAGTTGTCATTGGGACGGAAAGTGAGGTGAAATGTTCTGAACAGGGGCACAGACAGCAAAACAAATGTTACAGGGGTGATAACCCTTCCCTATGTTTTCCAAAAAGCTTAAAAATATATTTTCTCTAGTCGTCTGTCCAGGACAGCACTAGAGAGATAGGCTCCACCTCCAGAGGCAGGAAACACATCATACCAATCTTTAAAGGGCGGCTTCCGTCCCTCGTCCTCAGTCTTTGTGTTTCCTCCACCGGAGGAGGAGGCTGGATGGAGCTCTCCTTCCCCTAAGCCGAGGCAGACTGCTCGAGGAAGGGGGAAGGAGGTCTGCGATACCTGGAAGGTGGCAGGCTTTGTTGGGTCCCCCGGTCAGGCTGCAGTGAAGCTGGTACCGGCGCAATCCTCCGGTATAGCCCGAGGAGGGCTGACGTTCCCCGCAGGACATCCTGGCATCTGCCAGCCAGTTACTGTGGTCTCTGGCGTGGGTGTTCAGCGGGGGGCGGGCGTAGGCCTCGAGTTCCGGCCTGTGGAACGCAGGAGGAGGGCGGGGACTTCCGGCGCAACACTTCCGGTTCCAGGTCGCGCGGCGAGCGTGGACGCTGGGGCCATGGCGGGAAATTTAAAAAAAAACGCCGGCCACAAGATAGACGGTTCCTTGAAGATGATCCAGCAGCTGACTACAGAGGTAGGAGACAGCATGGAGACAATGGAACCAGGTGGCAGTGGTGCCGGCCCAGCTCAGGTAGGCAGACACTGGGGTGCCCTGGACCTACAGGGCTGGGGAAGGAGGGGAAAAAAAGGGGAAATACCCCCCCTCCTTCAGCGACAGGATCCGGGCTAAAGAGCCATGTGAATCCTGTCAGCGGCTGGTGGGGGTGCACATCGGTGTGGTGAAGGTACAATCCCCGATTGTCTAAAAGGTTTCTGACTACTTGCCCTGGTTTCTTCTCTCCTTCTCTTTCCCAGGCTCAGCCTAAAGGCCCGGAGAGGTCAAGGGGGAAGAAGAGGTGTCCGTCATGTACGAACAAACTAAAGGAGGGATGGAGCAAGCCCCTTTGTAAACCTTGTATTGACAAATTGGTTTACAAGGAGGCAACAGGGGCATGTAAAGAACTAATTGCTGGGGTGCAGGAAGAAATGAAGACCATTAAATCAATGCTGGCAAGCCTTGAAACCCCAAAACCACCAGCTGCAGCCCCCCCTGATTCGGCCCCAGAGGTGGGTGACGCATCAGACGGAGGGGAACCAGATTCCTTGGACGAGCTAAGTGAGGCGGCTTTATCCAGAGATATTCCGAGCCAGGGGACAAGTTCGCCCAGATACAGGCTCTCACTCGAGGAGGTGGATGCCTTATTAGGGGTGATATATGAGACTCTCGATATCAAAGAAGAGCAGGCTTCCTTGTCCTTGCATGACCAGATGTACCAAACCCTGAAAGAGGATCAGAACAGGGTATTTCCGGTACATAGTACACTGGCAGATTCTATTAAAAAGGAATGGCGGGAACCAGAGAAAAAATAGTTTTTTCCCAAAAGTCTGAAGAGGAGATTTCCCTTCAGTGAGGATTCCTCCTGTATCTGGAACAAAGTGCCCAAAGTGGATGCGGCCTTTTCCCAGTGTTCCAAGTCTACAGACCTCGCCTTTGAGGACATGGGTGTCCTTAAGGAACCTATGGACAAAAGGATGGAGGTACTGCTGAAAAGGTCATGGGAAGTAGCCATGACAAGTTTAAAGCCAGCAATGGCTACAACTATAGTGGCTCGTAACTTGGAGGTCTGGCTGGACCAGCTGCAAAACCATCTGGAAAGTGGGACCTCCAGGAAGGAGATTCTTGATTCCCTGCCTATGCTACACAAGGCGGCGGGCTATATGGCGGACGCATCCGCGGAGTCGGTCAAGCTATCGGCAAAGACGGCTGCCTTAATCAATTCCTCACGCAGGGCTTTATGGCTAAAGTCCTGGTGGGGAGACCCGGCATCAAAAATCAGACTATGTGGCATCCCATTTGAAGGAGACCTTTTGTTCGGGCAAGATCTAGAGAAAGTGCTAGACCGTACTGCCGACAAGAAAAAGGCCTTCCCGGTCAAAAATAAAAGGGTTCAGGGGAAACGTTTTTTTCGTCCCCAAGGACAAAGGCCGATTCAGGGGCAGGCTCCTAAGGGGTCGTCCTCTGGGAAGCAGTGGGGAAAGGGTAAACAGAAAGGTGTCCTGTTTTCCTCTCCTAAAAAGACCACCAAATCCCAGTGACTTAGTTCCAGTGGGAGGGAGATTGGGGCAGTTCCTCCCACAGTGGGAAAAGACTACCCCAAATACATTTATTCGGAGGATAATCAGGGAAGGCTATCGAATTCAGTTCAGGGGCACTCCGCCCACAAGAACGTTCGTAACCTCTCCGCCCAGGGATTTTCAGAAAAAGACAGCCTTGCTGTCACAAATAGGCGACTTGGTAGACCAGGGGGTTCTTATCCCAGTGCCACAGCAGGAGATAAACCTAGGTTTCTACTCGCATGTTTTCATAGTGAGAAAACCGTCGGGCAATTTCCGCCTAATATTAAATCTGAAATCACTAAACAAGTGGGTGGCTTACAGAAAATTTCGGATGGAGACAATCCTTTCGGTGAAGTCAATTCTTCCCCCGGATTGTTTCTTGGCCTCCCTCGATTTGAGGGATGCCTACTTACACGTCCCTATCCATCCGGAATCTCAAAAGTTTTTAAGGGTAGCAATCAGATGGGGAAAGCAGGTCCGACATTTTCAATTCAGGGCCCTGCCATTCGGCCTGTCTTCATCCCCCAGAATATTTACAAAAATTTTGGCGGAGGCACTGGCCCCCCTGAGACTGGAAGGGATATCAGTCATCCCTTACCTGGACGACCTTTTATTTTTTGCACCCTCCGCGCTCCAACTGCAAGAGGATCTACGGGTGGCCATATCCTTTTTGGAAAAACTGGGGTGGTTAATAAATTGGGAGAAGTCAAACCTAACCCCGACACAGGTCCTGCAGTACTTGGGCTTTCTAGTAAACTCAGTGACGCAGAAAATTTATCTCACAGCGGAGAAAGTAAAAAAGGTAAAGGCTACGGCAGCCTTCCTTCAAAACAATCTGGCAATTTCTATCCGCTCAGCCATGTCGGGTTTGGGTGTCCTGACGGCAACAATCCCTGCGGTTCCATGGGCAAGAGCCCATTTCAGGTGTCTTCAGGCAAATATTCTGAACAACTGGGACGGAACGCAGGAATCGATGGACGCGACCTTCCACCTATCCCCAAAGACCAAAAGGTCTCTTTGGTGGTGGAGGGACGAAGAGAACCTAGTGCAGGGTCTGTTTTGGTCTCTTCCGGTGTCAGTCCGAATAACCACGGACGCCAGTGCCTGGGGCTGGGGGGCCCATTGGGGATCAAAGGTAGCCCAAGGGCGCTGGGAAAAAGTGCAGTCCCAAAGGTCAGCCAATTGGAGGGAGTTACAAGCAATCTGGGAAGCCCTAAGGGCATTTGTCGCGGAGCTGAAAAATCACCACGTACAGGTCCTCTCAGACAGTGTGGTAGCAGTCTCATATTTAAACAAGCAAGGAGGAACAAGGTGTCCATCCTTAATCAAGATAGCGAGCGCTATCTTGGCCTGGGCAGAAAAAAATCTGAAGTCCATATCCGGGGTCCATCTGAAGGGAGTGGACAATTGCCTGGCGGACTTTCTGAGCCGACACCAAGTGTGCGAATCAGAGTGGTCGCTAAACAGGGAGGTCTTCCAACTAATAATAGAGAAGTGGGGCATTCCCGAAGTGGACTTGTTTGCCAACAGGGCGAATGCCAAAGTTCCAGCTTACTTTCGATAGAAAGAGAAATAGGGGCCAAAGGGATAGATGCCCTAGCCCAGAAGTGGCCGTTTCATCTATGTTACGCCTTCCCCCGTTCAAACTTATTCCTCTGGTTCTGAGGAAATTTGTGCAGGAACGCACCACAATGATCCTAGTGGTCCCGTATTGGCCAAAGAGGCCTTGGTTTTCCATACTGTTACGCCTGACAGCGGAACCCCCCCTCATGTTGCCCGTAAGGAAGGATCTGCTATCCCAGGGCCCAGTCCTATTATCCAAGGTTCAGACCCTGAAGCTGTCAGCCTGGTGTCTGAAGAGAGTCTCCTGAAGTCTAAGGGGCTCTCGGATAGGGTAGTAAACACCATTCTTTCTAGTAGAAAGAAGGTTACCCAAGCGATTTATGTTAAAGTTTGGAAAAAATTTTGTTCTTGGTTGGATACCAAAAAGGTGTCTGCAAGTATCCCAGCCATCTTGGAGTTTTTACAAGATGGTGCGGATAAAGGACTGGCCATTAGTACACTAAAAGTACAGGTATCGGCCTTGTCAGTTTTTTTAGAGCGACCCCTGGCTATAGACCCGCTAGTGAGCAGGGGTTAGCCAGAATTAGACCCATTCCATTTAAAGTCCTGCCAAAATGGGACCTGACGATAGTGTTGCAGGGTTGGGCTAAATGGTCACAAGAGAAAGAGCTGTCCCTAAAATGGGTCACGCTCAAAGCTGTCTTTCTAGTGGCCATAACCACTGCGAGACGCATTAGTGAGCTGCAGGCACTTTCCATTAAGGAGCCTTTTCTACAAGTTTTTGAAGACAGGCTGGTATTACGGACAGACCCAGGTTTTTTGCCCAAAGTGGTGTCAAAGTTCCATAGGGCTCAAGAAATGGTTTTACCTTCCTTTTTTGGGTCCCCAACCAGTCTAAGGGAGACAGAATTCCACAATCTGGACGTGAGAGCCTGTGTCTTACAATATCTGGAGTTGTCCAAAAACATTAGGAAATCCAATGCTCTATTTACTTTGCATTCGGGAAAAAAATTGGGGTTTCAAGCTTCAAAAGGCACAATCGCAAGATGGATTAGGCAGGCTATTGTGGAAGCTTACAAAATCTTAGGAAAGGAATGCCCTTTTTCCCCCATGGCTCACTCCACACGGGCACTATCGGCCTCTTGGGCAGAGCGAGCTGGAGCAACACCAGAACAAATTTGTCGAGCAGCAACATGGTCAAATTACTCGACGTTCATGAAGCATTATAGATTGGACCTTCTCTCAGCGCAAGACCAAGCGTTTGGGAGGAAAGTCCTCCAAGCGGTAGTCCCCCCCCCTAATCTGGTAAGTTCTCGCTGATCCTCTCTAGTGCTGTCCTGGACAGACGACTAGAGAAAACTAGAGTTAGACTTACCGGTAACTCTATTTCTAGGAGTCGTCCAGGACAGCAGGGATTCCCTCCCTATATGCTGTTATAATGGTGGACGAGTGTTTTTTCTTGTTTCAGAAGCCGTTCCGGGGAAGTTCTCGGTTAAAAGACTGAGGACGAGGGACGGAAGCCGCCCTTTAAAGATTGGTATGATGTGTTTCCTGCCTCTGGAGGTGGAGCCTATCTCTCTAGTGCTGTCCTGGACGACTCCTAGAAATAGAGTTACCGGTAAGTCTAACTCTAGTTTTTTTGGCTGGAGCTACACTTAAACAATGTACCTGTTCAAAATAAAAAAACAGATTCTACTTAAGAACAAACCTACAGTCCCTGTCTTGTTTACACCGCCTGTATACTGCTGTTCAGAGTATATAGGGCCTTTTTTATTTTGTGTGCGGGGTTCCCCTTAACCACTTCAATACAGGGCTTTTTGTACCTATTCAATACCGGGCCTATTTTGGCACTTCTCTCCTACATGTACAAATCATCATTCTTTTGCTAGAAAATTACTCAGAACCCCCAAACATTATATATGTTTTTTAAGCAGACACCCTAGGGAATAAAATGACGGTCATTGCATCATTTTTTCTTGCACAATATTTGCGCAATAATTTTTCAAACGCCTTTTTAAAAAAAAAAAAAATGTTTTCATGAATTAAAAAATAACAAAACAGTAAAGTTAGCCCAATTTTTTGGGAAAATATGAAAGATAATGTTACGCCGAGTAAATAGATACCTAACATGTCACGTTTTAAAATTGCGCACACTCATGGAATGGCGCCAAACTTCGGTACTTAAAAATCTCCATAGGCGACGCTTTAATTTTTTTTACAGGTTACCAGGTTAGAATTACAGAGGAGGTCTAGTGCTAGAATTGTTGCAGGCGCTCTAACGCACGCGGCGATACCTCACATGCGTGGTTTGAACGGCGTTTACATATGTGGGCGACTTACGTGTGCATTCGCTTCTGATCGCGAGCTACCGGGGACAGGGGCATTTTAATTTTTTTTTTTTTTATTATTTTTTTTTTTTTTTTTACTTATTTATTTATTTTTTTACAATGATATTACTTTTTTTATTTTTTGATCACTTTTATTCCTATTACAAGGAATGTAAACATCCCTTGTAATAGGAATGTGTGTGACAGGTTCTCTTTATTGAGAGATGCGGGGTCAATAAGACCCCACATCTCTACTCCAGGCTGGAAAGCATGAGATCAGTGAACATTTTTTCACTGATCTCATACTTACAGCCGCAATGTTTACATTTGAGACCCGGGTGTGACGTCATCACATCGCGCCCGGGCCTCCGACGATCATAGAGATGACTGGTGACCATCTGGTCACCAGTCATCTCTATGCTTATCACGTGACCCCACCAACGACGCCGGAAGATTCGCTCCGGGTCCCCGATTGCACGGGGGAGCCCGGAGAAGCATCGGATGGCGGCGGGAGGGGGGGTTGTCCCCTCCCGCCGCCTATAAGAACGATCAAGCGGCGGAACCGCCGCTATGATCATTCTTATGGTGCACAGAATCGCCGGCACTTCAAAAGGATATCTGAATGATGCCTCTAGCTGCAGGCATCATTCAGATATCCCCCTACAAAGCCGAGGACATCATATGACGTCCACCCAGGATGGGAGATCCCATCTGTGGACGTCATTTGACTATGGCTGGGTAGGGAAGTGGTTAATATCCATACAAGACCCAAAGGGGCTGGTAATGGGCTGGGGTGGGGGGGGGGGGGGGTGATGGGGTAGCTATGCCATTTTTCTCAAAGATTTTCATCCATATTACCGGGACAAGACATTACATTAAAGCCGCAAGCGGTTTTAAATGGCTTTTTTTCCTTTAGAAATGTCATTTTGTGCAGGGACAGTTCTAAACACGGGAAACACGTGGCACTTCACAGGCATACTTTAGACACCCCCCAGGTACGATATTTAAAGGGATATTTGACTTTTTTTTTTTGCATCATTAAAGTGACTGCTCCCGAAAAACTGACGTTTTTAAAACTTCGTTTTGCATTGATACATGTTCCCTGGGGCAGAACCCGGGTCCCCAAACCCTTTTTAGGACAATAACATGCATATTAGTCGTTATAATTAGCACTTTAGATTTCGAACGTTCGTGTCCATTGTATTTAATAGGGTTCTAACGTTCGCGCGAACTTTCGGTCCGTTCGAAGGTTCTGGTGCGAACCGAACGGGGGGGGGGGGGGGGGGGGGGGTGTTCGGCTCATCCCTATCGGCTAGTACCTTTCTTATGCCGGTGTTGACTTTAATATTTGGTGTTGCTTCTATATTTGGCCAGTCTTCGGATGATGAATTTGGACTTGGATAGCATTGGCTGGGCACAGTTCTATATCATTAGGTGCCGTACTTCCAGGTTAATAATTTCCTTGGAGGGGGGGGGCAACTGGAAACCAATAAAACCATCACATTCAATGGGAAAGGTGGCTGTTCTAGTCAAGTCAAGCTTTGTCATTCTACTACACGTGAGGACATACAGTAGAATGAAATGTCGGATCTCACAGGCCTGTTATGGGTGAAGCCACAATTGGAAAAGATATCCAAATCAACAAGCATCCCGATTTTCATCTCTATGGGAACCTTTAGTCTAGGTTCACATCTATGTGTGTTACAATTGTTCCTTTTTTTTTTTTTGTGTGTGTGCAATTTGGGGTTTTGAATGTGTTTTAGACGAGTGTTGTTGTTTTTTTTTTTTTTTTGCCAATCGTAAAGTGACCATAAGACCCCTTTCACACTGGGGCGGGCAGGTGCGGTGGCGGTATAGCAGCGCGATTTTCAGCGCTGCTATACTGTCGTTTTTACCGCGGTATGCGGTCGCTAGGGGGGTTAATTTAACCCCCGCTAGCGGCCGAAAAAGGGTTAATACCGCCCGCAAACCGCGGCTATTGCCGCGGTTTGCGGGCGGTATTACCGCGCTGTCCCATTGATTTCAATGGGAGACCGCGGTAAAGGAGCGGTGAACACACCGCTCCTTTACCGCTGTAAAGAAGCGGCTAGCAGGACTTTTGGAGCGGTCCTGCTAGCGCACCGCTTCAGTGTGAAAGCCTTCGGGCTTTCACATTGAAGACACAGGGCAGGATTTTTTCATGCGGTATAACAGCGCTATTATTAGCGCTAAACCGCATGAAAAACGCCCCAGTGTGAAAGGGGCCTAAGTGTGAAGAGGTTGGCTTTCACATTCTAACTAGGGAAGCACAATACCATTTTAGTACGAATACATTTTAAAAGTACAAAATGGATTCAATTCATTATTTTCCTCAAAATTCTACAGACTTTACCCCATAACGTGAAAGAAGTTTGTTTAAAATCTTTGCAAGTTTATTAAAAATAAAAAACGCAAAAAATCCCACGTAAAGAAGTATTCACAGCCTTTGCTCAATACTTTGTAGAAGCACCTTTGGCACTAATTACAGCCTCAAGTCTTGTTGAGTATGATGCTACAAGCTTGGCACACCTATTTTTGGTCAGTTTCTCCCATTCTTCTTAGCAGGACCTCTCAAGCTCCATCAGGTTGGATGGGGAGCGTCGGTGCACAGCCATTTTTAGATCTCTCCAGAGATGTTCAAGTCTGGGCTCTGGCTGGGCATTCACAGAGCTGTCCCATAGCCACTCCTTTTGTTGTTTTAGCTGTGTGCTTCGGCTTAGAAAGCCCATGTGAAAGGACCCTTGCATGTTTGGTCAGTGGGAAAAATCCCCCCCCCCCCCCCTTTACAGATAAAAACAATTGGTTTCCATGGTTGCAGGACAGAAAATTATTTGATTCAACAGTCAGTGTTGGTGGGACTCCCTCCTGTGGAGTCATTGTGTTTTCCCAGCAAGGAGAGCTGTCCCTGCCGGGAGAACAGTGATTACTGCTAGCACCTACAGCCGCAGGCAATTGCATGTAAAATCAGACAGGCTGCTTGTACAATCGGCCTGCCCATACATGGTTTGAATCTCGGTCGGTTCTGCGGGGACTCTCTAATGCCGACTTTATCTGAGATGCAGAAATTGCTAAATTTTTCATTTTGAGAAAAAAAAGTATTTCTTAGTTTGTCAGTAAATTTAGCAAATAAGTAATTTTTCTCCTTCACTAATGAGGGGGCACTTATGGGCACTGATTAGGTGGCATGAATATGCCGCACTGGTTGGTACTGATGAGGCAGCACTGGTGGGCACTGATGAGGCACGAATATGATGCACTTATGGGCACTGATAGGCAGCACTGGTGGGCACATGTGTCACTGATGGGCAGCACTAATGGCCAGCGCTGACTGGCATCACTTTTGGGCACTGGTTGCTGGCATTTTTGGGCACTGGTTGGTGGCAATTATGGGCACTGGTTGGCACTGATTGCTGGTAGTGGTGGGCAATCATTGTGGCACTGGTGGGCACTCAATTGTAATCGGAGCACTGATGATCATGATGATGGGCTGAGCTCTGAGGAAGAAGACTCGTCTTCGAAACGCGTCAGCCAGCAGTGATCTTTGTCAATCCCTCCGTGACCGATTCGAGTGGATTCGTTTTGGACGCATTGCTGCGCCTCTGTGGTTCCTTGTAAACGCATGGCTTTTTCGTTTGTTTGTAAGTAGGATTCTTTTATTCGCTATAATAAATTTATCCAACGGTAATGCACGAGGCTGGTGCGCCTTTCTTTTTCTTTTACTGATGATCAGTGCCCTGATTACATGCCTAGCTGTCCCCTGTGAGGATATGCTGCTGATCGGCTCTCCCCACACTCTGTGTGAGGCGAGGAGAGCCAATTACTGGCATCTCCGTGTTTACATGTGACCGGCTGTGATTGGTCACAGCCAATACCATGGTTAAAGGGCCGCGGCTCTTTACACAGATCAGGGTCGCGCCGTGTCCTAGCAACACGGCACGATCGCTGCACGCCCCCGGGAGTGGTCGTTCTGGGTGGCCGTCATGACGTCCCCCCCAGAATGAGAGCCACACCGCCCAGCCGTCATATGACGGTGGGTGGGCGGCAAGTGGTTAAAGGAATTGTAAGCCCTCAATGTTTTTCACCTTAATGCATTAAGGTGTAAAACCTCCTATGATGCAGCTCCCCCAGACCCCCCCCCCCTTTACTTACCTAAACCTGGTCTTTCCAGCGACAGGGATGAGCACACCAGCTCCAGCTGGTGTCTCGGGTGCTGATTGAATAGATTTATAGCAGCGCAGCCATTGGCTCCCGTTGCTAATTAAATCCAATGAGACGGGAGGCGGGCCGAGTTTTGCCGTCTGTGTCAATGGACCCAGCAGCACATGGGAGCGTGCCTGCATGAATGCCCCGAGGGAGAACAGCTCTCTAACAGGGCACTCAAAAAGAGGAGCCAGGAGCGCCACTGAGGGACCCCCAAATAAGGAGGATCGGGGCCACTCTTTGCATAACCAACTGCAGAGGAGGTAAGTATAACATGTTTGTTTTAAAAATAAAACGATCCTTTTAGATATCCTTTAATCTAAACAATGTAAAGTATGTAAACTTTCATAGAGATCCCCACATATACTTCCTAGAGGTCGACCAATATGGGTTTTTCTCTGGCCGATGACGATATTTAGAAATCGGGGGGACCGATGGCCGATATAATGCCGATTTTTGCGTCCGATATTTCAGGCTGATTTTTTTTTTTTGGCAGGTGGCACTGGCAGATAGCACTGGTTGGCACGGGAACGTGGCACTGGCAGGCACGGGTTGGCACTGGCAGATGGCACTAATTGGCACTGGCAGGTGGCACTGGTTGACAATGGCAAGTGGCACTGGTTGACATTGGCAGATGGCACTGGTTGGCATTGGCAGATGGCACTAGCAGGCACTGGTTGGCATTGGCAGATTGCACTGGCAGGCATTGGCAGATGGCACTGGCAAGTTTCACAGCCGATAGTGTAACTGTGAAACTGCTCTCTGCAGCGCCACAGTGTGTGAAACTGTATGGAGAGAGGAGCTGAAGCATTCAGTGTGATGTCGGAGGTGGGCGGGACCCGGGGTGGGCGGGACCCAGCAGCTATCCAGTTAATGATTGGGCTGTTTTAAGAAAGGGGCTGAGCCACATACACTTAGCAGCCCGCCCAGATCCCATCCCATTGGCGGGTGTTGGATAGCTGGGTCCCGCTCACACCCGACATCCAGCCTCAATTGTGACAGCTCCTCTCTCTCCCTACAGTTTCACACACCGCCGCGCTGCTCTGCCAACAGTGTGGAGAAGGGAGGATGATTCTCCACACTCTGCTGGCAGAGGTGCGGTCAGTATAATATCGGGCTAGTTTGGAGACTAATCGTCCGGTGCTGATTTCTCCAAAATGGCCAAATATCGGCCGATATATCGGTCGACCTCTAATACTTCCTTGAATTCTGTGACACGTCTTCGTCATTCCCTGTGAGTAGGCACTTCTGTGTCTCAGATTTCAGAGCCTGCCTTCTGAACTACAGAGGTGCTGAGAGGAGCTGGAGTCAGTACAGGAATAACTGCTTGCAGGCAGTAAGATACCATGGGACATGTAGTCCTTGGAATTTGATAAACATCGTTGAAGTTGCTGCAAAGCATGCAGGGAATCCAGGAAATTGTGGAAAGGCCGCCATAAGACAGGCAGCACTCACAACATGAAAGGAGTAAGCTTCTATTGGTTTGTCAAATATAACGATTGTTAATGTTATTACAATGCTAATGATCTAAAATGAAAGTGTATGCTGTGACCACAAATCTCATTTAAGTCATTTATAAAGCTGAGCTCCAGGCAGGTATACAAGAAATACATTAAGGCAGCTCTATTTTAATACACCATTAAATGGAAACAATGTAAGGAACTGAATCTCACTTGGTGTTGCCCTCTTGCAATCCACTGTACAGCAGAGCTTGGACTGGGAGTGTAGGAAGCAGTACATGTAGCCAATCAATTGTGCTGCAGTGCAAGGAACATGCTTATAGGAGAAGAGAGCAGAGTAATGAGAAAGAGGAGCATGTTAGTCTGCTGCTTTTCCGGTATTTTCCAGTCCTAGGCTGGGCGAGGGACAAGACCAAGCTGTATTACCATGAGCAGAGAAAAATCAGGTCTCCTCTGCTAGACAGGGATAGGCTGAGTGGTAGAGCTGTATAAACACAGGACTGGATCGTCAAAAATATAAATCCTTTAGTACACAGGTGTCAAACACAAGGCCCGCGGGCCAAATCCGGCCCTCCAGGCCATTTTCATGTGGCCCTTACACTCCCCACCTGGTCTCGGCAGTTTAGCAGCAGAGAGGACAGGACTCCTCCTCCAGATCCTGCACTTCTCTGTCCAGCCCTCCTGGAAGCAGCACAAGGCAAGGGGGTGCACTGATGTAAGGGATAGTGGGGGGGATGCTCATCTTCTGATGGTGGGGGGCTCTTGGTATCTGATGTAAGGGGGTGGGGTGCTGATACAACCGGCCCTTTGAGGGAAACTATAATGCTGACGTGGCCCGCAAGGAAATGGAGTTTGACACCCCTGCTTTAGCAGGTAAAATAGTTTTCATCTATGTATATAGCGGATTCTCTAGAGTTCAACTTTTCTATTTCATTGCAGATGGCTCCCAACAAGCTGTCCTGGCTAGTGGAACATCTTCTTTCCACAAACATATGGCCAACTCCAGATACAGGATCACTGTCTATTAGGGATGAGCTTCGTGTTCGAGTCGAACATACGTTCGACTCGAACATCGGCTGTTCGATCGTTCGACGAAGATCGAACGATTTGGGCCGTTCGCGCCAAATTCGAGTGACGCGAACGGCCCACAATGCACTACGCCATCGCAGTGTCATCCAGGCGCTGTGATTGGCCAAGCATGCACTGTGACCCCGCATGCTTGGCCAATCACAGCGCCGGCAGCGAGGAGAGCAATGATTGGCCACAGGCAGGATGCCTGTGGCCAATTATTGCTGAGGGGGTTTAGTACACGCCCCACACTATAAAAGGCCGCCAGCGCGGCGGCCTTGTGTAGTGTGTTCCGGAGCACGGAAAGAGAAGCATAGGCAGGGACAGTGTCATTTTTTTTCCTTTACTAATCCTGGATTCCTTGTGTTTAGGGACAAATAAGGATAGGTAGGGAGAGTGTCAGTGTGTTATTCTGTGCTAAACCTTGTTTGTAGGGACAGAGAGGTACAGTGAGGGAAAGTGTCAGTGTGCTATTCTGTTCTAAACCAATCTTGCTGAACCATATTTTCAGTCCTTGAGTTTAGGGACAGAGAGGTACAGTGAGGGAAAGTGTCAGTGTGCTATTCTGTGCTAAATCTTGTTTGTAGGGACAGAGTAGGACAGTGAGTGAAACTGACAGTGTGCTATTCTGTTCTAAACCAATTTTGCTGAACCATATTTGAAATCCTTGAGTTTAGGGACAGAGAGGTACAGTGAGTGAAACTGACAGTGTGCTATTCTGTTCTAAAGCAATTTTGCTGTTCCATATTTGAAATCCTTGAGTTTAGGGACAGAGAAGGACACTCGTGGAAACTATCAGTGTGCTATTCTGTGCTAAATCTTGTTTGTAGGGAGGGACAGAGTAGGACAGTGAGGGAAAGTGTCAGTGTGCTATTCTGTTCTAAACCAATTTTGCTGTTCCATATTTGAAATCCTTGAGTTTAGGGACAGAGAAGGACACTCGTGGAAACTATCAGTGTGCTATTCTGTGCTTAATCTTGTTTGTAGGGAGGGACAGAGTAGGACAGTGAGGGAAAGTGTCAGTGTGCTATTCTGTTCTAAAGCAATTTTGCTGAACCATATTTGAAATCCTTGAGTTTAGGGACAGAGAAGGACACTCGTGGAAATCAGTGTGCTATTCTGTGCTAAATCTTGTTTGTAGGGACAGAGAAGGACAGTGAGGGAAACTCAGTGTGCTGTTCTGTGCTAAACCAATCTTGCTGAAGCATATTGCAAATCCTTGTGTTTAGGGACAGAGAAGGATAGGCAGGGGACAGTGTCAGTGTCATTGTTGCTAAGCCTCCTGCACAGTATACACCTGAAGGTAGCCCTTATTGCTCTTTTTCCCATCTCCCTGCAGGCCATCCATTAAAATGTCTGGAAGGCAAACAAGGAGCGGCACACAGTCAGGAGGCAAAAAAAGAGGGCAAGCAGGCTCTGTGTCTGGGGGCAACAGTGCTGGTCGTGGACGCGGTGCATTGTCATCAGCACATGGCCATGGGACACGCTTGTCCTTCTTTTCGGCAGCTGGACATGTTGAGCCACATCATGCCGAAGACTTGGTAGAGTGGATGACCAAGCCCACCTCATCCTCCTCATCCTCTCTCACCTAGGCTCAGGGTACTGGCAAAGCAGCTGCCAAAGCGTCCTCTTCTCTGGTATCATTATCTTCATTAGTCAATCCTTCCCTAGACCCACCATGTCCTCCTCCTGAGGAGTCCCCCGAACTGTTTGAGCACAGTGTTGGGTACATGCTCCAGGAGGATGCCCAGCGTTTCGAAGGATCTGATGATGATACCCAGCTAGAGGAAGGCAGTAGCGTGAGAGCAGAGAGAGGGGATGCTCAAGAAGGACACCAATCTGGCAGTCATGCTCCAGCAGCTGCAGCATACTGCCAGATTGGCTCCAGTGATGAGGAGGGAGGGGATGATGAGGTCACTGACTCCACGTGGGTGCCTAATAGGAGAGAGGAGGAGGAGGAGGATGAGGAGGAGGCACATCTCCAACGAGGCAGGATGCCCTTGAGTGGCCAGCGTATGGGCAGCACACCGACGGAATCACACCGCAGAGCTCCGCCTGTGCAGGGCGCTGCCTCTGCCCGTCATTCAAAAAGTTCTTTGGTGTGGGCCTTTTTTGAGGCGAGTGCATCAGATCGCACAGCTGCTGTTTGCAACATATGTCTCAAGCGTATATCGCGTGGCCAAAACATCAGCCGCTTGGGCACCACATGCTTGATCAGACATATGTTGACCTGCCATGCAGCTCGTTGGCAAGCCTACCTTAAAGACCCACACCAAAGAACAAAGCTGACCTCTTCTTGCACCGCATCAGCTGGGATCTCCAACCCCAGTATACCTTCAGTCCTCTCTGAAACCTGCTCTGAGAGGAATGAAGGTGTAGAATTAGGTGTGTCACAGCCAAGTACTTGCGGGCACTCTGCTAGCAGTACACCAATGTCCGATTCTAGCAGGCAAATTTCCCTGCCCCAGCAGCTGGACCGTAGAAAGAAGTTCACTCCCAGCCATCCACATGCCCAGAGGTTGAATGCTAGCTTGGCTAAATTGCTAGCGCTTCAACTGCTGCCTTTTCAGTTGGTAGACTCGGCCCCCTTCCGTGAGTTTGTGCAATGTGCGGTTCCTCAGTGGCAGGTTCCCAAACGCCACTTTTTCGCACGGAAGGCGATTCCGGCTCTCTACAGGCATGTGGAAGGCAATGTCTTGGCCTCGCTGGACAGGGCGGTCAGCGGTAAGGTGCATATTACCGCTGACTCATGGTCCAGCAGGCATGGACAGGGACGTTACCTTTCTTTCACGGCCCATTGGGTCACTCTTTTGGCAGCTGGGAAGGATGCAGGACAAGGTGCAGTAGTGTTGGAGGTTGTTCCACCGCCACGCCTCCAAAATGCTACTACTGGTTATGACACACCTCTCTCCTCCACCCCCTCCTCTTCTTCTTCCTCCATGGCCTCTACCTGTGGTTTGTCCTCGGAACCAGCGGTGCTCCGTAGGCGTTCAAGGGGCTACGCAAGTATGCAGGCAAAAAGATGCCATGCCGTGCTTGCGCTGGTGTGTTTGGGGGACAGGAGCCACACTGGGGCAGAGGTCCTGTCTGCTCTGCAGGGGCAGGCCGAGAGGTGGTTGACGCCACGCCAGCTTAAGCCAGGAATGGTGGTTTGCGACAATGGCACCAACCTCCTCTCCGCCCTCCGACAGGGACAACTGACCCATGTGCCCTGTATGGCTCACGTCCTTAACCTGGTGGTGCAGCGGTTCTTGGGCAGGTACCCGGGCTTACAGGATGTCCTGAGGCAGGCCAGGAAAGTCTGTGTGCATTTCCGCAGATCTTATAATGCCAGTGCTCGCCTGGCTGAGCTGCAAAAGGAGTTGAACCTGCCCAAGAACCGCCTTATATGTGACATGCCCACCAGGTGGAACTCAACGTTGGCCATGCTGCAGCAGCTGCACACGCAGAAGAGGGCCATCAATGAGTACCTGTGCGACTACGGCACCAGGACAGGGTCAGGGGAGCTCGGGTTTTTTTCACCACGCCAGTGGGGCATGATCAGGGATGCATGCACTGTCCTGGCACCATTTGAGGAGGCCACGAGGATGGTGAGCAGTGACAGTGCATGCATCAGTGACACTGTACCTCTTGTCCACCTGTTGGAGCACACGCTGCGTGGAATAATGGACAGGGCACTTGAGGCAGAACAGAGGCAGGAAGAGGAGGACTTCCTTGCCTCTCAAGGCCCCCTTTACCCAGACAGTGTTCCTTCTGTCCCACCCATCGCACAGGAAGAGGAGGAGGAGGAGGAGGAGGAGGATTGTGTCAGCATGGAGGTGGAGGCTGGCACTCAGCATCATCAGCAGCAGTCTTTTAGGGATGATTTACAGTCCCAAGAAACCAGTGGACTTGTACGTGGCTGGGAGGAGGTGGCTGCGGATCATGTCGTCCTTAGTGACCCAGAGGACTCCGGACTGAATGCCTCAGCTAACCTACGCTGCATGGCCTCCCTGATCCTGCAAAGTCTGCGGAAGGATCCTCGTATTCTTCGGATCAAGGAGAGGGACCATTAGTGGCTGGCCACTCTCCTTGATCCACGGTACAAGGGTAAGGTTGCGGACCTTATCTTACCGTCGCAGAGGGAGCAGAGGATGAGACAACTCCGGGAGGCCTTGCAGAAAGGTCTGTGCAACGCGTTCCCAGAGACTGGGAGGTTACAAACTCCTGGTCCTGGACAACGAGTTGCTGAGGCTTCGGGCAGTCAAAGAAGGAGCGGTGGGGAAGGTGGCCGTCTGACCGATGCGTTCAGACAATTCTTTAGTCCGCAGCCCCAAAGTATGATCGGTTCCAGCAACCATCGCCAGCGTCTGATATACATGGTCCAGGAATACCTAGGGGCAAGGTCAGACTTGGACACCTTCCCCACCGAAAATCCTCTGGCTTACTGGGTCTTGAGGATGGATCACTGGCCAGAGCTTGCACAGTATGCAATTGAGCTACTGGCCTGTCCTGCATCCAGCGTTCTTTCAGAACGCACATTCAGTGCTGCTGGAGGATTTGTCACGGATCACAGGGTGCGCCTGTCCACCGACTCGGTTGATCGACTGACTTTCATCAAGATGAACCAGTCTTGGATCACCACCAGCTACCACACACCTGATGCTGATATAACAGACTAATTGATTTTAAAATGTCACATCCCTTCAAGACTGATGCTGATGCTGAGTGCCTGTGCTGTTATGTTGACTGGCTATCCTCCTCCTCCTCCTCAATGATACGATTAATGATGATAGCTTGGAAGATCATTTTGGTTTATGGGTGACGCCACCAGTGGCTAAGGCCCAATTTTTCAGCCCCTGTTTAACAAGGGCGTGTAATTAAAATTTTGGATGCAATACTTTGCAACAGGCCTCATTGCTGTGCTCCAATAACAGTATCTGTGAGGGGTTGCAGTGTTGTGCCACCAGTGCCTAAGGCCCAATTTTTCAGCCCCTAATTAACAGGGGCGTGTAATTAAAATTTTGGATGCAATACTTTGCCACAGGCCTCATTGCTGTGGTCCAAGTACAGTATCTGTGAGGGGTTGCAGTGTTGTGCCACCAGTGCCTAAGGCCCAATTTTTCAGCCCCTATTCAACAGGGGCATGCAATTATAATTATTGATCTAATAATTCACAGCAGGGCCCATTGCTGCGCCCACCAAGAGTAACTGTCAGGCCTTACAGTGTTGTGGCACCAGCACCACCATCACCACCACCACCACCACCAAAGGCCTAATTTTTCAGCCCCTGTTCAACAGGGGCATGCAATTATAATTATTGATCTAATAATTCACAGCAGGGCCCATTGCTGCGCCCACCAAGAGTAACTGTCAGGCCTTACAGTGTTGTGGCACCAGCACCACCACCACCACCACCAAAGGCCCAATTTTTCAGCCCCTGTTCAACAGGGGCATGCAATTATAATTATTGATCGAATAATTCACAGCAGGGCCCATTGCTGCGCCCACCAAGAGTAACTGTCAGGCCTTACAGTGTTGTGGCACCAGCACCACCATCACCACCACCACCACCACCACCACCACCAAAGGCCCAATTTTTCAGCCCCTATTCAACAGGGGCATGCAATTATAATTATTGATCTAATAATTCACAGCAGGGCCCATTGCTGCGCCCACCAAGAGTAACTGTCAGGCCTTACAGTGTTGTGGCACCAGCACCACCATCACCACCACCACCACCACCAAAGGCCCAATTTTTCAGCCCCTGTTCAACAGGGGCATGCAATTATAATTATTGATCGAATAATTCACAGCAGGGCCCATTGCTGCGCCCACCAAGAGTAACTGTCTGGCCTTACAGTGTTGTGGCACCAGCACCACCATCAAAGGCCCAATTTTTACTACCACTGATCAACAATTATATGTTATTACAATTCCTGATATAATAGTTGACAGCAGGGCGTTCCAGCACCCACCAAGAATAACTGTGAGTGCTTACAGTGTTGTGCCAACACCAACACCTAAGGGGCCAATTTCTGCAGAGTATATACGGCAGGTCCCTACTTTCAAACATCAAACTTACAAACGACTACTACTTGCAAACGGAAGAAGACAACAGGAAGTGAGAGGAAATCTACCCCTTGGAAGGAAAATTCTCTCCTGTAAGAATTAATATGGGAGAAAGGTGTCTCCTCTCTACTGATGCTTTATCACCAATCCTTGTTTCAATAAAAACACCACATTTCAAAAACAGTTGTCATTGGGACGCAAAGTGAGGTGAAATGTTCTGAACAGGGGCACAGACAGCAAAAAAAATGTGACAGGGGTGATAACCGTTCCCTATGTTTTCCAAAAAGCTAAAAAAAAGGAATTTGGCATGGAGCTCCACTTAAACAATGCAGCTGTTCAAAATTACAAACAGATTCTACATAAGAACAAACCTACAGTCCCTGTCTTGTATGCACCGCCTGTATACGGCTGTTCAGAGTATATAGGGCCTTTTTTATTTTGTGTGCGGGGTTCCCCTTAATATCCATACAAGACCCAAAGGGGCTGGTAATGGGCTGGGGTGGGGGGGGGGGGGGGGTTGATGGGGTAGCTATGCCATTTTTCCTAAAGATTTTCATCCATATTACCGGGACCAGACATTGCATTAAAGCCGCAAGCAGTTTTAAATGGCTTTTTTTCCTTTAGAAATGTTATTTTGTGCAGGGACAGTTCTAAACACGGGAAACACGTGGCACTTCACAGGCATACTTTAGACACCCCCCAGGTACAATATTTAAAGGAATATTTGACTTTTTTTTTTTCACTTTATGCATCATTAAAATGACTGCTCCCGGAAAATGTCCGTTTTTAAAACTTCTTTTTGCATTGATACATGGCCCCTGGTGCAGAACCCGGGTTCCCAAACTCTGTTTCGGACAATAACATGGATAATAGTCGTTATAATTAGCACTTTAGAATCCGAACGTTCGCATCCATTGTATTTAATAGGGTTCTAATGTTCGTGCGAACTTTCGGTCCGTTCGCGGGTTCTGGTGCGAACCGAACCCGGGGGTGTTCGGCTCATCACTACTGTCTATGCAGAGATACAGGAGCCTGAGGGGCTCGGCGTCAGCAATGTGGACACAACCTGTGAGTTGATGCCTTGTGTCAGTAGGACACATGGTCTGGAAATTGTGGTTTACTCTTTAAAAAATAATGTATTTTTTTCTCAGTGCCAGTTCCAACAGCAGCACCAACCAGACCTCCAACTCCGCCAACCATTCCTGTGGCCTGAGAAGGCAACAAACGTCTCCATTGGCAGCATTTGTTGTGCTGCCAATTGGAGATCAGCAGAGTGATTTTGACAGAGTTTGCCTATAATCAAACTGAAGTGGGAACTCCCTATTCTGTTTAGGAGCAGTTTGCTTGGGTGTATTTTTAGGATAGTTTTTGGTTATTTCATTTAGGTCTTGCGCAATGTGTTTAAAATGTCAGTTTTTTTTTTTTTTTTACAATTGAAACACTTAGGCCTCATGCCCACGGACGTTTTTACAGCCGCTTTTTTGAGCGTTTTTTACAGCTTAAAAACGCCTGTCCATGTTAGTCTATAGCTTCATGCCCACCTAGACGTTTTTGAGCTGCAAATAGCATAGACGTTTTTAAGCTGTAAAAAAAACCCAGGACCAGTGCGTTCCTCAGCGTCAGAATTAGGCAGAAAAAAACGCGAGCGTCAAAAAACGCTCAAAAACACGCACTAACGTGCACTAACGCGCACAAACGCGCGGTCGCGTTTTTAGCTCCGACGTTTTTTTTTTTGTTTTTTTTTTTAATATTTACAATAACATGGACAGGCGTTTTTAAGCTGCAAAAAACGCAGCTGTAAAAACGCCAGTGGGCATGATGCCTTAAATTTTTGTACGAAAAGGAAGGTAGAATGTATGGACAGCTGCACTCCAAGAACCATTGAGGTTGCCTTTATTGGGTAAAATACGTAAAGCACTGCAAGTCACAGCAAAAACAAAGGGGTACAGCCGACGCGTTTCACACTAGAGTCTAGTGCTTAGTCATGGCTAACACATAATGAAAATATACTTCAAATAAATACAAGTGGTGCAAACATCACATGATCCATAATAGCCAGTGAACATTGTACATCCATTAAAGGAAAATTAAGTGGTGTTAATTGGTAATAATGTGCAAGTGTGAATGCTGGCTAAGTGGAAACAAATGTGAAAGAAAAAACTAAAAGGAAAAAGAAAAAACTGTTGATGAAAAGGTGAAAAGGTATGAGTGAAAATGAGAGTGAAAATGTGGAAGTATATGTGAAGGACAAAGAATGTGTGAAAGAAACAAATGATGATGAAAAAAATAAATAATGATGATAATTTATGAAAATAAAGATAAAATAAAAATGAAAATGAAAAATAAAAAATAATAAAAAATAATATTTTTTATTTTCATTTTTATTTTCATTTTTTATGCCATATACACACGTGCATTTCTTTTTTTCTATATACATGAACATTCATATGTTTTATATAATTTTATATTTGTACATGACTTAAATTGAGGAAACAACACATGTAAACTGAATAAGATATTGCTACCTCGTCTGGCCCAATTGATACATGGACCTGCATAATTACAACATAAAACTGTATATTTCACAGCCATGCCGATGTTCACAAAATGTTTTGGGTTTATAGATTTGTTTTAAATCCACACATCTATATGACACATATTTGATTGTCTATGTGTGCTGTTTAGTGTCTATGAGAAATATTTATTATCCCATAGGAATTTTATAAGAATATTTTTCCATTCACTGTAAATGCATAGACGCGACTGCATTCTGTGTGTTTTTACACAAAGCCCTATGCATCTTTTTAACACTGACATTGTATTCATGTTTTCATCCATTTATTCATCTTCTGATTTACCACCTCACTTATTTTCATTCACATCACCATTCAACATTTTCACACACTTTTATTCTCATTACCATTCAACACTCCCTTTTACACACACACACACACCCTTTGCACCAATTCTCAACATTACAGGATCACCATATATACATTTCATCACTTTCTTTTCACAGTCTCACATCCATTTTTATTTATTTTTTATTTTTCATTTTTATTTTATCTTTATTTTCACAAATTATCATCATTATTTATTTTTTTCATCATCATTTGTTTCTTTCACACATTCTTTGTCCTTCACATATACTTCCACATTTTCACTCTCATTTTCACTCATACCTTTTCATCAACAGTTTTTTCTTTTTCTTTTTAGTTTTTTCTTTCACATTTGTTTCCACTTAGCCAGCATTCACACTTGCACATTATTACCAATTAACACCACTTAATTTTCCTTAAGGCTGGGTTCACACTAGTGCGACACGACATCCGTCCTACTTTGGATCCGACTTTGCCCTGCGACATGAAGCCGACATATGTCCGACTTTCAATGAACGGGGATCCGACTTGGATCCCCGCCAATATCAGGCACTGTGTTTGGTATGAATCTTGAGGGGGAACTCCAGGCCAAATTTTAAATAAAAAAAAAACGGCGTGGGTTCCCCTCCAGAGGCATACCAGGCCCTTGGGTCTGGTCTGGATTTGAACGGGCGCCCCTAGGCCGAAAAAACGGCGTGGGGGTCCCCCCAAAATCCAAACCAGACCCTTTTCCGAGCACGCAACCTGGCAGGCCGCAGGGGAAGAGGGGGGGACGAGAGAGCGGCCCCCCTCCCTCCTGAACCGTACCAGGCCGCATGCCCTCAACATGGGGGGTTTGGTGCTCTGGGGCAGGGGGGCAACCTGCGGCCCCCCCACCCCAGAGCACCCTGCCCCCATGTTGATGAGGACAGGGCCTCTTCCCGACAACTCTGGCCGTTGGTTGTCGGGGTCTGCGGGCGGGGGGCTTATCGGAATCTGGGAGCCCCCTTCAATAAGGGGGCCCCCGGATCCCGGCCCCCCCACCCTATGTGAATGAGTATGGGGTACATCGTACCCCTACCCATTCACCTGGTGGAAAAAAATTGCAATAAAAAAACACTACACAGGTTTTTAAAGTAATTTATTACACAGCTCCGGGGGTCTTCTTCCGACTCCGGTGCTCTTCTTCCGACTTCCGGGGGTCTTTTCCGACTTCGGGGGTCTCCGGTGTCGTCTCGGCGCTCTCCGGTTCTTTCTTCCGCCGGGCCTCCGCTAACTTCTTTTTAGCTCTTTTGCTAACGGAGGCCCGGTCTTCCCGTTGTCTCGTCCGGCTCTCCGTTGTCCTTCTGCTGGCCCCTCCACTAACTTCTTGGTAGCTCTTTCGCTAGTGGAGGGGCCGGTCTTCCCGTCGTCGCCGTCGGCTTCTTCTTCCCTCTTCTCCTCCTCGATGTTGATGCGTCGCTTCCTCCCGCTGTAATACTGGCTCTCCGCTCCGCTCCGCATTAATATAGGCTTCTCATGACGTCACAGTCACATGTTCCGGGGCACATGGCTATCGGAGCTATCGGATTTTTTTATTGACAAAATCGAAAATATTCGGGAAATAATTCAACAGAAAAAAACAACCAACTTCACACAGCCAAAGCAAACAGAGAAAATCAATACGAACATTATACAACTAGCAAAATTTTCGTTGGTCCCGATCACCATTGACACCACCAAAAACATCATCAGAAGCCTCAGAGACACTACATCGTCAAATGACATAATTCCCACAAAACTCCTGAAAGAATGTACCGACATTTTAGCTCCTACCATTACACACATCGTAAATCTATCATTCAAAGAAGGTTTGGTTCCGAACTCCCTCAAGCAAGGTATAATCAAACCCCTCCTAAAGAAACCCAATCTTGACCCTAAGGACCCAAATTACCGCAGACCGGTAACAAGCCTCAACACCATTTCCAAGATCATGGAGAAAGCGGTAGTACAACAGCTACAAGGCCATTTGGACACTTACAAACTCTTGGATCCACTACAATCAGGCTTCCGCCCAGGCCATGGCACAGAAACGGCACTTCTCAAAATATGGGATGACGTCCTCGAAGCCGCAGATGACGGAGAGTCATGTCTCCTGGTGCTGCTGGACCTCAGTGCAGCGTTCGACACAGTAGACCACAAAACTCTACTCATTCGGCTTAAAGAAGTAGCAGGAGTCGCAGACCCTGACCTTCCTTGGTTCGCTTCCTTTCTTGAGAATCGTTCTCAGACAGTGAAATTAGGTGCCTTCACCTCTGAAACTCGCGCAATTTCTTGCGAAGTCCCTCAAGGATCACCACTGTCACCCCTTCTCTTTAACATCTACCTCCGCCCACTCCTAAAAATCATTAGCAAACAGGACTTATGCTACCACTCATACGTGGACGACACCCAACTCTACTTTCGTATCACTGGAAAAAAAGACCAATATCACGGATTGGAAAAGTGCCTCACATTGATCGATGATTGGATGACTGAGAGTTCACTTAAACTCAACGGATCCAAAACAGAACTGCTTCTCCTCCACGCTAACCGAAAGACAAAAACTAAAACCTCTTGGACACCACCCACCATTCTCGGACAGACCATCACCCCGAGCACCAAAGTCAAAAGTCTCGGAGTCATCTTTGACTCGGAGATGTCGATGGACGCTCAAATAGGATCAGTAATCAGCGGATCTCATTATCTCCTCCGCCTGCTGCGTAGACTCATTCCCTTCATCCCAGAAGAGGACACAGCAGTAGTAGTTGGATCAATTATCAACTCCCAGCTCGACTACGCAAACTCCCTCTACCTCGGACTACCCAAATACCAAATGTCACGCCTACAAGTCGTCCAGAACACGGCAGCCAGACTGATAACAGGAAAAAAACCCTGGGAATCCATCACCCCTGCACTGAGGACCCTTCATTGGTTAGCCGTAAAGGATCGGGTCACATTCAAGACCCTCTGCCTCACCCACAAGTGCACACAAGGAATCGCTCCGCAATATTTATGCGAGAAGATAAAGCATTACAACCCCAAACGCAGTCTCCGATCAACAAACCAAAACCTCCTTCACATCCCCAAATTTCGTTACAAATCAAAGGGAGAGCGAAGATTTGCAGTCCAAGGACCACGGCTATGGAACGCACTACCCACGGATATCCGTATGGAAGAAAACCATCGGGCCTTTAGGAAAAAACTTAAGACCCACCTCTTCTGATGGATCATGAAGCTACTGGATGCAAAGCGCCTTGAGGCGATTTAGTTCGCATTTGTTAGCGCTATACAAGTTTTTCACTCACTCACTCACTCACTCATCGAGAAGGAGAAGAGGGAAGAAGAAGCCGACGGCGACGACGGGAAGACCGACCCCTCCACTAGCGAAAGAGCTACCAAGAAGTTAGTGGAGGGGCCGGCAGAAGGACAATGGAGAGCCGGACGAGACAACGGGAAGACCGGGCCTCCGTTAGCAAGAGAGCTAAAAAGAAGTTAGCGGAGGCCCGGCGGAAGAAAGAACCGGAGAGCGCGGAGATGACACCGGAGACCCCCGAAGTCGGAAAAGACCCCCGGAAGTCGGAAGAAGAGCGCCGTAGTCGGAAGAAGACCCCCGGAGCTGTGTAATAAATTACTTTAAAAACCTGTGTAGTGTTTTTTTATTGCAATTTTTTTCCACCAGGTGAATGGGTAGGGGTACGATGTACCTCATACTCATTCACATAGGGTGGGGGGGCCGGGATCCGGGGGCCCCCTTATTGAAGGCGGCTCCCGGATTCCGATAAGCCCCCTGCCCGCAGACCCCGACAACCAACGGCCAGGGTTGTCGGGAAGAGGCCCTGTCCTCATCAACATGGGGGCAGGGTGCTCTGGGGTGGGGGGGCCGCAGGTCGCCCCCCTGCCCCAGAGCACCAAACCCCCCATGTTGAGGGCATGCGGCCTGGTACGGTTCAGGAGGGAGGGGGGGCCGCTCTCTCGTCCCCCCCTCTTCCCCTGCGGCCTGCCGGGTTGCGTGCTCGGATAAAGGTCTGGTTTGGATTTTGGGGGGACCCCCCACGCCGTTTTTTCGGCGTAGGGGTGCCCGTTCAAATCCAGACCAGACCCAAGGGCCTGGTATGCTCCTGGAGGGGGAACCCACGCCGGTTTTTTATTTAAAATTTGGCCTGGAGTTCCCCCTCAAGAGCAGTACAGCACAAGTCGCATGCCAAAGTCGGACCATGCAAGACTGCGATCCGACTTTGATCCGACTTCAATGATAGTCAATGGGCTGAAGTCGGATCAAAGTCGGACCAAAGTAGTACAGGGAGCATTCTCAAAGTCGGACCGACATGTGTCGGACCAGTTAAGACGGCTCCCATAGGGAAACATTGATTTTCACACGTCATGCGACATGAGCTCCCAATGTTGGAGCGTTTGTCGCCCCAGTGTGAACCCGGCCTTAATGGATGTCCAATGTTCACTGGCTATTATGGATCATGTGATGTTTGCACCATTTGTATTTATTTGAAGTATATTTTCATTATGTGTTAGCCATGACTAAGCACTAGACTCTAGTGTGAAACGCGTCGGCTGTACCCCTTTTGTTTTTGCTGTGACTTGCAGTGCTTTATGTATTTTACCCAATAAAGGCAACCTCAATGGTTCTTGGAGTGCGACTGTCCATACATTCTACCTTCCTTTTCGCATCTACAGCATTGCCAGCACCCGTGGTTCCTGGGAAGACACTGATTGCTCACCTGCACTTACCTGGAGCGGTGATCTCTCTTTTCTTCACTTAAATTTTTGTACTTCCTTTTGCCAAGTTATGTTATTGCTAATTTTTTTTATATATTTGGATTCAATTTGGAATAGGCAGATTGCCAGATTAGTTATCCCAAACAGGCAGCCCTGACAAAGTGTTATGTGTGGGGAAGGGTCTGGAGGATGCATGGTGTCTGCTAGGATGCTCTCTGATGTCGGTGCATAGGAGTGTAGTTGGCTTCATAAATTTAACAACCAGAAATAATTTAGCTTCTTGGTTTTCAAAATGTCAGTGTGTACATCTGCTAGAGCGGACCTCACATACCCCAGGATCCGTCCACCAGGAATCGGAGATGGCAACTTTCAGTCGCCTGGCTTACTGCACAGCATGAGCCATGGTTGAGATCGGCCCTGAGGGGACACAGGTAAGACCAGTCCAAAATTAACCCCTTCAGAGCCGCGCGATCCTGGCCCCTTACACCCGTGATCAGCTGTCAGCCAATGACGGCTGATCACGTGATGTAAACAGAAGCCGGTAATCTTTTTTTTTTTTTCTCCCCCCGCTGACAGTGTGAGGAGAAAAAAAAACGGATCACCGGCTTTTGTGCAAGGGACATCGGTCCCGAAGAGGAAGAGGCACATCCGCCTCATCTGTGCCCACCAGTATCACCAGCCAGTGCCCACCAGTGCAAACAGTGCCACCTATCAATGCCCACCAGTGGTGCCAATCAGTGCCACCTAGCAGTGCTGCCTATCAGTGTCACATACCAGTGCCCATCATTGCCACCCATCAGTGCCACCTATTAGTGCCACCTTTTCGGTGCCCATCAGTGCAGCCTCATCAGCGTACATCAATGAAGGAGAGCAATTACCTGTTTGCAAAATTTTATAACAAAATATATAACGGTTTTGTAAAAATAAAAACCGCAGAGGTGATCAAATACCACCAAAAAAAAGCTCTATTTGTGGGGAAAAAGATAAAAATGTCATTTGGGTACAAATTTGTCGTTTGGTTGTATGACCGCGCAAATGTCATTCAAAGAGTGAGAGCCCTGAAAGCTGAAAATTGGTCTGGGCAGGAGGGGGGTTTAAGTTGAGGTGACCAGATTTTTAAAATGGAATCTGGGGACATATTTTTTATTTATTTTTTACTAGTAATGGTGGCAATCAGCGACTCTCTGCTCGTCGTTGCCGCTGCCCGCCTCACAGCCTGTCAAGTCTTATGCCTCGTACACACGACCGGTTTTCCCGTCGGAAAAAGTCAGATGAGAGCTTTTGGTCGGGAATCCCGACTGTGTGTATGCTCCATCGGACTTTTTCCAATGGAAAAACTGCCGGAAAAAGATAGAGAGCAGGTTCTCTATTTTCCCGAAGGAAAAAATCCTATCAGGAAATCCGTTCGTCTGTATGCTTTTCCGACGTGCAAAAAAACACACGCATGTTCGGAAACAAATCGGCTCAGAAGCATAGAACTTAATTTTCTCGGCTCATCGTAGTCTTTTACGTCACTGCGTTCTTGGCAGTCAAAAGTTCACCGAACTTTTGTGTGACTGTGTGTATGCAAGGCAGGCTTGAGCGGAATTCCGTCGGAAAAACCATCCAACTTTTTTCCGACGGTAATTCTGCTTGTGTGTACGCGGCATTACTCTCCAGCCCTGGCTACTACTTGGTGGGGAGTGGAGGAAGTTCACTCCTCCAGGGAAGACAAGGAGATAAACAGGCAGGTGTCTGGCCGGGACTTGAGTCAAGGCAAAAGAACATGCGAGCGGGAGCGGAATGGGCACCCAAAACTGAAGAAATGGTCCCTCTGCTCCGACCAGCACATGATCATCAGAAAGGGGCACAGATAATGGAAAAAATACACCCCCCTAAGCTAGTAGGAGCGGCGGAGCAGGGAAGGGGGGTGTAATTCAGATTTTTTTTTTTTTATTCTTCTGCACTGACTGTCTTTGAAATTGCCCCAGTCCCTGTTCAAATCCAATCCGGGGACAAAACCGGGGACAGACTTGGTCCGGGGACAGTGTCCTCAATCCGGGGACTGTCCCCGGAAACCGGGGATGTCTGGTCACCTTAGTTTAAGTGCCCAGTAAGCAAGTGGTTAAAGTAAACATGGTAAAGGGGGGGGGGGTGTATATGGCGCTTGCTATTAAATATGCAATAAAAACAATATAATGATGATCATACCAATAATAGTTAAAATTCCTATTGTGCAAAAAAAATCCTGTCCAAATAAGCAGAAATGTCCAAATAATCCAAAGTACAAATAGGCAATCGTGCAAATATATGCAAATCAACAATAGTGCAAATAATTGCAAATTCTTCAAACGTGCCAAAAAAGAGGGTAAAACGTGCAAAATAGTGTCCAATACGCAAGCAGTTCGAAAATATCAGATTCCAAAAGTAAATGTAGAATTATTGAAGGCAAGTGTGTGTGTGTGTGTGTGTGTGTGTGTGTGTGTATATGTATATATAATATATAATAATATAATAAAATGTGTTCTTTGTGCAAAAAATGTTTCCATGCAAAAAATTCCTTAGTGCAAACGTAGATCTCTGTAATATAAATAATCTGAAATCAAATGATGATCACAGGCAAAGTGCAGAATAGTCCACCATCAGTCCAAAGCAATCCTTATATGTGCAGGTGTTCCAGTGTGGGTGCCCCCGTTTCCCCCAGCCTCTCACTTTAGCTGGCTTAAAAATAAAGCCTCTTTTCTCCTACAGTGGCTAAGCAGCTCCTGGTGGCAGCAGACACTTTCCCCGGGTATTCACTCTCAATAGCAAAACAGGGAAGAAGGGGGCTCCATAGTGTAATATGTTCAAATATTTTAATCAATAAAATACATCAATGCACTTACATTTAAGAGGATCAGACAACGGCATGTAAAACCAAAAAAAGGCACTTCCACTCTCGGCTGCGAACGGAAGTGATGTCACCACAGGCTCTTGTCCCTGACGCGTTGCGTGACTGTTCACGTCACTTTATCAAAGGGGATGCCTTATCACCCCCTTTGATAAAGTGACGTGAACAGTCACGCAACGCGTCAGCGACAAGAGCCTGTGGTGACATCACTTCCGTTCGCGGAGCCCTCTTCTTCCCTGTTTTGCTATTGAGAGTGAATACCCGGGGAAAGTGTCTGCTGCCACCAGGAGCTGCTTAGTGACTGTAGGAGAAAAGAGGCTTTATTTTTAAGCCAGCTAAGGAGAGAGGCTGGGGGAAACGAGGGCACCCACACTGGAACACCTGCACATATAAGGATTGCTTTTGACTGATGGTGGACTATTCTGCACTTTGCCTGTGATTATCATTTGATTTCAGATTATTTATATTGCACAGAAATCTACGTTTGCACTAAGGAATTTTTTGCACAAAGAACACATTTTTGATATATTTATATTTTTATATATACAGTATATACTTGCCTTCAATTCTACATTTACTTTTGGAATCTGATATTTTGGAACTGCTTGGGTATTGGACACGATTTTGCATGTTTTACCCTCTTTGTTGGCACATGTTTGAAGAATTTGCAATTATTTGCACTATTGTATATTTGCACGATTGCCTATTTGTACTTTGGATTATTTGCACATTTCTGCTTATTTGGACAGGATTTTTTTTGCACAATAGGATTTTTAACTATTATTGGTATTATCATCATTATATTGTTTTTATTGCATATTTAATAGCAAGCACCATATACACCCCCCTTTACCATTGTCTACCTTAGTGTGTGAACTTTTGTTGTGGCAGCTGCTTTATGTTAGATTAGGATTAGTTGTTAACCCTTTGGTTTGCGCATTAGTACCCCCCATTTCTCAAACATGAAAGTGTCTCAAGTCTTTACAGGGACCCGGCACACATTTCTTATGTGGTCACGTTTGTATCTTTATTACACAGCCAGGAGTTGCTTCGGTTTAAGATACTGTAGCATCAAATTTTAAGTCATGTGCATATATGTTATGAAATGTATATGTAACACTTCTAGGTGTTTTTACATCTTATGGAGTACTATTACATCTCACAGTACTCCCCCTGACAATGCCTCATCTGTGTTTCTCTGCATCCTGTTTGTAAGCATCTACTTCCCACACTGAGATGCTGGCTCATATTTCACAATCATGTAAATCCTGGAGCCTGAAGTTCTTGGCTGTGTTCTTAAACGCCTGACACAATTCAGCCTCTGCTTCTGGCTTGTAACAGAGTTGCACTCTGATCACTGGGAGAGAGGAGACAGAGAAAATGCTTTCTGCAGCAAACTGATGACATCTCAGCCTAGGCCAAGTCTCTGGTGCTGAAGGACTGCTTTAAAAATTACACTGTTGCCGTATATGGTAATAAGTAGACTTGTGCACAACGGAAAAATTTGTTCCGTTTCGGTTCGTTTCTTTCCGGTCCTGTTGATTCGTAATCATTCGTAATTTTGCTAGACGGGATTTTTCGTGTTCGGACTCATTCGTATTTTTGCAAGCGACATTTTTCGTTGAATTTTTTGTTGCTTTATAATTCGTACTTTCGGTAGAGTACGTTGTTTTTCGTTGATTCTGGACACAACTCCTACTTTCGTAACTTTTTTTGGGTTCGTTGATTCGTAATTTTCCGTGTCTCTCTCACAACGACGCTGCCTATTATGCCTAATGTGCTTCGAATGGATTTGTACTTTTCTAAATACATAGCGGTTATTTGTAACGATTCGAAATCTCGTATTTTACTTTCGTTTTTTACATGCGGCTATAGGCTCCGCCCCTGTACACCATTTTGAGAGGGAGTTCAGCATGGTGAGGGAGAAGCAGAGAGCAGAGCAGAGTGAGTGTTATTGTGCTTCGAATGGATTCGTACATTCGTAACTTTTTTCATAACGAATTATGCCGAAGACCTTCGGGCATTCGCTATTTTGCGGTATAATTTATTTCGGATTTGGTTTTATTCGTAATTGCTCTGTTCGGAAATTCGAATGCTTCCGAATGTCCGAAAGTTGCTAAATTTGGACGAATTTCGATTCGTTACGAAACGAATTGCACAAGCCTAGTAATAAGTCAGAAATGTATTCATTGAGACTTGAAGCTAATGAAAGTTTATATGTAAATCTCAACTGAACCAAAACAAAAGGTGTGAAAAAAGGGATTTTTATAACAGCTTACCTGTAAAATCCTTTTCTTGGAGTACATCACGGGACACAGAGCGACTTAGTCATTACTAATGGGTTATATAGTTTACCTTCAGGTGTTGGCACTGGCCAATTCCAAACCGGAAGTACCCTCCCCTATATAAGCCCCTCCCACCCGGGAGCACCTCAGTTTTGTAGCCAAGCAATAAGTGTCCCAAAAAGAGGGGTGGGAGCTCTGTGTCCCGTGATGTACTCCAAGAAAAGGATTTTACAGGTAAGCTGTTATAAAAATCCCTTTTTCTTTTTCGTACATCACGGGACACAGAGCGACTTAGTCATTACTAATGGGACGTCCCAAAGCAATGCCAAATGAGGGGGGGGTACATAAGCTGGGCGCCATCAGGCATGAGGATCTTTTGCGGCCTGCAACACACTGCGCCCAAAGGCGACATCCTCCTGACTTCTAACGTCTACCTGATAGAATCTAGTAAACGTGTGTACCGAAGACCATGTTGCGGCCTTACATACTTGAGCCAGGGAGGCCTGGTGATGCACTGCCCATGAAGTTCCAACTCTTGTGGAGTGCGCCCTAACTTTGAACGGAGGCGGTCTCTTTCTCAAGCCATAGGCTTGTATTATGACCTGTCGAATCCACTTGGCTAAAGTAGATTTTGATGCTGCCTGACCCCTTCTGGGGCCTTCCGGCAGAACAAACAAAGAATCCGTTCTGCGAATCTGAGCAGTGGCTTTTAGATAAGCTTTAACTGCTCTTACCACATCCAAAGAATGTAATAACTTTTCCTCTACTGAGCTAGGTTTGGGGAAAAAAGAAGGAAGAACCACATCTTGGTTCAAATGAAACCTCGATACCACCTTAGGAAGAAAGGCTGGATGAGGACGTAATACTACTCTGTCCTTATGGACAACCAGATATGGCTCCTTACAGGACATAGCTGCTAATTCCGACACTCTTTTAGCCGAACAAATGGCTACTAAGAAAACCAATTTCCTGGTGAGAAGAACCAAGGAAATGTGTTGTAATGGTTCAAACGGTTGTTTCTGTAGAACCGACAGAACCAGGTTTAAGTCCCAAGGACATATGGGAATACTAACCGGAGGGCTAATACGCATCACTCCTTGTATAAAGGCTTTGACTAGTGAATGCGAAGCCAAGGGCCTTTGAAAAAATATTGACAAGGCCGAAATCTGACCCTTGATAGTACTCAAGGCCAGCTTCCTATCTACAGCCCATTGTAGGAAGTCCAGAATCCTCCCTATCATGTACTTACGTGGATGCCATTTCTTGGTCTCACACCACGTAATGTACGCTTTCCAGATCCTATAATAGATCTGCCTGGATACCGGTTTCCTGGCATTGATCATGGTAGATACCACAGAATTAGAGAGCCCTCTCTTTTTTAGAATGTGGGCTTCAATAGCCAGGCCGTCAAACCTAGGGCTGGTAAGGAAGGGTGGTATATCGGTCCTTGCGACAGCAGGTCCGGACGAAGTGGGAGGGTCCAAGGACCCCTCACTGACATTTTTACAATCTCCGCGTACCATGCCCTTCGGGGCCACGCTGGAGCCACCAGAATCACTGGTTTCTTTTCTACCCTGATTCTGCGGAGTAATCGCGGTAACAATTGTGGCGGTGGGAATGCATATATCAGCTTGAACCGATCCCAAGGGAACACTAGGGCATCCGAGCCGCAAGCTAGGGGATCCCTTGTGCGAGACACAAACCTGTCCACCTTTGCGTTGAATCTGGATGCTAGCAGATCTACATCCGGTGTTCCCCACCGCTGGCATATTGCCTGGAAAACCTCGGGGTAAAGAGACCATTCCCCCGGGCATAATTGTTGGCGACTTAGAAAGTCCGCTCTCCAATTTTCCACTCCTGGGATGAAAACCGCGGATATGGCTGGGACATATCTTTCCGCCCACTCCAGGATGCAATTTGCTTCCTTCTGGGCTGCACGACTTTTGGTGCCACCCTGATGATTGATATATGCCACTGCCGTGGCATTGTCTGATTGAATTCTGACAGGGGACCCCTGGAGTTTGGATGTCCATGCTACTAGGGCATACCGGGCTGCTCGTATCTCTAAGAGATTGATGGGCAGGGCCTTTTCTGCTTCTGACCACCTGCCCTGGAGAGACCATTGCTCCAGCACTGCCCCCCAGCCGATGAGGCTGGCATCTGTAGTGACCACCTTCCAAGAAACCGGACTGAAGGGTTTCCCTCTTTCCAGATTCTGGGGCACCAACCACCAATGGAGGCTCTTGCGAACGGAAGGGGACAGGGACATTGGTAAGTCTAAAGCCTGAACTTTTTTGTTCCAGGCTGACAGTATGGCCCTTTGCAAATTCCTTGAATGGAATTGACCGTAGGGTACCGCTTCGAATGAAGCCACCATCTTTCCCAGCAGCCTCATGCAGAGACGTATGGATGGTTTTCTTTTTGTACCCACTAAGTGGGTCAAATTTCTTAAAGACGACACCTTCTCTGGAGGTAAGAAAATCTTTCTCTGATTTGAATCCAGCCTTAGCCCTAAGTATTCCAGACTTTTGACTGGTCTTAGAGCTGACTTGTCCCGGTTGATAATCCAACCGTGATATTCCAGATACTCGATTGTCTTGTGAATAGCTACTTCCAGCTTTTCCACTGAGTGGTCTATTAGTAGCAGGTCGTCTAGATATGCCATTATCGTTACACCCTGTGTTCTTAGATTGGCCAATAATGGGGCCAGAATTTTTGTGAACACTCGTGGTGCTGTGGCCAGACCGAAAGGTAAGGCTCTGAACTGAAAATGGCGCCCTTCTACTGCAAAGCGTAGAAATTTCTGATGGGCCGGAAAGATGGGAATATGCAGATAAGCATCCCTTATGTCGATCGAGGCTAGCCATTCCTGCCCTTGTAGGGCGGTGGCCACTGATCGGATCGAATCCATCCGAAAAGTCCTGATATTTAGGAACTTGTTTAGCCCTTTTAGATTTAATATGGGCCTCACGTCCCCATTTGGTTTGGGGACTGTGAAAAGGTTCGAGTAAAACCCGAATCCGCTTTCTTCCAGGGGAACCTTCATGATTACCCCTTGGAGCAATAGTTGTTCTAGTGCCAGAAGGAGGGATCCTCTCTTTTGGGGATCTCTTGGCACATTTGACCTCATAAATTGGGCAGGAGGAGTGCCTTTTAACTCCAGCTTGTATCCCAGACTTACTGCGGAGAGCACCCATCTGTCTCTGATGGTGTCCCGCCAGGTCTCTGTGAACAACTGAAGTCTTCCCCCCACCCGATTGAGCGGGGGCAATACTTCATGCCTTAGGGGGAGGTTTTGTACCTCTCTTGATCCAGGGCTTCTTGTTACCCTGTGATTGTCCCTGATTTCTGCCCCCTGAATTTGACCGCGGAGGCCGTCGGAACTGCTTCACAGCCGATGTGCCCGGGACTGGAGAGGTAGGCCTCTTAAAAGAAGGACTTCTACTCTTGTTCTTAACCGGTAAGAGTGAACTTTTACCGGCAGAAATTTTCTGGATATATTTGTCCAGATCTTCTCCAAATAAGCGTTCTCCATGAAATGGGAAGCTAACCAGCAGTTTTTTACAGGGAGCTTCAGCAGACCAGTTTTTGAGCCACAGAAGCCTACGCATATGTACTATAGACAGCGTAAAGCGGGAGGCCTGTTGGATTGTATCCTTTATGGCGTCCACCGCAAAACACAAGGCTCTAGGCAGGTCAGCTAGGGCATGAGCCTGCTGATCTGGTAAGTCCCTTAAGACTTGTTTCAACTGATCTTTCACTGCTTGGCAGACTCCAATCGCTGCTACCGCAGGTTGTGTCACCATACTTGCTGTAGAGAAAGCAGATTTTAGTAAAGACTCCAATTTTTTATCTATTGGGTCTTTGAACATTGGAACATTATCTACTGGACATGTCAGTGATTTGTTAACAGAAGAGATGGCTGCGTCCACTATAGGGACCCTCCATTTTCTTATGAACTTATCCTCCATGGGATAGATCACCGGAAATCTCTTGGGGGGAGCAAATATTTTATCAGGATGCTCCCAATCCTGGTAAATAAGCCCTTCTAATAAAGGGTGGATTGGGAAGGAACAGACCGCCTGGGGAGCTTTTAGCGACCCCAGCGAGGAAACCGTAGTGGATGGTGGTTCCGCCAGAGGCATTTTAAATGCTGATCGGACCATGTTAGTCAGAGACTGAACCCATAATCTTTCAGCCTGAGAAGCTGAGAAAGGTTCTTCCACTGTTGATTCCTCTAAAAGTGAATCAACCTCATCCTGATCCCCTTCAGGTAGGTCGATCTCTGTGTGGGGCTGTTCCTCCACTAACAGGCACTCTGAAGGAGGAGACGGAGATCGGACGCGCTTTCCCTGAGATAGGGAAGCAGCGATCAATGCTGTTAATCTCTCTTCTAATCCTCCCAGAGTTGAGGATAAAACCTCCTCTGTTATATATACAGGAGCAGGTGGACTGGGGACAGCCGCAGCACCAGGCATTCCTGCGGGGTTTCTACGGCTACTGACCTCTGCATTCTCAGGGGAGATTGGTGCAGTGCAAGCATGCCCAATATCCTCAGAGCCCGATGGAGACCCCTTTGGCTTCCTGGAAGATCTATTTCCGGAGTGTCTGGACGACATATCCTTTAAGCACAAAGCTGAGGTATTCCCGTCGTCATACACCAATTTTTGCTGGTAATAGTCTAACACAGGTGCTGCTATATACCAGCTGGTGTCCACTAAAGTGCCTTTCTATGGGGATGCCTGCATCAACCGCCTCTGTGTGCCACTGTTTGTTGCTAGCTCTGTTTGCATGCAGCTGACACTTGTACTGTGTCTTTTAACCATGCTGGGACGCCCGCACATGCGCAGAAGCGCCGCGGCGCGCATCGAGCGTCATCCACCCGCCCCGCCCCTTTTTTTTCATAGGAGGCGCGTGCACGCGCCCGCGCGCGCGCCCGTGCGCCAATGGCGCCCTTTTCGAAAACCAACAGAGGACTAGGAGCCAGGGCCCTTTTTGCCGGAGGGCCTGTGCGGTGGATGAACGCAGCAACAGGGCAGAGGAAGTGGATTCCCTCAGAGAAACTTACCAGCTGTCTGGATCTTTTGAGTTGAGAAAACCAAAGATCCACATTTACAAGAAAAATGGACTACAGCGGCCTCTAGTGGTTTAACACAGGTACCGCGGTCCCTGTTTTTTTTTTTTTTTTTTTCTTGACTACTATTAAAATTTTACATTTTCAGTAGTTATAGGCAAACACAGATATTTAGCGGGAATACCGTTAGGTAACAGACAGAAAGACAAATTAGGCTTGGGGGTCCCCCAATAGAACCAAGTTCCTGAGGGCCCCCACTTACCTGATCCCCGCCGCAGGACTTTGTTTGGTCCACAAAAGTCCAAACTTCACCTATCACGGCAGGCATTGTAATTAAACCTTCAGGGACCGGGTTCCCAAGGATTCCACTCCCCTGGACCTGTATAGCACCCTGCACAGACAGCGTCTTGGTCGTGGGTATGACCAGAGCTCTGGATCCCAGGGTCCAGCCCTCCTAAGAGAAGCATTACAGGCAAAACCTTGCTCTTCTGCTGCAAGGCCCGGGTACCGACCGTTTAGCTATGAAGCTTTTTTGGTGGGATCCGGAACAGCTTACTAAGGCCCAAAAGAACCTGTACGCAAGCCCAGTGAAAACACATGTTACTCTTTGGCCAACACCTTAGACACTGGCAAAAAACTGAGGTGCTCCCGGGTGGGAGGGGCTTATATAGGGGAGGGTACTTCCGGTTTGGAATTGGCCAGTGCCAACACCTGAAGGTAAACTATATAACCCATTAGTAATGACTAAGTCGCTCTGTGTCCCGTGATGTACGAAAAAGAAATGATTGCTTTATGTTAGAAAGCCACTACATCCTAAGTAGATAAGCCTATCTTCTACCAGCAAGCCGCAAAGGAGGATTTACTTGGTCAGAGCTAGATATCTCAAATCTGCTGCTTGCAGAGAGACCACTGTTTCCAAGCTGACCAAAGATCCTTCTCTGCTGCATGATGGCAGGTTAAAGGCTTTTCTACCTGGGCTGTGACTGCTTCCTGCAGAATGCACCTGAAATGTATTCAGCTTATTTTAATCAGTGAGTTGGGTTTTAAATGTTTTCTAGTTTAAGGGAAGTGTATTTGATTAGTCTAAGGATTCTAACTACAGAACAATTGGGCAGCTACATGTCCCTCCCTCTGCTAAGCTCCATACTGCAATTGCTGAATGAAATCAAGGCCTTAACAAATACTCTTGTGCACATCCTTAATTGCACAAACTGTATACAAGTAAAATATACAAAACTGTACTACTGCCTAAATCTCCAAGTGTACCACACGCTTTTACATCTCTTATGCAAGTTCAGCTTCAAGTCTGTATCATGTTTGCAGGGACTCCAACCTGCATGGGAAGTGGTACAATAAGGCCTTTATAAGCCCAAATGATTCAGCGCTGCACCATAACTTAGTATATACTGTGAAAGCTTCAAAAATAAAGTCCATGCAGGTGTCCTGCAGACTGTCAGTGTAAGCCAGGGGTGTCCAAACTTTTTTCAAAGAGGGACAGATTTGATTAAGTGAACATGCGCGAGGGTCGCCCATTTTGCCTGACATTCTTTGAACCATTAAAATTCGGTCTAAGTGTGTTCGTCCGAGCACTAATACCATAGTTGCCAACAGTCACGGATTGGCCGGGACATTCCCGGGATTCAAACCCTTTTCCCGGATTTATTTTGTCCCGGGAAATGTCCCGGCAAATACGTTTTTTTCCCGGTTTCCGCAATATTGGCCGCCGCCGCTAGAGGTCCACGGCCGGTGGAGACCATGTCTCCGCCGGCCGCTATTTTAAAGAAGACCAAAACACGGATGTAGTACAATAGAAAATACAGCTGCTGCGGCGCCGCCCACACCCGCGCCTCCCCGGGGGTGGGCGGTGCCGCAGCAGCTTTATCTTCTATTGTACTACATCCGTGTCATTCATCTCAGACTCTAACCACACCCCCTTTGAGCCACGCCCATTTAAGCCACTCCCACTACCCGCGTAAACCACGCCCCTGCCACTTTTTTCTGCTAGGGTGTGACATACCTACAAATGAATGCCCCGCCCCCTAATTATAGCAAGGCTTTGCCTACATGCGAAAAAGTGTCCCGGATTTTTTTTTTGCAATGTTGGCAACTATGTAATACACTGCCCAGCAAGAATTCGCTTGCCTTTGTAGCTGTGTGGTGAAGAGATGATCTTGGGCGTGTTATTTGAATATACTGTATTTATCAACGTATAACGCGCACCTTCACTTTAATAGGGAAGTTTCAGGAAAAAATCTTACATTTTAAATAACGAACTGTGAAGCAAAATAAGGGTCAGTGCCCATCTGGAACCTCACAAGTGCTATGAATGCAGCACCCCCGTTGCCATCAGTGCAGCCTTGGAGGAGATGGGGAGGGGGGCGGGACAAGCGCCAACAGATTACATACAGGAGAAACTCCTGTTTTCTTGGCGGCCTCTTTAATGCAAAGTCCCGCCTCCTATGATGGACAGAACAGTTGTCCAATGGCAGCGCAGGAAACAGGACTTCCTTTTACAGAGGCTGCCGTGTAAACGGGAAATTCTCCTGTATGTACAGTACTCGTCCCCTTCAAGGCAGCCAGCATATATCTTTTGTGGCACTCAGATTCGTTGGGGGCCACAAAAAAATGTACTGGTCCAAATTACCAGGCGGGTCGTTTGAAACCGGGCCGGACTTTGGACATGCCTGGTGTAAGCTGTCTGTCCTGTATATGATTCAGACAGGCAGTTTTACACTGACGGGATGGATTGAATGACCAGAGCACTCAATAGCGCCTGAATAGTTCATTGCGAACTACAAGCAGACAGCCGCAAAGTTCATTGATTCACAGGGATCTTTGAGTCAATGACCCAGCCGCGTGGCAGTGAGCAGGGGGAGAAGATCCCCGGCTCACTGCTACAAGGAGGTATATCAGGGGGAGAAGGGTTTGATGCTGAACATGTTGCCTCCATGTTTAGGGTGTAACATGTTCAGAAAGGTGTTTTGTTGGACTTTATTTTGAAATGTATATAGTGAGTTACGGTGCAGCGCTGAATCCTTTTGGTTTATAAGGCCTTACCGTTGTACCTCTTCCCATTCAGGTTGGAGTCGCTCTGTACAGTGATGATTCAAAAATAGACTTGAAGCTTAACTTGCGTAAAAGTAAAGAGTACTTTTTTGGCTGCTATAAATGCCATATCTTACAAAGGCAGGGACGCTTGGACTGTTGAAAGGAGGCGAGTATCATGGAGTTTAGCTCTGCTTTATGTGCCCATTTACACTACATTCTTTCTGTGATCTACAGAACATCCCGCAATGTTATGCAGGCTAGGATAAGAGAAAGGGTTCTGAAGTCCTACTGCACTTCTGTCTTAGGCCCCTTTCACACTGGGGCGGTTTGCAGGCGCTATTGTGCTAAAAATAGCACCTGCAAACCGAGCCTAAACAGCGGCTGCTGTTTCTCCAGTGTGAAAGCCCGAGGGCTTTCACACTGGAGCGGTGCGCTAGCAGGACGGTAAAAAAAGTCCTGCTAGCTGCATCTTTGGAGCGGTGAGAGGAGCGGTGTGTTTACCGCTACTCCACCGCTCCTTCCCATTGAAAGCAATGGGAAACCGCTGTAATCCTGCCGGCAATGCGCCTCTGCAGAGGCGCATTGCCGGCATTATTAACCCTTTTTCGGCCGCTAGCGGGGGTTAAAACCGCACCGCTAGCGGCCGAATACCTACGCAATTCCGACAGTATGTATAAAAATAGCGCCGCTATACCGCCACCGCACCCACCGCCCCAGTGTGAAGCCAGCCTAAAGGTGACATCGCTGCTCTTCCACAGATGTAGTACAGTTGGTGAGAGTTGTCACCCCAGGAGAGGAAGTGTTACTGGTAGGATCACCAGATGAAGGTAAAAGCCTGAAATATGAAAACCCATGCAGCCACCACATATATAGACTGGTAAGCTGCAATATATTAAATTTTTTATTTTATTTTTTTCTTGGGTTTAGATGCACATTCAAGAAACTCCAGAAAAGTTAAAATATACATGGGTGTAGAACTAGAACTATGTAAAGGATCACCATAAGCTGCCATTGACTTGACGGCAGTAGACAAACATGGAAGGTGCAGCAGGAGGAAGACTCCTTACTGGATTGCCACAACAGTTTACTGTAATGTGGATGTCTTTTCTCTCCAGAGTCTGCAGAGGGATAAATTGTGAGGAGGATGTGGGCCCCAACCATCGATCCATAAACATAGCAGCGATGTTACTTGTTCTCAGTTATCTCCACAATTGTGCTTCCATGGCTGGATGACCAGTTCTCAGGCACAGATTGCGGTCCACTAAAGAACTGTAGATTGGAAAGATCGCCGGCACCATGGTTAAATGAAGCAGGACATAATCTTAAGACATTGGTGTGTGTGCAGCATTAACAATCAACACGTTTCTGCCATAATGGCCTTATTCATAAAAAAGCTGGTCGTTTTGGTTGGATTAACCCTTTAAAATTCCATTGGGACACATAATTACATATACTATTTGGAGAGGGCTAGTAGCTTCCTCTATGGCACGTGTCATACACCATTCCTGTGGTCCATTTCATGTGGTCCACGCACCTAGGGCTTTTTACAGCTGGAATGTGGTGGAACAGAGTTTTGCCACCTCTGGTTCTTGCCTTCTGCTCCCCACTCGGCACTGTCCCTTGTGAACATGGAAGCCTTCTGTGTTTACAAGGACTGCTTTCCTCTCGGCTCTCACAGATCCCTGCACAGTGGGGACAAGGGAGTTGAAGATGCTGTGTAGGATGGGGCATGACACGGTAAGCTGCACTGATTCCCATCTCTGCGCTGGTGTACAGATGCCAACCAATGATGTCCCTGCCAGTGCTAGAGGCAGAGACGCCTACACTGCCGGGAGGTATTCAGGCCGGATAGATGAGACATGGAAGCTTTACAGCTGTGGGTTCGAGGTGGGGGATGGGGAAGACTGGTGCAGAGGTCAGAGCTGAGGAGGGGAGCAAGTGAGATGTGGACGGCTTGTAAAAGAGCTGAACCCTGCACTCTGTACCTAGAGCACCCCTGAACTCTACACATAATGCACTCCTAGTACTTATTGGCCTTTTAACCACCTCAATACCAGGTACTTCCACCCCCTTCCTGCCCAGGCCATTTTTTCACCTTTCAGCGCTGTCACTCTTTGAATGAGAATTGCGCGGTCATGCTACTCTGTACCCATATGAAATTTTTTCATTTTCTTCACACAAATATTTTCTTTTGGTGGTATTTAATCACTTCGCCACCAAGGACGTACTATGATGTCCTTGACTTTGAGGGGGGATATCTGAATGATGCCTGCAGCTACAGGCATCATTCAGATATCATTCTGTCATGCCGACGATTCTGCGCACCATAAGAACGATCATAGCGGCAGTTCCACTGCTTGATCGTTCTTATAGGCGGCGGGAGGGTACACCCCCCCTCCCGCCGGCTCACGACGATGGAGATCTCTATGACTATCGGAGTCCCGGCGCGATGTTGTGATGTCACGCCCGGTACTAGGAAGTAAACAAAGCCGCAATTGCTGCTGTCAGCATGAGATCAGTGAATTTTTTTCACCGATCTCATGCTTTCCAGCCTGGAGGAGAGATGTGGGGTCTTATTGACCCCGCATCTCTCCATAAAGAAAACCTGTCACAATGATTCCTATTACAAGGGATGTTTACATTCCTTGTAATAGGAATAAAAGTGATAAAAGAAAAACCATTTTTTTAAAAAAAAGTGTCAAAATAAAAAAAAATCAGTAAAAAAATAAATAAAAATAAAAAAGGAAAACGCCCCTGTCCCCGATGGCTCATGCTCAGAAGCGAACGAACATGTAAGTCCCGCCCACATATGTAAACGCCGTTCAAACCCCACATGTAAGGTATTGCCGCGTGCGGTAGAGTGCGAGCAACAATTCTAGCACTAGACCTCCTCTGTAACTTGAAAATAGGAACCTGTTAAAGCGTCGCCTATGGAGATTTTTAAGTACCGAAGTTTGGCGCCATTCCATGAGTGTGCGCAATTTTAAAGCGTGACATGTTGGGCATCTATTTACTCGGCGTAACAGAATCTTTCACATTATACAAAAAAATTGGGCTAACTTTACTGTTTTGTTATTTTTTAATTTGTAAAACCGTTTTTTTTTCCCCAAAAAAAGGCGTTTGAAAAATTATTGCGCAAATACCGTGCAAGATAAAGTTGCAATGACCGCCATTTTATTTCCTAGGGTGTCTGATAAAAAAAATATATAATGTTTGGGGTTCTGATTAATTTTCTAGCAATACCGCGGCGAAAAATGGGCGTGGTTTACGCACAATAGTGGGTGTGGCTTAAATGGGCGTGGTTCAAAGGGGTGTGGCTACAGTCCGAGGTGAGAGAAAGAAAGAAGCCAGATCCTACACCACAATAGAAATGTGTAACAAAATTGGCAGATAAGTATACTCCAAAACACCTGTTGGCGCTTCAATCATCCCGACACCATGTTTGTTATGGTGTCAGGGTGATTGAAGCGCATTATTTCTATTATTACATTGTAATATAAAATGAAATCATTCAACTCCCCATAATGCCGAATCAGTGGGACCCTTAAGCATGTCACCTGCCACATCGCCTGCCACCAGGTGCCCCCAGCAGAGTCCCTCCTTACATCAGGTGCCCCCAGCGGAGCCTCAGTCCTTACACCAGTGTACCCAGCCTCAGTCCTTGCATCAGTGTCCCAAGCAGAGCCATAGTTACCCCCCCCCCTGTACATAGTAACACCCCCGTTACCCCCCTGTACATAGATACTACCTGTACATAGTTACTACCGCCCCCTATACATACCCCCACTGTACATAGTTACTACTGCCCCCTGTACATACCCCCACTGTACATAGTTACTACCGCCCCCTGTACATACCCCCACTGTACATAGTTACTACCGCCCCCTGTACATACCCCCACTGTACATAGTTAATACCCCCCCGTACATAGTTAATCCCCCCCTGTACATAGTTAATACCCCCCCGTACATAGTTAATACCCCCCTGTACATAGTTAATACCCCCCCTGTACATACCCCCACTGTACATAGTTAATACCCCCCTGTACATAGTTAATACCCCCCTGTACATACCCCCCTGTACATAGTTAATACCCCCCCTGTACATACCCCCACTGTACATAGTTAATACACCCCCTGTGCATAGTTGCCCCCCCCTTGTACATACATCGCTGGCCCGGGCTGTAATAACACCGACATCCCTGCATACCTAGGACAGCAGACAGGTCATATGTCACCAGGAGGACACAGCACACTATAACCCACATTACATGGGGATGATGATCATAGAGATCTCTGGATGGGGACATAATCCACCTACCTCCAGGGACAGCACACAGAACTGGACACACTGGGATTGCTGGGATGAGCCCAGAGCTCAGTCCTATAAGAAGACATGACGTACCCTCATTTTGGCCACCATACACACAGGCGCTCCGAATCCTTCTCCACTTCTCAGTATCTGGGCTGTGTACATAATCCCAGAACGAAGGGTCCTCTCCCCGCACACTGGTGTCTGATGCAGAGCTTACAGGGACCGCACTTCAGAGGGAAGAACACCGACACGGCACTGCAGCCGCAGAGCAAACTCCACAAGTGGCGCGATGTGTTCAGTGGAGAGTAGGAGGAGCCAATCGGTTTAAGTGTACACTGAACAGGGAAGCCGATTGGTTGCCTCTCCACTGAACACACGAGGAAAGGCACCTCGCGGCGGTGACGGCGGCCATGTTTCTGTAGCCCGCCGGCTGTTTTTGGCCAAAACATTCCCGATTTTCCCGGGACAAACACAAAATACCGGGAATTCATTCGGGACAAGCTCCTTCCGGGACGAGGGTCTCAAATTCGGGATTGTCCCGGGAAATTCAGGACTGTTGGCAACTATGGGAAAGCCCTGGATCATTTTTATATATCCATACAGATAGAGCTGGTCCTTTTGAGGGCAGCTATTGCTGATGCGGCCTGTGATGAAATGGAGTTTGACACCTCTGCTTTATGGGGACTCCTTGGCAATTGCCCAAGCTGCTTGTCTGCCAGCCTGGATATATTGACCCTTTAGCAGTCCATTGTGTCATACTAACATTCTTTATTAGCCTGAATGTATGGGTGGTGGACGTGGGGGTTATTTTTATTTTTCCTTGTACTAAAACTCAGTGTTGCTTTTAGGACATAGTTTTATATGTAGCACACAGACCCCCTTTTACCTGCCTTATTCGGCTCCTCGCAGGAAGAAGGGGCACACCATGCCACAAGTCCGTACCCTCCTGTAATAAGAGGTTGAGCGGTGTTGTTGATGGGTCTTCCACAGTCCGATAACCAGAAAATGTCTCTCACCTCTGTGAATAACAGAGATAAGTCCTTGTTTCCCCCAGTAACTGAAATGTCCACACTCTTTGCAACTCTAACACAGAGTTTATTTTCTCTTTTAGTAAAACAACAGTCTCTGATAGAAAAGGAGAGGTCCAGGCACAATCTCAATCACTTCACTGTTCGGCTTCTCGAACAGACTCAGCCCCAAATGGATAGTCTACTTAAGACAAGACTAGCAGCCAAATGACACTCCAACTATACCCAAGGCCTCTGCCACAGACCTGGTGAACTCGGTCTCTGCCACAGACCTGGTGAACTTGGCCTCCGTTTAGGGAGAAGACATCCCTCCGGAGAGATACCGGTACCCTTCCTTCACTGTGACTTCTGCACCAGTCCCTCGGAACGGTTCCTCCCCCGGCCTCCTCTTCCAAGATACGGGTCCCCTCGCAAGGCGGCACCCTGAGACTCCTCGATCCCCGATGGACTCCAGCTGAAGGTGCTGGGCCCAGGCCTCCGCCGCAGCCCCAGGACTAAAGGTGCCCGGGACTGATCCACCGAACACGAACTGCAGACCCGCCCCTGGGCCAAGGGTGCCCAGGGTGGACAGGAACAAGAACCTGGGGTAGGACCCCCGACAACGAACCCCCAACAGGCAGCGTCTGCCCCTTTTATATCCTCTCCCAGCATGCCCAGCAGGTAGACCACACCCACTATATGGCTTCCGGGAGAGGACACACAAGGCACAGCCCTGTATCAGTGGTTTAACCCTGGCCTACTATGGCAGCGCCACCTGCAGGCCACAGGGAACTGCACATCAATACTCCACCTGTGGACCAAAATGGTTTCAAGAACTCTAACAATTAGGGTGTTTGGGTATAACTACCACCCAAACACTTCCCCTAAATTTAGCACCCCGCTACATATAACAATGTATCAAATATGCTGGAATCTTTTTGGATACATTTGCTTCTTGGTCACAAATTTTTGCATTGATATTTCCCTATTTAAACACTTGTATATGATTTATTTTCTTTTTGGGTAGAAGGTTATAAACCTCCCTGTGACAGTTGTACCTATAGGTAAGCCCATAATGAGGCTTACCTATAGCTACTGTAAATATCTCCTAAAGGTGTGCCATTTAGGAGATGCTTACCGTTTACTGCGCCGATCATGTCATCGGCGCATGCGCTCTGAAGGATCGGCTGTGCCATGACCGGCGGCTCCCGCGCGCATGCATGGGAGTGATGTCACGCGGCTCTGGCCATTCACATAGCCGGAGTCCGGCCCTGGAAGGAAGACGGGCAAAGGTGGATGCAGCCTGCAGCGGGGATAACTCAGGCTTCGCTTGCGGGTAAGTGTTACATAATGTGCTAGTATGCAACGCATACTGGCACATTATGCCTTTACACTGCATTAAAAGGAAGGAAAACTCTCCAGGGTTTACTTTAAGCTGACCATACACTATAAAAGATTTTCAAACATTTGTACAAAAATTCTAAGTACTCTCGGTAACATGTCGCCATTTTAAAGCATTTCAAAGTGTTAGATTTTGGAATAAATAAACTTTCTCAAATAAAACCACATACTGTTAGAAATTAGTTTGCGGGAGGAATTTTTTTTTCCATCCTGCTACTTTGAGTTTTCTTGTTACTGCGGCCAAAAACAATGTCAGATGGGCCAACATTAATGATTATTAAATTGAATGAATGAACATTCATAAAAAAAATAATGAAACTCTACTAGTGTAAGGCTAGCTTTAGCAGAGTAGTCAGTCTGGCTGAAGACTGTTCCAGAAATAATAATCTTTTCCCTTTTGTTATGCAGGCAGAGTAATTAAGCACGTCCGTGAAGTTTTGTTTACTGTGGAAACCGGCATGAGAAAAGGTGTGCTCCGGGTTTTAGTGATTACCAATGGGCACTCTCAAGATGAAACTCTAAAATTTGCCAGCCAGATGCATTTGGAAGTATGTATGGTCATTACTCTGAGAAGTTTCTTTCCTTCTACCTCTCTGTATTGTCGTTTTAGAATTGGTGGATTGTCCACCCAAACCCTTTAAAAGTGAAGCAGTAGATACTAGTGCTACACTTCTGTGCTGGTATCGTGCAGTCCAGTTGGGCTTCGGTACAGAGGACGCTGGGACAGTAAAGAAAACAAGGAGTTGCATTTACAGGGGTAGTTAGTGTTTTGGGTTAAAGTGGTTGTAAAAGCTTGACATTCTCTCCCCCTCCAGAGGCAAGGAGCCTTTGGCTCCTACTGCTGTCAATCACATTCTGAGAGCAGTGGGGTAGAGCTGAGCCCGGCTTGGGGCAAACCCGCAGGTGGGGCCCCCATAGGAAGAGGCTTCCTGTGTGGGCACTGAGGGGCCAAGAGTGCCTGGGAGTTTAAGTGCAAGAATTACGGAGGTTTTGAGGGTTAGGGGTGGGTTAAGGTTAATGTTACAGGTTTGATTAGTGTTAAGATTTCATCCAGTGTGAAGGTTACAAGGATGGTTAGTGCAATGGATACAGGTAGAGTTTTAGGGTGGGTTGATGTTGGTGGTAGGGAGTGTTCAGGTTTCTTGGTAGGTTAACGATGGGGTTACCTGGAAGTCAGTATTGGGGAGTATTAGGGCTACAGGGATAGTTGGTGTTATGGTTAGAGGTTACATAGTGGGTTAGTGTTTGGGGGGGGGGGGGGGCTTCTGTAAGGGTTGTAGAGTAAATGAGGTGTGTGAATGAATAAAATTGTGTATTATATATGTATGTTGTAACGTTAAAGCCATGCATAAAATAGTTTACCACTTCCAGTATTACTAACACTAGGTATTACCTCACAGTGCTCACTGTACTTCCCCAGACCTACCACTTTACGCACAAATCCTCAATCTCCTGTTATTCCCAGCTGGTGGAGGGAAGGAGGAGACGACAGGCAGAAGTTGAAACAAAATATTATACTTGGCGCTGCATAGAGATAGATCTCTCATAAACTATACATAAAGTGCTTGTGCAATCAAAAGTGAAAAGCCCATCCATAGTGTCAAGCGTGTTCAATTCCTGTTTGTGAGGATTCCAGTGCCACTCTTTACTCCCCTCCTGGGTCCCCAGTCACCAGCAATAAGCTTTAAAAACGCATGGTCTTTATCCTGCACCAATGGCTGATGTTTCCTTCCTGCTTCTCCAGGGATCAGGTTTCCATTTGAGAAGTATGGGTGTGTGATATACCAATGAAGAGAGATGTATAGCGCAGTATTGCTAGGTTTATTGCAAAAGCAAAAAACAGATGCACTCACATCAAGAAAGGGCATATAAGTAAAACCGCTGCCTTGGCGTGCTCTCGGCAAAAGTGACTGCAGGCATGGCATAGGATACGGTCAGACTGCAGGCATGGCACAGGATACGGTCAGACTGCAGGCATGGCACAGGATACGGTCAGACTGCAGGCATGGTACAAGTGGTGAAGTTGCAGTCAGTTTACACAGCTCTGGGGAAACCTGTCCTCCCTCTAGAATACACCTGTGATCTCTGCCCCCTCAGTGTCTCATCCAGATTGCACTCGGGTCCACTCAGACTCCCGGCCATCCAGCTCAGCAGCGCTGTGTCCTGGTCCAGATAGTTTCCTCAGACTCCAGGCTTTTCTGTTGTAAGTGGGAAGTAGGTGGAGCAGCTGAGGAAAAAGTTGCATCTTCCTCCTGAATGCCAGGGCCTCCATGCACCTGACTGGTTGTTGGGATGTTAGGCGGGCCCAGCATCCAATAACTTTCACAGGTGGGACTTGGACGAGATGGGAGTTCTGCCACTGGTGCAGGCTTTTCCTGTGGGGGGTTACACCCCCCTAGTAATGCTACTGGAAGGAGTAGGTGGGGATGGAACCAACCAGAGTAGACAGCTGACCGGAAGAGGAGGCGTTTAGATTCCGAGCTGATGTCACTTCTGGTATCTGTCTTTGGTATCGGCGCATTTTTGCGAGTACCGATACTGGTGGGAATGCCTAGTATCTGTGCAACCCTAGTGTGTTTATAGTGAGATATATATATTCTCTATCTCTCTCGATCTCCTTTTGGTTGCATAAGGGTGTGACCACATGTTAACCAAAAGTCTGACTGAACCCTCTGCACACTACTATACACCCTTTCTACCAAACTTTGCATGAAGACCAGGCATTTTAGTTCATACATTGATGCAGTTGGCCAGCTTAAACATGCATTGCAAAGTAATCCCTCTCTGGCCATACCCTACTCTGCTCTGCAAAATACTTGCTTACAAGCTTCAGTGGGTATTCATAGGGACTCAGGTTGTAGGAGAGCTACATGTTGAGGACTGGTCACTAACTTACACAATAGGATTAAAATATACTTGTGCTCAAATCTGCTCTCCATCTATATCTCCCATCAGTTGCTAAAGGGGTGTGAACACATGTTGACATTGGGGGGGGGGGGGGGGGAATATGCAATGAACCTTCTACGCACTGCTATACACCTTTTTCTAGCAAACTTGGAGAGATTTGTAGTCCACATACATTGCAATGCAAATTTTAAGATGGCCAAAGGTGTCAAAGTAATTCCTTTGGCCAGGCTCTGCTCTAAACTGCGACATGCTGTGCCCTATATTTTCCATAGGTGACACTTTATAAACCAAGTCATCAGGTTAGTGAAAAGTAATAAAATAAAATAAATTAATAGTGCACTAAAAACAACCTGATAATAATACATAGTGCTAAATACACACACTTGTTGATAATGCTACAAGTACATACTGTATTTATTGGCGTATAACACTCACTTTTTTACCCTGAAAATAGAGGGTAAACTGTGCCTGCGTGTTATACGCAGGGGGCTGTGTAAAGTTTTTTTCCTGAAACTTCCCTCTTAAAGTTAGGGTGCGTGTTATACGCCTGTGCGTGTTATACGCCGATAAATACGGTACATATGTCATTGGTAGCAATAATTATAAATTACTGAAAAAACACCTTGCTTTGTGAAGATAAAAGTACATAAAAGGTTGCAGTGCTGGTCAAAATGGATAAGTGCAAACACCACCACCTAAAAATGGATTGCCTGCTCACCTTCCTACCAAACAATATATGTAATGTCACTTTCAGACACCTATCCTTGTTGCGGTCAGTTCATATACGTTCGGCTTCCAAGCTGTGGCCCAAAAAATGCTGTCTGGGGTTCTGCGCATAAAGTGATTCTCAAAATAGAGTAATATCATCGCGCAAGATTTCTAAAATAACATTGAATCTGCAAATCACAAACATTTCACTCACGTTTTCTCAATTAAAAATGCATATTGTATGATCAGTTTCTGCAAGCAGCTGGTTCCTCCACATTACACATTCAGTGTAACGAAGCACCGGAAGTGTCGTCACTTGCTCCTCCCGACACGTTGCGTCACAGGTCACGTGACTTTCTCAAGGGAAATGAAGCCATGTGACGAACGTGAAGGGTAATTAAGCCGCAAATTGTGTGTCGGTTGCCATACTGACATAGCTTCATACATGCCATATTACATTATACAGACATTTGTTGAATAATAAGTTTGAAATGCACAAGATGATTAAAATACTAGTTACTCATTAAAAGGACCAGTTAAGAACCACTATATAAAAAAATTATAAAAATTATTAATTTCAAAATTCCAATTGGATGCGGCAATATAGCTCCCTCCAGTGGTGACTAGTAGTATTACAATTAAAAAATCTGAAATAAAACCATTTAAATCAATATTCAAAACTCAGTGGCGAAAGTACTGATCTCAAAACTCCATTTAGATTCACATTTACTTAATTCCCTTACCCTATTAATACCCCTCCAGTGGGGTTTATACTTGTCAATAGCCCAAAACTTAAGACCTGTAGGGTTTTTATTATGACATTGTACAAAGTGTCGAAACACTATGTTTTAGGAAACCATTCCTAATATTCTGTATGTGTTCTTGTATTCTTTTCAACATGGGACGTTTTGTTCCTATATATTGTAATGGACATTGTAGCATGCACACTACCCCTTCTGTACTACATGAAATGAAATCTTTTATTTGGTATTCTTTTTTTGTTGGTGCTTTAGATACATTTATTACATTTTTGGCCATTTTGATTGGTATTCCTACACGCATAACATCTTTTGCATGGGAAAAACGTAAATTCATGAGATTTTGTAGGTGGATCTGGAACATTTTTTTGCTATAATGCCGCGTACACACGACCGTTTTTAATGTCATTGAAAAAAACGGCATTTTTCTCGACGTGATTCTTCTCAAGCCTGCCTTGCCTACACACTATCGTAAAAAAAAATGCTTGAGTAAAGCGCGGTGACGTACAACACGTACGACTGGACTATAAAGGGGAAGTTCCATTCGGATGGCGCCACCCTTCATGTTAGTAAAGTTTGTTGAGAGACGATTCGCGCTTTTCAACCTCGTGCTTTTCAGTCCGTTACAGCGTGACAAATGTGCTATCTCCATTACGAACGCTAGTTTTACCAGAACGAGCGCTCCCGTCTCAAATTTGATTCTGAGCATGCGCATTTTTTTTCACGTTGTTAAAGCCTACACACGACCGTTTTCATGATGAGAAAAACGACGACTTGAAAAACGACGAGAAAAATTAGAGCATGTTCCAATTTTTTCAAGGCCATTTTTCACGTCGTGAAAAATGCTCTGAAGCCCACACACGATCATTTTTGAACCACTTCAATACCATGCACTTATACAGCTTCCTGCCCAAGCCAATTTTGAGCTTTCAGCGCTGTCGCAATTTGAATGACAATTGCGCGGTCATGCTACACTGTACCCAAACAAATTTTTTATCATTTTGTTCCCACAAATAGAGCTTTCTTTCGGTGGTATTTGATCGCCTCTGCGATTTTTATTTTTTGCACAACAAATAAAAAAAAAAAAAAAATTAAAAAAAAAACTAAGTTTTTCTTTTTTTCTGTTATTTTTTTTGTAAATAAGTACCTTTTCTACTTCAATGACGGGCACTGATAAGGCGGCACTGAAGGGCACTGATAAGGCGACACTGATGGGCACCGATGAGGTGGCACCAATGAGGTGGCACTGATGAGGTGGCACTGATGGGCACTGATGATGGGCACTGATAGGCGGCACTGATGGGCACTGATATGTGGCACTGGTATGCGGCACTGATGGGCACTCATAGGTGGCACTGATTGACACTCATAGGCGGCACTGATTGGCACTCATAGGCGGCACTGATTGGCACTCATAGGCGGCACTGATGGGCACTTATGGGTGGCACTGATAGGTGGCATGGACGGGCACTGATAGGTTGGCACGGATGGGCACTGATAGGTGGCACTGATGGACACTAGTAGGTGGCATTGGTGGCACTGGTGCCCAGCAATGCCAGCCACCACACATTGCGAAAGTGCCAGTCAGTGCCCATTTGTGGGCACTGATTGGCATATTTTTTTTAATGTTTTTCTTTTATTTATTTATTTTTACTACATGTGGATGGCCATAGGGGCCATCCACATGATTGGGGCTTCCCTGGTGGTCCTGGGGGGCTTCCCTGGTGGTCTAGTGTGGGTATCCGAGGGGGGGCTGCGCTGATAAACAATCAGCGTGAACCCCCCCTGTCAGGAGAGCCGCCGATCGGCTCTCCTCTACTCGCGTCTGTCAGACGCGAGTGAGGAAGAGCCGATCAACGGCTCTTCCTGTTTACTTCCTGATCAGCCGTGATTCGACACGGCTGATCACATGGTAAAAAGCCTCCGACGGAGGCTTTTTACCGAGATCAGTGTAGCGGTGGGTCAGACTGACCCACCGCTCCACCGATCGCCGCGATGCGCGCCCCCCCGGGCGCGCAGCGACTGTTATCCCGCAGGACGTCATATGACGTCCAGTGTGGATAACAGAACCACTTCCCGGACGTCAATCTGCTATTGACGGGGCGGGAAGTGGTTAATGACCATTTTAAAAAATTGCATTTTTCTCGTCATTAAAAACGGTCGTGTGTACGCGGCATTAGATTCCTCAATGTAGGTGCCTTCCTATATATAAACCAGGGTTTTTCTGGTAAAATAGTTCGTAGCTGTCTATCTGCTCTGAGAAGGGACCAATGTTTTTTTGAAAATATGTTCAAATTGTCTGTGTTGGAGATTGTAATTCAGTATCATGGGGACTTCTTGGTACTGAGTCACCTTCTCTTTATCTTGGATTAAAGGATCCCTTGGTAATTTGGATACTTCTTGGATCTTTTCTTTTATAAAATCTTCATTGTAACCTTTATGGATAAACTTATCCCCTATTGCTTTTTGCTAGTTCTCCTCTGTCCACACAACAAGCTCCTCAGAAAAGTTTAGTCTTTTTTCATAAATTTTTTTCTGCTAATGAGAGGTTTGGTCACTGCAGTTTGGGCTTTCAGTCCAAATTCTCAAACGGTGAGACACTGACGAGGCAGATTCTTACTCTGTTCAGCGCTGAACTGGCAAGCAATCGCTGCTGCAGTGTTGAACCGATTGCCTGGCTGGTAAGTGAGCTGGGAATTTTACTTTGCTTGTTTTTCACGTGTCGCCTTTCCATGTGCTCCTTGCTGCAAAGGGCAGTTATAGGTTGGGGTGGTTGCTATTTGTACTGTTAGTGTATGCTGCTAGTAAATGTTATATACAACACCCTGGAATTTATTGGTAATAAACATTTACATAACTGGGCATCAAAATAGAAATAACTTTATTGGGATGGTATAAATTTCTTTGAGCACTCTTGTGTACATAATGAAAAGTTTGTAAATTTTAACATGGGTATTGATCTACAAAAGTCTCAGGTTTTGCATCAACGTGGACTTCACTGGACACCCTGTCATTTAATACTTTCTTATTGTCAGTTCTATGTGTTAAAGTAAGCCCAGCACTACATCCTGCTAAAGTATAAACGAATCAGTTCCTGCCCATGCCCATTGATGTCAGATTGTGAGGAAACGGTCATTCCAAATTTGGCGCAAGCCGGATGTACCATCTTCAGTGCTAGGTTGAAAGCGATCTGCAATGGATCACTTTTTTGAGAAGGTACGCTGCAGCTCCACGTTTTCAGGAGGTAATCCTGCATATATAGATTTGGATTAAAAAAAAATTTTCCCTTCCCAAATGGTCATTTTGATTGTGACCAAGGCACCGCAAGTCAGTGGGACTGTGCTGCAACCAGACCAAAAAAAAATTGGGCTCTCGGTTGCAGAGTGGTCTCATTGATTTGAATGGATGAAGTTGACAGGTTGTGTGGTCTGGCTAACATCTTTGAGGAGTCTTGGGTGTGAGGCCTCGTACACACGGCCGAGATTCTCGTCGAAAAAAACATGTCGTTTTTTTCGACGAGATTCTTGGACAAGAAAATTGTCCCGGCCGAGTGTACACACGCTCGATTCAAAGAACCCGCGGTTCTTTGAATGGAGCGTACGCGGTGACGTCATCGACTACGACGAGCATGCGCTCGTCACATTCGATGCCGTCGCCGCCATCTTGGTATACCCTACATATGCCTAGGAAGCTACCGCGCATGCGTCGAATTCATTTCGAACATGCGCAGGCTTCCCAGCGGACAGGTAAGTGTACACACACTCACTTTTCTCGTCGAGAAACAGGCTGACGAGAATCTCGACGAGAAAATAGAGAGCAGGTTCTCTATTTTCTCGTCGAGGTTACTTGTCGGTTTTCTGGACGAGAAACCCGATAGCCGCGTACACACAACTGATTTACTCGGCAAGACATCTCTGCCAGCAAGTTTCTTGCTGGTTCTTGCCGAGAAAATCGGTCGTGTGTACGAGGCCTAAGACGTTCCTGGTGATTTATTTGAATTCAGTTTTTCAAGTCTTTTTCCAGATACTGGCTTCTGTAGGCCAAAAGTGTACATTCTGTGATATGTTACTAATAGTCTTGATTACTATACCCCTCTTTCCCCTTGAAAAAAACTGAGGTGAAGAGTGCATTTAATACAGTTGCCCTGTCATTTGTAGCCAACTTCCCTTCATGGGGCCAATAAAGGGATTTTTATAACAGCTTACCTGTAAAATCCTTTTCTTGGAGTACATCACGGGACACAGAGCGACTTAGTCATTACTAATGGGTTATATAGATACCTTCAGGTGCTGGCACTGGCAACTTCCAAAACCGGAAGTACCCTCCCCTATATAAGCCCCTCCCATCCGGGAGCACCTCAGTTTTGTAGCAAAGCAATAAGTGTCCCAAAAAGAGGGGTGGGAGCTCTGTGTCCCGTGATGTACTCCAAGAAAAGGATTTTACAGGTAAGCTGTTATAAAAATCCCTTTTTCTTTTTCGTACATCACGGGACACAGAGCGACTTAGTCATTACTAATGGGACGTCCCAAAGCAATGCCAAATGAGGGGAGGGATACACTATACATAAGCTGGGCGCCATCAGGCATGAGGCTCTTTTGCGGCCTGCAACACACTGCGCCCAAAGGCGACATCCTCCTGACTTCTAACATCTACCTGGTAGAATCTAGTAAACGTGTGTACTAAGGACCATGTTGTGGCCTTACAGACTTGAGCCAGGGAGGCTTGGTGATGCACTGCCCATGAAGTTCCAACTGCTCTTGTGGAGTGCGCCCTAACTTTGAACGGAGGCGGTCTCCTTTTCAAGCCATAGGCTTGTATTATGACCTGTCGAATCCACTTGGCTAAAGTAGATTTTTGATGCTGCCTGACCCTTTCTGGGGCCTTCCGGCAGAACAAACAAAGTATCCATTCTGCGAATCTGAGCAGTGGCTTTTAGATAAGCTTTAACTGCTCTTACTACATCCAAAGAATGTAATAACTTTTCCTCTACCGAGCTAGGTTTGGGGAAAAAGGAAGGAAGAACCACATCTTGGTTCAAATGGAACCTCGATACCACATTAGGAAGAAAGGCTGGATGAGGACGTAATACTACTCTGTCCTTATGGACAACCAGATATGGCTCCTTACAGGACAAGGCGGCTAATTCCGATACTCTTTTAGCCGAACAAATGGCTACTAAGAAAATCAATTTCCTGGTGAGAAGAACCAAGGAAATGTGCCGTAATGGTTCAAATGGTTGTTTCTGTAGAACCGACAGAACCAGGTTTAAGTCCCATGGACATATGGGAATACTAACCGGAGGGCTAATACGCATCACTCCTTGTATGAAAGCTTTGACTAATGAATGCAAAGCCAAGGGCCTTTGAAAAAATATTGACAAGGCCGTCTGACCCTTGATAGTACTCAAGGCAAGCTTCCTATGTACAGCCCACTGTAGGAAGTCCAGAATCCTACCTATTACGTACTTACGTGGATGCCATTTCTTGGCCTCACACCACGTGATGTACGCCTTCTAGATCCTATAATAGATCTGCCTGGATACCGGCTTCCTGGCATTGATCATGGTAGATACCACAGGATTAGAGAGCCCTCTCTTTTTTAGAATGTGGGCTTCAATAGCCAGGCCGTCAAACCTAGGGCTGGTAAGGAAGGGTAGTATATCGGTCCTTGCGAAAGCAGGTCCGGACGATGTGGGAGGGTCCCAGGATTTCCCACTGACATTTTTACAATCTCCGCGTACCATACCCTTCGGGGCCACGCTGGAGCCACCAGAATCACTGGTTTCTTTTCTACCCTGATTCTGCGGATTAATCGCGGTGGGAATGCATATATCAGCTTGAACTGATCCCAAGGGAACACTCGGGCATCCGAACCGCAAGCTAGGGGATCCCTTGTGCGAGACACAAATCTGTCCACCTTTGCGTTGAATCTGGATGCTAGCAGATCTACATCCGGTGTTCCCCACCGCTGGCATATTGCCTGGAAAACCTCGGGGTGAAGAGACCATTCCCCCGGGCATAATTGCTAGCGACTTAAAAAGTCCGCTCTCCAATTTTCCACTCCTGGGATGAAAACCGCGGATATGGCTGGGACATATCTTTCTGCCCATTCCAGGATGCAATTCGCTTCCCTCTGGGCTGCACGACTCCTGGTGCCACCCTGGTGATTGATATATGCCACTGCTGTGGCATTGTCTGATTGAATTCTGACAGGGGACCCTTGGAGTTTGGATGTCCATGCTACTAGGGCATACCGGGCTGCTCGTATCTCTAAGAGATTGATGGGCAGGGCCTTCTCTGCTTCTGACCACTTGCCCTGGAGAGACCATTGCTCCAGTACTGCCCCCAGCCTATGAGGCTGGCATCTGTAGTGACCACCTTCCAAGAAACCGGACTGAAGGGTTTCCCTTTTTCCAGATTCTGGGGCACCAACCACCAATGGAGGCTCTTGCGAACGGAAGGGGACAGGGACATTGGTAAGTCTAAAGCCTGAACTTATTTGTTCCAGACTGACAGTATGGCCCTCTGCAAGTTGCTTGAATGGAATTGACCGTAGGGTACTGCTTCGAATGAAGCCACCATTTTTCCCAGCAGCCTCATGCATAGGCGTATGGATGGTTTTCTTTTTTGTACCCACTAAGTGGGTCAAATTTTTCAAAGACGACACCTTCTCTGGAGGTAAGAAAATCTTTCTCTGATTTGAATCCAGTCTTAGCCCCCAAGTATTCCAGACTTTTGACTGGTTTTTGGGGCTGACTTGTCTCGGTTGATAATGCAACCGTGAGATTCCAGATACTTGATTGTCTTGTGAACGACCACTTATTTTTTCCACTGAGTGGTCTATCAGCAACAAGTCGTCTAGATATGCCATTATCGTTACACCTTGTGTTCCTAGTTTGGCCAATCGTAGGGCCAGAATTTTTGTGAACACTCGTGGTGCTGTGGCCAGACCGAAAGGTAAGGCTCTGAACTGAAAATGGCGCCCTTCTACTGCAAAGCGTAGAAATTTCTGGTGGGCCGGACAGATGGGAATATGCAAATAAGCATCCCTTATGTCGATCGAGGCTAACCATTCCTGCCCTTGTAGGGCGGTGGCCACCGATCGGATCGACTCCATCCGAAAAAGTCCTGATATGTAGGAACTTGTTTAGCCCTTTTATATTTAATATGGGCCTCACGTCCCCATTTGGTTTGGGGACTGTGACAAGGTTCGAGTAAAACCCGAACCCGCTTTCTTCCAAGGGAACCTCATGATTACCCTTGGAGCAATAGTTGTTCTAGTGCCAGAAGGAGGGATCCTCTCTTCTGGGGATCGCTTGGCACGTTTGACCTCATAAAATGGGCAGGAGGAATGTCTTTTAACTCCAGCCTGTATCCCAGACTTACTGCGGAGATCACCCATCTGTCTCTGATGGTGTCCCGCCATGGTCTCTGTGAACAACTGAAGTCTTCCCCTCACCCGATTGAGTGGGGGCAACCCTTCATGACTTGGGGGGAGGTTTTGTACCTCTCTTGACCCAGGGTTTCTTGTTACCCTGTGATTGTCCCTGATTTCTGCCCCCTGGATTTGACCGCGGAGGCCGTCGGAACTGTTTCACAGCCGATGTGCCAGGGACTGGAGAAGTAGGCCTCTTAAAAGAAGGACTTCTACCCTTGTTCTTAACCGGCAAGAGTGTACTTTTACCGGCAGAAGTTTTCTGGATATATTTGTCCAGATCTTCTCCAGATAAGCGTTCTCCATGAAATGGGAAGCTAATCAGCAATTTCTTACAGGGAGCTTCAGCAGACCAGTTTTTGAGCCATAGAAGCCTACGCATATGTCTACAGACAGCGTAAAGCGGGAGGCCTGTTGGATTGTATCCTTTATGGCGTCCACCGCAACACAAGGCTCTAGGTAGGTCAGCTAGGGCAAGAGCCTGCTGATCTGGTAAGTCCCTTAAGACTTGTTTCAACTGATCTTTCATTGCTTGGCAGACTCCAATCGCTGCTACTGCAGGTTGTGTCACCATGCTTGCTGTAGAGAAAGCAGATTTTAGTAAAGACTCCAATTTTTTATCTATTGGGTCTTTGAACATTGGAACATTATCTACTGGACATGTCAGTGATTTATTTACACAAGAGATGGCTGTGTCCACTGTAGGGACCCTCCATTTTTTTATGAGCTTATCCTCCATGGGATAGATCACTGGAAATCTCTTGGGGGGAGTAAATATTTTAACAGGATGCTCCCAATCCTGGTAAATAAGCCCTTCCAATAAAGGGTGGATTGGGAAGGAACAGACAGTCTGGGGAGCTTTCAGCGACCCCAGGCGAGGAAACAGTAGTGGTTGATGGTTCCGCCAGAGGCATTTAAAATGCTGCTCGGACCATGTTAGTCAGAGACTGAACCCATAATCTTTCAGCCTGAGATGCTGAGAAAGGTTCTTCCACTGTTGATTCCTCTATAACTGAATCAACCTCACCTGATCCCCTTCAGGTAGGTCGATCTCTGGGACTGTTCCTCCACTAACAGGCACTCTGCAGGAGGAGACGGAGATCGGACGCGCTTTCCCTGTGACAGGGAAGCAGCGATCAATGCCTGTTAATCTCTCTTCCAATCCTCCCAGAGTTGAGGATAAAACCTCCTCTGTTATATATACAGGAGCAGGTGGACTGGGGACAGCCGCAGCACCAGGTACTCCTGCGGGGTTTCCTACGGCTACTGACCTCTGAAATTTCAGGGGAGATTGGCGCAGTACAGCATGCCCAAAATCCTCAGAGCCCGATGGAGACCCCTTTCGCTTCTTGGAAGACTTATTTCCAGAGCGTCTGGACGACATATCCTTTAAGCACAAAGCTGAGGTATTCCCGTCGTCATACACCAATTTTGCTGGTAATAGTCTAACACAGTTGCTGCTATATACCAGCTGGTGTCCACTAAAGTGTCTTTCTATGGGGATGCCTGCATCAACCGCCTCTGTGTGCCACCGTTTTGTTGCTAGCTCTGCTTGCATCCAGCTGACACTTGTACTGTGTCTTTTACACATGCTGGGACGCCTGCACATGCGCAGAAGCGCCGCGGCGCGCATCGAGCGTCATCCACCCGCCCCGCCCCTTTTTTTTCATAGGAGGCACGTGCACGCGCCCGCGCGCGCGCCCGTGCGCCATTGGCGCCCTTTTCGAAACCAAGCAGGGACTAGGAGCCAGGGCCCTTTTTGCCGGAGGGCCTGTGCGGTGGATGAGCGCAGCAACAGGGCAGAGGAAGTGGATTCCCACAGAGAACTTACCAACTGCCTGGATCTTTTGGCTTGAGAAAACCAAAGATCCACATGACAAGAAAAAATGGACCACAGCGGCCTCTAGTGTTTAACACAGGTACCGCGGTCCTCTTTTTTTTTTTTTTTTCTTGACTACTATTAAAATTTTACATTTTCCAGTAGTTACAGGCATACACAGATATTAGCGGGAATACCGTTAGGTAACAGACAGAAAGACAAATTAGGCTTGGGGGTCCCCCAATAGAACCAAGTTCCTGGGGGCCCCCACTTACCTGTTCCCCGCCGCAGGACTCTGTTTGGTCCACAGAAGCCCAAAGTCACCTATCACGGCAGGCATTGTAATTAAACCTTCAGGGACCGGGTTCCCAAGGATTCCACTCCCCTGGACCTGTATAGCACCCTGCACAGAAAACATCTTGGTCGTGGGTATGACCAGAGCTCTGGATCCCAGGGTCCAGCCCTCCTAAGAGAGGCATTACAGGCAAAACCTTGCTCTTCTGCTGCAAGGCCCGGGTACCGACCGTTTAGCTATGAAGCTTTTTTGGTGGGATCCGGAACAGCTTACTAAGGCCCGTAAAAGAACCTGTACGCAAGCTCAGTGAAAACACATGTTACTCTTTGGCCAACACCTTAGACACTGGCAAAAAACTGAGGTGCTCCCGGATGGGAGGGGCTTATATAGGGGAGGGTACTTCCGGTTTTGGAAGTTGCCAGTGCCAGCACCTGAAGGTATCTATATAACCCATTAGTAATGACTATGTCGCTCTGTGTCCCGTAATGTACGAAAAAGAAATGCTCTTACTTTATTAATATATTTAAAACATATGGGGGGATTTTTTTACACTCCTCCGCTATGTGCCTCTCGTCGGGGCCGATCCTAGGATCAGAGACCTGGGTTCAGAAATCTGTTTGGTGCCCCCACATGGGCGTGGTCATCTTACTAACTCCTCCCCTTACAAATATTTCTATGGCAACAACTCCACCTCCATCTATAAGCCCCACCAATTTTTGTAACCTGAATGCTTTTGATAATAACTTGGTCGACAGCTTTGTCAATAAATAAAACATCTATTTGATGTGTCAGTTCTGTAAAAGTCTTGGAATCTTGGAATATAAATATGAACTGAATAATCAACTTTTGAACAAAATTAGGTAGCAGAAAATCTATAACTACAGGTGCAAAATATGCAGTATGCTGAGGCCTGGCCTTGGCTGCTGTGGCCTGGCTGGCCCTCTTTGCTGCTGGTGCTTTGGGAGGGGAAAGGGCGAACTGGGCAGATCATTCCGCGGATGGTTTGCCCTAAAGTAAAAGGCCCATGCAGGCGGCACACCTCATGTGACGTTAAGACAGTGTGCGCCTCCATGCACTATCTGGGACCTTTTCCCTCCTCTAGGCTCCACTTCTACCTCCTGGCTAGAATTAAAGCAGTGCCAGGTCCAGGGAGGCAGCGGGCAGCTGAATTTAAGTGAATGGCACTTGAGTTTTGCCCCCCCCTCCTCAGCTCATGGTGCGGTGCACGCTGTGCACCTGCCCAGGATTGGCCCTGCCTCTCGTAGCCTATTGTAGCTGCCCTGATTGCGCTTACATTTTCTTATAGCCATCTTTGCAGTGCTCGAATGCTGTCAATGACCCTCTCGGCCTTGTATATTTTTTGTTTTGGGTTTAGCCAACCCAGGTGTAACCTTGGCTCTTTTTTATATTTGATGCCCATTGGAAGGCACTGGCTAATATCTTTTATTTCATATGTTCTTAAAGTGCTCCCATTTTTCCCTCCCAGTGTTTCTAGAATTTGAGATCTTGTAGGATGGAGCGCAGTTTAGAGAAACTGGCTTTTAATATTTTAGTGTTCTTGCACTATCTTCATGTCTCCTTTTTACTATGCTTTACATTGAATGTAATTACCTTGTGATCGCTGTTTCCCAAGTTGTCCCATAATTCCACATCTGCAGTCAGATCCATGTTTGTTTGTAATTTGTATATCTAGCAATGCATTATTTCTAGTCGGAGGCATTCACCAATTTAACACCTGGACTTGTCCTGACAGACATTTAAGAAATGGCGAGCCTTTTGATGAATGAGCAGTTCCTTCTTTCCAGTCTATCTGGATAATTGGGGTCCCCTATTATAATAACATTGCCCTGCCTTGCCACCATTCCTAACTGTCAGGAGTTCTTACTCACTCTTCCTCCAAGTTAGGCCTGTAGCATATGCCATTTCTCATTTGTTTCTTCCCTTAGAAGCACCATCCAGAAGGTTTCCACCTCCTCCCTTGCCTTATTAGCATTGTCGGCCCTCACGTTTACTAACAAATCATTCTTGATCTACAGACACACCCCTCCCCCTCCCCCATCCTTGGTCCTCCAATACGAGGAGTACCCTGGACAGTTGCTAGCCAGTCATGTAAGCTGTCAAACCCAGGTTTCTGATATTCCCCCCCCCAAGTCAAAATCAATGTATCATCAGCTCCAGTTCCATTTTACTTAATCTTGTAGCATTTGTGTACATTCCTTTTTAGTTTTGTACAGGTGCATATTTCCTCAATTTTGTTCTGAGGCTGCATTTGTGTTTCTGACAACCTACTCCCCCTTTGGTTTCAGTATTCTGGCTATATGACCACTAATGCCCCCAATGGCACCCTCTGACCTTCCCTCATTGCCAGCTATCGCTTCCTCTGATCGCTCTTCCCCACCACCTAGAGGTCCCTCTAACTTTTTGGCCATCCTTTCCCCCAACAGAGCTGCACCCTCCCCATTTAAATGGTCTGTCCCCTATAGCAGTCCTGTCCTCAGGGCCTACTAACAGGCCAGGTTTTACAGTGGGTACGGAAAGTATTCAGGCCCCCCCTAAATTTTTCACTCTTTGTTATATTGCAGCCATTTGCTAAAATCATTTAAGTTAATTTTTTTCCTCATTAATGTACACACAGCACCCCATATTGACAGAAAAACACAGAATTGTTGACATTTTTACAGATTTATAAAAAAGAAAAACTGACATATCACATGGTCCTAAGTATTTAGACCCTTTGCTCAGTATTTAGTAGAAGCATCCTTTTGATCTAATACAGCCATGAGTCTTTTTGGGAAAGATGCAACAAGTTTTTCACACCTGGATTTTTGGATCCTCTGCCATTCCTCCTTGCAGATCCTCTCCAGTTCTGTCAGGTTGGATGGTAAACGTTGGTGGACAGCCATTCTTTGGTCTCCCCAATGATGCTCAATTGGGTTTAAGTCAGGGCTCTGGCTGGGCCATTCAAGAACAGTCACGGAGTTGTTGTGAAGCCACTCCTTCGTTATTTTAGCTGTGTGCTTAGGATCATTGTCTTGTTGGAAGGTAAACCTTTAGCCCAGTCTGAGGTCCTGAGCACTCTGGAGAAGGTTTTCGTCCAGGATATCCCTGTACTTGGCCGCATTTATCTTTCCCTCAATTTCAACCAGTCGTCCTGTCCCTGCAGCTGAAAAAAATCCCCACAGCATGATGCTGCCACCACCATGCTTCACTGTTGGGACTGTATTGAACAGGTGATGAGCAGTGCCTGGTTTTCTCCACACATACCGCTTAGAATTAAGGCCAAAAAGTTCTGTCTTGGTCTTATCAGACCAGAGAATCTTATTTCTCACCATCTTGTAGTTCTTCAGGTGTGTTTTTTTTTAGCAAACTCCATGCAGGCTTTCATGTGTCTTGCACTGAGGAGAGGCTTCCGTCGGGCCACTCTGCCATAATCCCCGACTGGTGGGGGGCTGCAGTGATGGTTGACTTTCTACAACTTTCTCCCATCTCCCGACAGCATCTCTGGAGCTCAGCCACAGTGATCTTTGGGTTCTTCTTTACCTCTCTCACCAAGGCTCTTCTCCCCTGATAGCTCAGTTTGGCCGGACGGCCAGCTCTAGGAAGGGTTCTGGTCGTCCCAAACGTCTTCCATTTAAGGGTTATGGAGGCCACTGAGCTCTTAGGAACCTTAAGTGCAGCAGAATTTTTTTTTTTAACGTTGGCCAGATCTGTGCCTTGCCACAATTCTGTCTCTGAGCTCTTCAGGCAGTTCCTTTGACCTCATGATTCTCATTTGCTCGGACATGCACTGTGAGCTGTAAGGTCTTATAGAGACAGGTGTGTGGCTTTCCTAATCAAGTCCAATCATTATAATCAAACACAGCTGGACTCATATGAAGGTATAGAACCATCTCAAGGATGATCAGAAGAAATGGACAGCACCTGAGTTAAATATATGAGTGTCACAGCAAAGGGTCTGAATACTTAGGACCATGTGATATTTCAGTTTTTCTTTTTCAATAAATCTGCAAAAATGTCAACAATTCTGTGTTTTTCTGTCAATATGGGGTGCTGTGTGTACATTAATGAGGAAAAAAAATTAACTTAAATGATTTTAGCAAATGGCTGCAATATAACAAAGAGTGAAAAATTTAAGGGGTCTGAATACTTTCCGTACCCACTGTATGTATTACCTAGGGGATATGCAGACTAGAATACTGCAATCACTGAGCAGCAAATGATATCACCTGTGATGTATTTCTTTTTTTTTTTTTTTTTTATCCAACAAAGTTTTATTATTAATTTGCAGAGGTACAGAGCATACAGACACCCCTCAACATAGCGGGGTAAGAAGTCATTACAAACATGCATTTCAAAACAAATCCGAACTAGGAGCCAGCCGGTCCTCAAATCAACATACCCACTCTCCCAATTGTTAAAACATCTCTCAACCTATATTGATGCCTAGCAATCTATCAGCCACCAGATCCACCGGGGCCAAGCCCGGTACATCTAGCCATTTTGCCCATAGCTTCTCGAATTTTTGAGCACTACCCCTATGCTGATAAGTCACCTTCTCCATCCTCAACACTATCCCAATATTATTAACCCATTCCTTCAAGGTCGGCGGGTCCTCCGCTTTCCAGTGTATCATGATGAGCTTCCTCGCCTGAAACAGAGTCCTATGAACGGCTTCTCTACAGTCCTCGTCCCATTCGTATTCCTCCAAAGCACCCAAGAGACAAGCTCTCGGGTCCTGTGGAAGAGACACGCCAAACACTGAATTAATGGTAGACACCACCCCCGCCCAGTACATGTGGAGTTTGGGACATCTCCACAACATATGGACTAGATCTCCGTGGTCCCTTTTGCATCGTGTACATATGGGGTCAAGCTGTGGATTCATCAAATGTAATCTGTGAGGTGTGAAATAAGTGCGTAACAATATGTACAACTGGGTAAGCCTATGGGATATATTCAGTGAACACCTACCCACAGCCTGGAAAATTTCCTCCCACTGCTCACTGTAATGTACCTTAGGTGTGAGCCTGACATGCGGAGAGGGACCTCCCGTACAACCCCGGCTCGGAGACCACTGGAGTGGGGACAGTGGTGGTAAGAGCACGGTGAGGTAAGGGTGCCTGTCTGATCCTCACTGCTTGGAGTGGTGGAGCCGAGTGGAGACTAGAACGGCTGGTTCCGGAAGCAGCGGATGCAGGTCAGCAGGTGCAGCTTGCAGAGCAGAGGATGCAGGTCAGCAGGTGCCAGTTTGCAGGGCAGGGATGCAGGTCAGCAGGTGCAGGTTTGCAGAGCAGGGATGCAGGTCAACAGGTGCAGGTTTGCAGAGCAAGGATGCAGGTCAGCAGGTGCAGGTTTGCAGAGCAGGGATGCAGGTCAGCAGGTGCAGGTTTGCATTGCAAAGGATGCAGGTCAGCGTGTGCAGCTTGCAGAGCAGAGGATGCAGGTAAGCTGGTGCAGGTTTGCAGAGTCAGACAAGCCGGGTCATACACATCAAGGTAAACATCACAAGTGGCAGGCAGAGAGTAGTCAAAGTCCAGGCCGAATCTTGGCAACAGGCAGACTGGCAGATAACTGAGCAGGGTCAAACGAGCCGAGGTCAGGACTGGAGACAGAAGCGTGGTCAGGAAGCCGGGTCAAACACAGGAACAGGATACAAGCACAGAATCAGGAACTCAGGGAACAGAAGCAGATCAAACCGCAAGGGGCAACATCTCTGGAATGTCTTTTATAGGAAGTACATGGGAGGAGCAAGGGGTTCAGAGTTCAACAGTAATCAGACACCAAGCAGAGTAGTCTAATGGATCAGATAGGTTATCCAGCAGATCAGGCAGGGAACTGTCCAGCATCTCAGATAGCTCCGCTGGAAGAGTCAATGCCAGACACAGAAGAGGTCCCAGGTTCAAGCCCAGCACGTCCCTGACAGTGCCCCCCCCTTAAGGGCAACCTCCGGGTGCCCAATAGAGCTCTTTTCTGGGGGTGACTGCGAAAAAAAGCCTGGATTAACTCTCGGGCGTGGATGTTCTGTTGGGGTTCCCAGGAGTTCTCCTCCAGACCGTACCCCTTCCACTTGATCAGGAATTGAAGCTGGTTCCCTCTTCTTCGGCAGTCCAAGACGGCCTCCACCTCGAACTCCTCATCACCGTCAATAATTACAGGCTTGGGTGGTCCCGATCCCCTGTCTGGGAACGGGTCGGGCACTGCGGGTTTCAGCAAGGAAACGTGAAAGACTGGGTGAATCTTCAACGACTCCGGTAAGGCAAGTTCATAGGAGACCTCGTTTAATTTCCGTTTTACTGGGAAAGGACCGATGAACTTGGGTGCCAGTTTCCTTGCGGGGCAAGCCATCTTAAGGTTGGTGGTCGATAACCATACTTGGTCACCCTGTTGCAGGCATAATTCCCCTCTCCTTTTCCTATCAAAGATCCTTTTATTGGCTGCTTGTGCCTTAGTCATGGCTTCCTGCAATATCCTGCTGTTACGGGTCAGGAAATCAACAATACTCTGGACCGCTGGGACTGTTGAATCAGGGATGAGATCAGGTAAGAAGGTCGGGTGAAACCCATAGTTGGCAAAAAATGGCGATTGACCTGTAGCCGAATGACTGGCGTTGTTAAAGGCAAACTCTGTCAAGGGTAGTAAAGCTACCCAGTCGTCTTGAACGAAGGTGGTGAAGCATCTGAGGTACTGTTAGAGCTTCTGATTCGTTCTTTCGGTTTGCCCGTTAGTTTGGGGGTGATAGGCCGAGGACATGGACAACTCAATCTTCAGGACCTTGCACAAAGCCTTCCAAAAGCGAGAGGTGAACTGCACCCCTCTATCCGAAACGATGTCCGCAGGGACCCCATGTAGCCTTACTACTTCCCTAATGAAGACCTGGGCAGTTTCCATGGCAGAGGGCGTGCCTTTGAGAGGCACGAAGTGGGCCATCTTGGATAGACGGTCAACCACTACAAAGATGGCTGTGCAACCTTCAGACGGGGGGAGTTCCACTATGAAGTCCATGGCAATCATTTTCCAGGGACGGTCAGGGACTGGTAAGGGTCTGAGCAGACCCCAGGCCTTGCTTCTAGTGGTCTTGCTACGGATACAGGTGGCACATGAACCTACATATTCCCTGCAGTCTTTTTCAAGATACGGCGACCAAAACGTGCGTTGAATCAGTTCAAGGGTTTTAAGCATTCCGAAATGGCCTGCCAGGGGATGATCATGACACAAGTTTAACACTGTGACTCGAACTTCTTCTGGCACAAAGATTTTGTCATTCTTCCAAAGTAACCCATCCTTGGGTACCAGAGTGATTCCAGAGGGACCAGACACACCTGTAGAAGCTTGCTTCAAGACAGACATCAGGCTAGTTTGTAAAAGTAAGAAGTTGCCTTCCGATAGAATGGTATCTGGAGCTGACACCTCTTTTGGATCATCAAACATGCGGGAAAGAGCGTCTGGTTTGGTGTTCTTGGAGCCTGGCCGGTAAGTTATGTGGAACGAGAACCTAGAGAAAAATAGTGCCCAACGTGCCTGGCGTGGTCTCAGACGTTTGGCAGCTCTCAGATACTCTAGGTTCTTGTGGTCTGTGTAAATGAGTATAGGATGCGCTGCTCCCTCCAACAAGTACCTCCACTCCTCAAGGGCAGATTTAATGGCCAAGAGCTCCCGGTCTCCAACATCATAATTCCTCTCGGATGGGGTAAGCTTACGGGAGAAGAAGGCTACCGGGTGTATCAAGTCCTTGAGACCTTGGCGCTGGGAGATAACAGCTCCAACCGCTGTCTCTGAGGCATCTACCTCAAGTAGATACGGTAGGGCAGGATCGGGATGACTTAGGATAGGAGCAGACGTAAAAAGTATTTTTAGGTTTGTGAAAGCAGCCTGTGCTTCAGATGTCCACTGGAATCGAGCATTTTGCTTCGTTAGCTGCGTAATCGGGGAAATAATAGCAGAGAATCCCTTGATAAACCTCCGATAAAAATTGGCAAAGCCAACGAAGCGCTGCACCCCCTTTTTATCTGAAGGTGCAGGCCAATCCAAAATGGCTGAAACCTTCTGTGGGTCCATCTTGAATCCCTCTGTAGAGATCACTAGGCCAAGGAACTGGATACTCTGTCGCTCGAATTCACACTTTTCTGGTTTTGCGTACAGTCCATGCTGGCGGAGACGACAGAGTACACTCTTGACGTGTTTCCGGTGCTGCTCAAGAGAGGAGGAAAAAATCAAAATATCATCAAGATAGACAACTACATAAATGTCCAGACAGTCTCTGAAAACATCATTGACTAGATGCTGAAAGGTGGCAGGGGCGTTACATAGGCCGAAGGGCATTACTAGGTATTCGTAATGGCCGAACCTGGTACGAAAGGCAGTCTTCCATTCATCCCCTGCTCGGATGCGTACCAGGTTGTATGCCCCCCGCAGGTCTAGTTTGGTAAACACAGAGGAAGTCCTGAGTCTTTGAAAAAGTTCAGGCCGAATCTTGGCAACAGGCAGACTGGCAGATAACTGAGCAGGGTCAAACGAGCCGAGGTCAGGACTGGAGACAGAAGCGTGGTCAGGAAGCCGGGTCAAACACAGGAACAGGATACAAGCACAGAATCAGGAACTCAGGGAACAGAAGCAGATCAAACCGCAAGGGGCAACATCTCTGGAATGTCTTTTATAGGAAGTACATGGGAGGAGCAAGGGGTTCAGAGTTCAACAGTAATCAGACACCAAGCAGAGTAGTCTAATGGATCAGATAGGTTATCCAGCAGATCAGGCAGGGAACTGTCCAGCATCTCAGATAGCTCCGCTGGAAGAGTCAATGCCAGACACAGAAGAGGTCCCAGGTTCAAGCCCAGCACGTCCCTGACACTCACCATCCAGCTGTCCAACATCTGCCTCCCACTTCTCCCTTATCTTCAGAGGATGCTGCCTCATCACGGACTGTAACAGTATGGCATAGCATTGTGAGATAAAGCCCTTTGACGACCCAGCATCCCCAAGAAGCCTAAACACCGGGGTTGGCGACAAGTGCCACTCCGAGGAGCGACCCTGTGCCGCCACCGCATGGAGCAATTGTAAATAACAAAAGTACATTGATTGCGGGAGACCGTAAGATTCCCTTAGGTCACTAAAAGGGCGCAATACTCCATTACAGAATATGTGCCTAAGATGCGTAATCCCATACTGCTTCCATCTGGCCCCAGACTGCAGTTTGGCCAATTCAGTATACGTATCATTTTGCCATATAGGGCTATATTCTGTATAGCCATCTGCATTCTGAATGTATTTAACCTTGTTCCATACATTCTGAATTAAGCTATAAGTTGGAAACTTTTTATGTGGTTTAGCGAAGGCCTGAGCCTCAAACGCCACAGGAACCGGATCTCTGCACACAGTAAACAGCAGCAGTTTATGAGCCGAGGTTTGCAAGGTGGGCGCCCCCTCTGCCTCTAATGGAAACATGCCTATAAGGTGCTGTAGCTGGGAAGCTAAGTAATACAGCCAAGGGTTTGGTAACGCCAAGCCCCCACAGTCTTTGGGCCGCTGCAAATGTTCCAATCTGATCCTAGGGAGCTTATCCCTTCATATGAGGCTGCGAAAGATACTATTTACCGTACGAAATGTCTTGAGGGGGATAACCATAGGAGTATTATGAAGGAAATACAGTAGCTGTGGCATGAGTATCATCTTTATAAGATTCACCCTGCCAGCCACAGATAGGAGAAGAGCCTTCCAGGTTTTGACTTTATCCCTAAACCTTAGTAACAGGGGGGAGATATTAAGATGGATAAAATCCTGTGGCCTAGCTGTGATCTGAACCCCCAAGTACTTAAAAGCAGTGGTAATGGGAATGGGGCAGAAAGAGTTAATCACCTGTGTGTCGTCCCCATCCAACAGGAGCAACGCCGATTTTGACCAGTTTATATGCAAACCGGAAAACCCTCCAAATTTGGATATGGTCGACATAGCTTCCCTAAGGGAGGAGTCCGTGTCCCCCAGAAGAAGCAGAGTGTCATCGGCATATAGCATGACTTTTTCCTGCAAGTCACCATAGCAGAAACCAGTAATGCCAGAATTTGCCCGAATATCCATGGCCAGTGGCTCAATAGCCAAAGCAAAGAGGAGGGGCGACAGGGGACACCCCTGCCGAGTCCCCCTCCTCAATGCAAAGCTCCCAGACAATGAACCAAAGGTCCTTATGGCGGCCTGCGGCTGACTATATAGCAACTTCACCCAGGATATATAAATTGGACCAAACCCGAACCTCCGCAGCACCGACCAAAGATAATTCCAATCTATGCTATCAAACGCCTTTGTGGAGTCCAGGGACAAGGGTGCCCTGCCTCCCATGTTATCTGCCCTTGCTTGTACATTCAGGAACAACATCCGCAAATTAACCGCTGTAGATTTATTTGGCATGAAACCAGCCTGGTCCCCATGCACAATTGAAGTAATCACCCCATTCAGCCGAATGGCCAGTACCTTGGCTAATATCTTGATGTCGCTATGCAGCAAGGAGATGGGGCGGTACGCCCCTGGGTCTACAGGATCCTTACCCGGTTTGAGCAGTAGTACTATGTTTGCCTTAGACATTGAGGGTGGAAGGGTCCCTCTCTCCCTGGCATTGTTAAACACTCTCAGTAGTTGGGGCAGTATTTCCTTTGAGTATTGCTTATACACCTCCATAGGCAACCCATCCTCCCCCGGGGCCTTACAATTAGGGAATGCACCCACAGCCCCTCGGAGCTCCCCGACAGTAAGCGGCGCCTCCAACTGTGCCCGCTGACCCTCGGACAGCGCAGGGAAGACCAATCGGGCCAGGTATAACTCCAGATCCTCCTGGGTGTATGGCGCTCCAGGACTGTACAGGGTCTCATAGAAACCCGCCAATTCCTCCATAATCAACTCTGGTTGGGAGACTACACTCCCTGTCTTGGACCTAATGGCTCCTATAGCAGGCGAGCGTTGATGGGAGTTTGCAATCCGTGCCAAAAGTCGGCCGGTCTTCTCACCCTCCTCAAAGAATGCCTGTTTCGTAAAGAACCTTTTCTTCTCAGCCGAGGAGGAAAGTAGTTGTTGATAGGCCGACTGAGCGGCCACCCATGCTTCTCTGGTCAGATCAGAGGGATCCGTCACATATACCCTCTCTAATTCCTGAACCCTAGCCTCCACTTCTATCAGGAGCTCAGAGGAGGCTCTTTTAACCTTATTCATTTCTCCTATCAGGAGGCCCCGGAGATGCGCCTTAAAGGCATCCCAGTGCCGCACATTAAATTCTACTCCATCCCCATCATCAAAGAACCTCCGTATATCACCCATTATCTCCTCATGGGAACGAAACAATTTCAACCAAAATGCATTAAACTTCCAGGGCGCCCTAGTTAATTTTGCCGGTGGAGCCACCAGCAACTGTACCACTAGAGCAGAATGGTCTGATACACTACGGGGTCTATGTGTAATGTCAGCTACAAACGGGAGTATGCTCAGGTTCCCCACCCCCAGATCTATCCTAGACAGGCAACCATGGGACTTTGAAAAGCAGGTAAATTGTCTGTCGCCCGGATTGCGATGTCGCCAGATATCCACCCAGCCCACCTCTTGCAACAGATGTATTTCAGTTATCTTGCAAACCTGGCCTGTTGGTTGCCCCTGAGGACAGGGTTGATGATGACCACTGGCCTATAGAACTAATAACTGACTGAAAAGTCGGAACCCAAAACCCTCCTTCCTGCACCAGTTCCCCAGCTGCTTGTGAATTTCCCAAATCTCCTGTTGCCTCTCTGGTGTCCCTAGTGGTACAGGAAGTATTTATTTATGAGAACACCACCTTGGTACTTTAAAGTGGTTGTAAACCTACTAATCCTTTATTTTTTTTTGCCAACCTGCAAGAGAAAGGCATAATGAGCTAATATGACTAGCATATTAGCTCATTATGTACCACTTACCTTAGATCGGGGCCCCAGAAGCAGTCCGAGTCCCTCTATCTAGACGCATCCATCGCTGCGGCAATAGCCGGAATGTTAGTTCCGGGTATCGCCGCACCAGCCAATCACAGCGCCGCTCCGGCACTGTGATTGGCCGGAGCGGCGAAGACGTGACTCCGCGCATGACCTGTCGAATTCGGCTACGTCGTCGAATACTGCGACCTATTCCCTTTGTGAATGGGATTAACCCCATGCGCGTGACGTCAGCGTCGCCGCTTTTAAATGCAAATATCTCCTTAACCGTGTAGGTAAAGGAGATATTTCATGCACCTACAGGTAAGCCTTATTCTAGGCTTACCTGTAGATGTTTGTTTACAAAGTGGGTTTACAACCACTTTAATACAGCTCCTAAAGTCCCTGAAATCTTTTTTAGGACACTCCACCTTCCTTTAACTTTGTCATTTGGTTCTAATATATACCATGACAGCTTGGTCCTCCCCAGCCCCTAACAACAATTCTATTCGATCTGCAATGTGCCAAACCAGAACATCTGGTAAACATATCTGTAGCACTTACCCCCATTTAAGGGACAGGCTGGTTTTGTTTTGGGTCTGCGGCAATTATCTCTCTCGATTGGATCCTTTAGCTCCGTTGTCTAAGCAAACAATAATCTCCAGGAATAAGGCCAATGTCCACACATGAGTAAAACCTAATCAGCAAGGCTTTATTCTTTTTCTCTTTGAGTCAACTTGAAGAGAGAGAGAGCAGACAGTTGAAAGAAGTAGGGGAAGTTTCAGGCACGCAACACTTAAAGTTCAGTATCTATACTCGTCGCCACTTAAGCCTGAGTGGGTATTGCTCACCCGGATAGTCCCTATGAGAGCGGTCCTAGCAGCCTGGATGGAGCACGGATATCAGAGACGATGAATCCCTCTGCATGGCTGCCGAGAGGGAACACCAAGGTGCTGTGATACCCCCCGTAGGTTAACCTATGCCGGCGGTGACAGTGCCACCTACAGGCATCGGAGAACACTACTGCCGGGCAGTATCACACCCAGAGCAGAAGCAATATTAAATCATTGATTGGTCTGAGCCCAACTATCGGCTCAGACTACCCCTAAATTTCCACATAGCGCCCCCAAATATTGGGGGGGCGCTACATACCATTCAGCGATTATGTTCTTTGACAGATTTCCCTGTGTTCTAATAATTGAATCCACTACCACTAGAATCTGTCTATCCTTTCCTTTTTAGCCTTACCCCCTTCATCTGTGGAGAAGTTGTTCTCCTGCTAGGAGAGTCTCTCTCTACTCCAGCAATGCCACTCCTTGACTAATGGCCCCATCACGCAACCAGGTGTATTTATTGGTATGTGCCATCTCCAGACTGACCTCCCTAACGCTTTTCCCTCTACCCCATCTGTCACACAACTACTCTGCTCTGTTGCCTGCACCTCCATATCTCCACCTACCTTTGTACTGGACCCTGCTAGCAGCTGAGTGGTAAAGTCCGAACTGGCTTTCAGGTTGGTGATGCTTTGCAGTGTCACCAGCTGCTTCCTTAGATTCAGGACCTGGGCTTTGAAGGAACATGTACATGGCATAGTTAGCACGGAGTAACATTACCATTCTAGTTGGACATAGTACTCACTAATATAATGGGGATAATTCTAGAAGATTATGAATGATATTTTACCCACTTTAGTGTTGATCTTTCTGAGTCTATTTTATTCTTTTTTGAGCCTTGGTTATTCCCTAGCTGTTTAGGCTGTTCTGACCACACAGCCCTCATTGTCCTCTCCTTCTGCTCCCTGATCACATGGCCCCCGGTGTCCTCTCCTTCTGCTCCCTGATCACACGGGCCCCAGTGTCCTCTCCTTCTGCTCCCCGATCACACGGGCCCCGGTGTCCTCTCCTCCTTCTCCCTGATCACACGGGCCCCGGTGTCCTCTCCTCCTTCTCCCTGATCACACGGGCCCCAGTGTCCTCTCCTTCTGCTCCCTGATCACACGGGCCCCGGTGTCCTCTCCTTCTGCTCCCTGATCACACGGGCCCCGGTGTCCTCTCCTTCTGCTCCCTGATCACACGGGCCCCGGTGTCCTCTCCTTCTGCTCCCTGATCACACGGGCCCCGGTGTCCTCTCCTTCTGCTCCCTGATCACACGGGCCCCAGTGTCCTCTCCTCCTTCTCCCTGATCACACGGGCCCCGGTGTCCTCTCCTCCTTCTCCCTGATCACACGGGCCCCGGTGTCCTCTCCTTCTGCTCCCTGATCACACGGGCCCCGGTGTCCTCTCCTTCTGCTCCCCGATCACACGGGCCCCGGTGTCCTCTCCTTCTGCTCCCCGATCACACGGGCCCCGGTGTCCTCTCCTTCTGCTCCCCGATCACACGGGCCCCCGTGTCCTCTCCTTCTGCTCCCCGATCACACGGGCCCCCGTGTCCTCTCCTTCTGCTCCCCGATCACACGGGCCCCCGTGTCCTCTCCTTCTGCTCCCCGATCACACGGGCCCCCGTGTCCTCTCCTTCTGCTCCCTGATCACACGGGCCCCGGTGACCTCTCCTTCTGCTCCCTGATCACACGGGCCCCGGTGTCCTCTCCTTCTGCTCCCTGATCACACGGGCCCCGGTGTCCTTTCCCTGCTCCCATTTGCAAATCGCCCAGCCCTTCTCTGAGCCTTCACTGCACACAATGCTCCCAGCTGCAAAGTCTCTCAAGCCCTCACAATGCTCCTATATACTCAGTCCTTACACTGCTCCCAATTACTGACAGCCCTCAGTACTTGCAATACTTCCAGATGTATGTTCTGTTTTAGGTTGGAGGGCGGGGGTGGTAAAACCTTAGTTCAACTGCCTGTTTTTACCGCTGTGAAAATAGCCTAGCTCTGAGAGCAATGTTTTTGCTGTTGAGAATTTGCCTTGGAGAACATGGCAGGAAGTGAAAACGATCACCTACTTCCATGTATTGCTTCCTTCCAGCTGGAAATGTAAAGTGGTGCTCTCTCAGGGTTGCTCGGGTTTTGCAGCCAGGAAGGGAGCGGCACATACTTTTATATGTGGCTTCTCTGCGTTTTCTTGCAATTTTGTTGCTGCTGAACTCTCGCTAGCAACAGGATCACTATTTTGACATGAGCCTATCGGAAACTACTCTGGTTCTCAAATTATGTAACTACTACGACACCTGCTACTGGTGATCACATGGGTTTGTTTCATTTCAAATCCCCCAACTCTGGTATTATGTCTCTTAGCCCTAGGTACAATGAGTATCCTTTTGGATATCCTATTTCTATCAACAATTGCAAATGTTTGATCTGGAACATCTCCAGATGAAACTGACTCCATTAAACGTAAATCTTATTGGCTGCTATGGGTCATTGCACTGCATGTTACAGATTTCATACTGCCTTGTTAAACCGGTCCAAAAGGTCGTTTTGATAAAGGTAGACTTTCCAGATTTCAGCAGAAAGAGTTTCAATACTGCATATGTCCACTAGATGGCAGAGACACATTAATGTAGCTGGAGATGCTTTTAAAAGTAAAGGATTTTTTATTTGTATTTTTTTCCCCCTAATTATACTTGCCTAGGTGGATGCAGCATCGATCTGATGCTGCATCTGTCCCCAGACGCCTCCACACTGAGAACCGAGCAATCGAACACTCCGTTTTCATAGCTCCGTGAGCTGCACAGCTCTCTGCTCCCTCCTCGCTCACTGGAGTGCTGAGCTGTATAGGGGCGGGGAGCGGCCATCTCAGGCTCTCAACGGCTTGCTGAGAGGTTGTGCCAGTCCAGACACCTGGCGGATCCAGACTCTGGTCAGGATGACACGGTGCCTGGACTGAAATCGAAGATGTCAGCAGAGAGCGTACTTCAGCCCTCTCTCTGCTAAAAAACGTGTCACAGGAGTGCAAGACGAACTGCACTCCTGTTATCAATTGGAGAAGTACAGGCAAGCAAGCTTTGGCTGGACTTCTCATTTAAAGTGGTTGTAAACTCACTTTGACAACATGCACCTACAGGTAAGCCCTAGATTAAGGCTTACCTGTAGGTGCATGAAATATCTCCTAAACCTACACGGTTAAGGAGATATTTGCTGAAAACACAGCACCGATGTCTACGGCGCATGCGCACCAGCGGGCTGGCTTCATGAATGGAATCATGCCGGTTTTCTCAATGAGATCATGCCGGCCCTGCGCGCATGCGTGTGACGTCATCGCCGCTCCGGCCAATCACAGCGCCGGAGCGGCGATAACAGGAAGAAGTGCCGAGGGGACATGGCGGTAGAGGAGAACGAGGAGGACTTTGGGGGCTTCGATTTCGGGTAAGTGCCACATAATGAGCTAGTATGCTATGCATACTAGCTCATTATGCCTTTCTCTTGCACGGGTTAGTTTTACAGAAATACTTTTATAGGGTTTACTTCCTCTTTAACAGATGTAATACTATTCAACATAAAACCGAACTGAACGGGCAAATTTAAAAACGACCCTTGCATTTCTGGGGGAGAACCACACTGCAAAGGTTAATCATTCATTTTTATTTTTGTTTTGTTTTTCTTTATCGCATACAATGTAGGACCTCCCTGGTTCTGCATTGTAGGTGTTAATATCAGTGCGACCACCAGACAGTACACTGGAGAGAAGTGGCTTCAAGGAATGATTACTTAGGCCCCTTTCACACTGAGGCGCTATGCAGGCGCTATTGCGCAAAAAATAGCGCCTGCAATGCGCCCCAAAAAAGCTGCTCAATTGTATCCAATGTGAAAGCCCGAGGGCTTTCACACTGGCGCGTTGTGCTTGCAGGAGGGTCAAAAAACTCCTGCAAGCCGCATCTTTGAGGCGCAATAGGAGCGGTAAAAATACCGCTCCTATAGCGCCCCTGCCCATTGAAATCAATGGGGTAGCGCCTCCAAAATGCCCGCAAAACGCCGCAAAGAGGCGTTATTGCGGGCGTTTTTAACCCATTTTCGGCCGCTAGCGGGGGTTAAAATCCCCCCGCTAGCGCACGCAAATCGCGGGAAAAAATACTGTATAGCGGCGCTAAAAATAGCGCCGCTATAACGCCAGCGCATCCAGCGCCTCAGTGTGAAAGTAGCCTTAGAGTAGGAAGCCTGAGAGAGCAAGGGATAAGGCAAGTAAAGCCTCGTACCCACGATTGGATTTTCCGACAACAAATGTGTGATGACAGTTTTGTCGGGAAAATCTGACCGTTTGTATGCTCCATCGGGCAATTGTTGTCGGAATTTCCGACAACAAATGTTTTTTATAGCATGTTTTAAAACTTTCTGACCAAATGTCTCTTGTCGGATTATCTGATCGTGTGTACACAAGTCTGTCGAAAAAAAAATCCAACAGTACAAACAAGCATGTTCCAAAACGATGCTCACCATAAGACAGCATTAGCAGAAAATGCCCAAAGGGTGGTGCTAAAGAGCAGAAAAACCACGTTGTTTAGTGTATGTTGGCTGAAAAAGTTCTGCCGTCTGTATGCAGAACTAGTTCACGGCCAACGCCCTTCAGACAAAATTCCACGGATTTGTCCGATGGAAATCCGTTCGTGTGTACGATGTTTAAAGGTGCTTCAACCAGTGCTTCTCCACTCCTGTCCTCAGGACCCACTAACAGGCCAGATTTTATGTATTACCTTGGGGAAATGATATCACCTGTCATGTATTTCGGTTATCTTTCAAACCTAGCCTGTTAGTGGGTCCTGAGGACAGGAGTTGAGAACCACTGGGCCCTAGACAAATACTTTTTGCATAGATGCATTGGTCCAGCTTTGAGCAATGTAGCTATACATATACCATATTTAGAAAGTGAGACATTGCTGTAGTAGACACTGCTACTCATATGATCTCCGCTAGCTTCCAGGTCCCATGCAAATTTGCTGCATTCTGAACGGTGACTTCACTGCCCCACCCTGCCCAATCTGAGAATCATTTCCATTCATTGAAACAATTCAAACAGATCTGTGAATGGTGCCCACACCAGGAAGCTGGCCTCTTCCTGAGTTCAAAATGGGGACCTGGAAGTTAGTGGAGATCATTGGAATAGCAGTGCCTACTATAGTGATTTCCAGCTTCTCTAGAAGATCCCCCAGAAGTATCAGTACAACATTGACCTGGCTTGGCATAGCTATGTAACTACAGTTATGCTCATAAATTTACATACCCTGGCAGAATTTATGATTTCTTGGCCATTTTTCAGAGAATATGACAACACAACTTTTCTTTCATGGTTAGTGTTTGGCTGAAGCCATTTATTATCAATCAACTGTGTTTACTATTTTCAAATCATCATGACAACAGAAACTACCCAAATGACCTTGATCAAAAGTTTACATACCCCAGTTCTTAACACCGTGTATTGCCACCTTTAACATCAATGACAGCTTGAAGTCTTTTGTGGATGAGGCTCTTTATCTTCTCAGATGGTAAAGCTGCCCATTTCTCTTGGAAAAAAGCCTCCTGTTCCTGTAAATTCTTGGCCTGTCTTGTATGAACGGCACGTTTGAGATCTCCCCAGGGGGGCTCAATGATATTGAGGTCAGGAGACTGAGATGGGCACTCCAGAACCTTCACTTTATTCTGCTGTAGCCAATGATAGGTCTACTTGGCCTTGTGTTTTGGATCATTGTCATGTTGGAATGTCCAAGTAGGTCCCATGCACGGCTTTCTGGCTGATGAATGCAAATATTCCTCCAGTATTTTTTGATAACATTCTGCATTCATCTTGCCATCCATTTTGATCAAATTTTCTGTGCCTTTGTAGCTCATACATTCCCAAAACATCAGCGATCCACCTCCGTGTTTCACAGTAGGAATGGTGTACCTTTCATCATAGGCCTTGTTGACTCCTCTCCAAATGTAGCGTTTATGGTTGTGGCCAAAAAGCTAAATTTTGGTCTCATCACTCCAAATGACTTTGTGCAGGAAGATTTGAGGCTTGTCTCTGTGCTGTTTGGCGTATTGTAAGCAGGATACTTTGTGGCATTTGCGTAGTAATGGCTTCCTTCTGGCAACTCGACCATGCAGCCCATCTTTCTTCAAGTGCCTCCTTATTGTGCATCTTGAAACAGCCACACCACATGTTTTCAGAGATGCCTAGTACACACGACCGGGATTCCCGACGGGAAAAAGTCAGTCGGAAATCCCGAGGGGAAAACCGAGAATCTGCTCTATACTTTTCCCCGGTACAGACGATCGGTTTTCCCGTCGGGAAAACTCAGATGAGGGCTTTTCCTCAGGAATCGCGACCGTGTTTATGTTCCATCAGAGTTTTTCCCCACAGGAAAATTGCCAAAAATGGCCGTTTTCTGCTACACACGGCTGGGTTTTCTGACGGGGAAAAAGTCTGTCGGGAATACCGGTGGGAAAGAGCTGGTTCTCTTTTTTTGGCCAGCGGGTTTGGCAGTTTTCCGTTGGGAAAAACTGCGAGGGAGCATACACATGGCCAGGATTCCCGGCCAAAAGCGCTCCTCGCAGTTTTCCCGTCGGAAAACCCGGTCATGTGTACGGGGCTAGAGTCCTGTATTTCACCTGATGTTATTTGTGGGTTTGTCTTTGCATCCCGAACACTTTTCCTGGCAGTTGTGGCTGAAATTTTAGTTGGTCTACCTGACGTTGTTTGGTTTCAACAGAACCCCTCATTTTCCACTTCTTGATTAGAGTTTGAACACTGCTGATTGGCATTCTCAATTCCTTGGATATCTTTTTATATCTCTTTCCTGTTTTATACAGTTCAACTACCTTTTCCCGCAGATCCTTTGACAATTCTTTTGCTTTCCCCATGACTCAGAATCCAGAAATGTCAGTGCAGCACTGGATGAAAGATGCAAGGGTCTGTCAGGAGTCCAGAAACTCATTGAACTCTTATACACACAAACTAATTACAAACAAACAGATCACAGATGAGGATAGTTACCTTTAATAGCCATTCAAACCCTTTTGTGTCAACTTGCATGCATGTTATCAGGCCAAAATCACCAGGGTATGTAAACTTTTGATCAGGGTCATTTGGGTAGTTTCTGTTGTCATTATGATTTAACCACTTAAGCCCCGGACCAGGCCCCTTTTTGCGATTCGGCACTGCGTCGCTTTAACTGACAATTGCGTAGTCGTGCGACGTGGCTCCCAAACAAAATTTACGTCCTTTTTTTCCCCACAAATAGAGATTTATTTTGGTGGTTTTTGATTACCTCTGCGGTTTTTATTTTTTGCAGTATAAACAAAAATAGAGCGACAATTTTGAAAAAAATGCAGTATTTTTTACCCTTTGCCATAATAAATATCCCCAAAAAATATCGAAAAGTTTTAGCGTCTACAAAATAGGGGATAGTTTTATAGCATTTTTATTAATAATTTTTTTTTTTTTACTAGTAATGGCGGCGATCAGCGATTTTTTATCGTGACTGCGACATTATGGCGGACACTTTTGACACCATTTTGGGACCATTGTCATTTTTACAGCGATCAGTGCTATAAAAATGGCAGTGAAGGGGTAACCTGTAGGGGGCGCTGAAGGGGTTAAGTGTGGCCTAATGAGTGATTCTTACTGTGTGGGGGCGTGGCTTGACATGTGACGTCACTGATCGTTGTTCCCTATGACAGGGAACGGACGATCAGTGACACTCTCACTAGGAAGAATGGGGAGATGTTTGTTTACATTTACCTCTCCCCGTTCTTCAGCTCTGTGACCCGATCGCGGGACACCGGCGGCGATCCGGTCCGCGGGCGCGGTCACGGAGCTCACGACCGGATCGCGAGCGCGACCCACGGCTGGGCTCTTAAAGGGGACGCACCTGTACGTGCTTATGCCCAGCCGTGCCATTCTGCCGACGTATATTGGCGTTAGGCGGTCCTTACGTAGTTAAAGAGTGCGTTATCAGGGCTTTTACTCTTTCGTCCATGGACAGACACAGCTTCTCTATTGACAAAGTGGGTATTATCCGTTAATTAGGAGTGACTAGGCAGAAAAACTTGTAAAAAGTGTTGCATCACACCTTCTACAGTACCGCCCAGGGGGCGGACCCTCTGGGTATACCCTCTCAGTCTGCATCTTCGCAGATCAGTTTTTTTCTGTCTAGCAAGGAGTAGGACATGGCTCCCTTCGGGCCCATTGGTCCGGGGAAAAAAGATAGATATATATATTTTTATTTTTTTTGCTACATTTGTTGTTTCCTGCGATCTTCGATCAACTGCCGACTGGGTGACAGGCTGGATCCTCGATCCTTGTAGTCTCCCCAGTTTCGGCCATCGAGCGTGTGCCGACCCTAGCTACGCGCTGGGTTTTCCACGACATGCCCGTCGCTCCACGGGTGGCCGGTGAGCTTACGCTCCAGGGCCTGCATCAGACCGCTCAGCTTCGGCTGACCTTACGGCCGAGTCGCAGCAGCCTGGCCGGTGAGCTTACGCTCCAAGGCTTGCATCAGACCGCTCAGCTTCGGCTGACCTTACGGCCGAGTCGCAGCAGCCTGTCCGGTGAGCGTCATGCTCCAGGGCATACATATGATTGTCCCTTCTGGGTCCAATCACAGCATGCCTGGCCAACAGTCACCTTCCGTGCACGGACGATGATCTGTTTGGAATGTCTTCCAGCAGAATACATGCAGGATAGGTAAGTAAAACTCCCCTGCCTTGGCTGGGTGGTTTAGCTGGACATTCCTGGAGAGATCAAGTAAGTGGTTGTGGCCCCTTTCTTCCCTCTCTCCCTGCCTTTCCCTCCTCCCTGGGCTTCTAGCTAAAGGTTGCTGGGTGCTGGGGGTCACCTAGGGGGTCCCACTGGAGCGGGGCTGGCTGTAACTAACATTTAAGAAAGAAATGTCATTTTTTCTTACCTGTGTTTGTGTCCTTCCTCCTCCATGCTGTCGGCGGCCATTTTGAGGTGGTCCATGCCAAGTTTGGCCTCTTGTGACTGCCCGGCGGCCATTTTCCTGTGGTTCGGCAACACCCACTGGCCCCTTTTTAGCTGATCGGTGGCCATGTTTGTCCACCCTGTATGCAGATATTGCCGTTCGGCGGCCATCTTTTTGTGGGCTATGGCTGCTTGACCTCTATCTTCTGTCGGCGGCCATTTTCTTAGAGCCCACATTATCTTCCATACAGACGTTTTTGGCAACCATTTATTCGAGAGCCTCCGGCCTCTAGGGTGCATTACACTGGCGCGAAAATTCACACAGGAAGTGCTGATAAAAGAAGCAGACTGACACAGCAGCAGGGGACAGCATCACAGGCGCAGCATAGCAGTACCTATCCAGGGTGGTGAGTCCTCTGGGTGACCCGGCCTCTCTGCAGCACAGGAGGGTGGCCTATTGATATCTTGCCTGGAGCCCTGTGAGTGTCAGCGTGTGGTCAGCATGGCATCTGAGCCAGATGTCTTCTCCCCTGAAACACCAGATTTAGCAGCTGGTGCCCCTGAGGTGTCTATGAACGCTATGACTGCAATCCTAGAGGCGTTTGCTGCCAGGGTGAAAGCAGCACACGGAAATACAGGGGGTAGTAAACGCCCCATCCCCTGCAAGCTTCTGGGGATAATTCTGGTGCAGAACCAGGTCCAGCTACGGCTCGGGGCCCAGATTCTGACGCATCAGAGACTGCAGACCGTGACCGGACAGTGAGGATGACTCAAAGTCCAGGTCAGTACGCGAGACGGCTTTGGTATCTGACCTTATTACTGCAGTGCGGGATATGCTAAAATTGGAAAATACTGCAGAAGCAGCAGAGACTCCAGTCCACTTGGGTTTCATAGACCTGCCCGCACTGCTAAGGTGTTCCCTTGTGTGTCTTTTGATAAACTCTTATACAAGGAATGGGAGAACCCACTGAGGGTCTTTACAGCCCCAAAGAGGTTTGCGGTACGGTACCCCTTTTGAGGAGAGTTTTCTGAAGAAATGGACCTCTCCCCCCTATAGTGGACCCTCCGGTGTCCAGACTTGATAGAGCCACCACAATTCCTGTAGAAGGGGCTCCTGTTTTCAAGGACCCTGTGGATAAGAAGGCTGAAGCACTCGCTTGCTACCTATACTCAGTGGTAGGCTCGGCAGTACGCCCGGCATTGGCGGGGGCCCTAGTGTCTCACACACTTACTGAATGGGCAAGATTGCTACTCCAGGGGTTAAGGAGCGAGATGCTCCTCCTGATGAGATAACATTGGCCGACCTGTTGGTCCAGGGCCTTAGGTTTGTCTGCGAGTCAGACATGAATACTATTCCCCTGCTGTCTAAAACTTCGGTTTATGCAGTAGCAATACGCCGCCTGATCTGGCTAAAAGGCTGGTCTGCGGACCAGACTTCCAAGAAAGCCCTGTTGGATCTGCCTTTTAAGGGCGACAGACTTTTTGGGGCTTCTCTGGATGACATCATCAAGGATGCCACAGGAAGTAAAAGCACTTTGCTTCCCCAAATTAGCAAGGGTAAGGGGCCACGCCAAGGGCAAGGGCCCTCCTTTACTGCACGCAAGTGGTTTTTTCGTCCCCCTAGGGCGACAGGGAAAAGACCCCAGGCCGATAAAGCGCCTGCCCAAGGACAAAAGCGTCCCTGGTCCCGCATACCCAATAAGCCTGCGGACAAATTTGCGTCCGCATGAAGGTCCACCCCCACCCAGCTCTCGGGTGGGCAGACGTCTTCGCAAATTCGCGACTCAGTGGACAGCACTAATCTCCGACAGGTGTGTTTGCAAAGTAATCTCCTCAGGCTACAAGATACAGTTTCTCTCTTGTCCACCGGACAGATTCAACACCTCCAATCTCCAGCTACTACCGACCCGCCGGGAGGCCCTGTATGGGGCGGTCCAGGGTCTACTGGAACGCGGGGTAGTTATTCCAGTTCCAGAACTGGAACGGGGTTTTTACTCAAATCTGTTCATTGTGCCGAAGAAGGAGGGGGTTCGTCCAAGCTTGGATCTCAGAGCCCTCAATTGCTTTGTGAAGGTACAAAGTTTTCGGATGGAGTCGGTTCGATCTGTAGTCATGGCTCTCCATCCGGGGGACTTTCTGGCCTCCTTGGACATCAAGGACGCATACCTGCATGTCCCCATATACTCCAGACACCAGAGGTTTCTGCGATTTGCTATCGGGAAGGACCACTACCAGTTTGTGGCCCTCCCGTTGGGCCTTGCCTCAGCACCCAGGACGTTCACCAAGGTGCTTGCTCCGATTCTGGCACTTCTAAGACAGCGGGGTATCGCTATCACAGGCTACTTAGACGACCTTCTGCTGAAGGCCCCTTCAAGCTCAGAATTAGAGGTAAGCGTGTCCTTAACCTGTCAGACTCTTCGAGACTGTGGTTGGATACTAAACACGCAAAAGTCAGTATTGGTGCCCACTCAACGCCTAGGGTACCTGGGGTTGATTCTGGATTCTTCAGAGGCAAAGGTATTCCTCCCTGTGGAGAAGTTGCAGACCCTCCAGGCTGCAGTACGGCAGCTGACTTCCAGGAATTGGTCGTCACTCCGTTTTTTGCATGCGAGTGTTGGGCCTCAGGGTAGCCTCCTTCGAGGCGGTTCCATATGCTCAATACCACACTCGAGTGTTACAGAAGGAAGTTCTGTCCAGATGGAACAGATGTCCATCATCTCTGGATTATCAAATCCGAGTGAGCCACATAGTCAGGAGATCCCTGGTATGGTGGCTGACAGCACCGGCTCTAATGGCCGGGAAGTCATTTCTTCCAGTTTACTGGATAGTGATCACGACGAACGCCAGCCTTACAGGTTGGGGGGGAGTCTGGGGTGTTCAGTCGGCGCAAGGTCGCTGGACCCCAGAGGAAGCCCTCCTGCCGATCAATGTCCTGGTAATCCGGGCGATCAGGCTGTGCCTCTTCAAATGGTCTCAGAGGCTGCAAGGGCGTCCAGTCAGGATCCAGTCAGACAACGCCACAGCAGTGGCATATGTCAATCATCAAGGAGGAACAAGAAGCTCAGCTGCAGCATCGGAGATCGCTCGCATCCTGAAGTGGGCAGAGAGGAGCGTACCGGCACTGTCGGCCGTGTACATTCCGGGTGTGGAAAACTGGCAGGCGGACTACCTGAGCCGCCAGATGCTGGACCAGGGAGAAGGGTCCTTACACCCGGAGGTGTTCCAACTCCTCTGCCAAAGATGGGGCACACCAGACGTAGATCTTCTGGCTTCCCGACTCAATCGGAAGGTATTGAGATTTGTGGCCCGGTCAAGAGACCCATGGGCAGACGCAACGGACGCGTTGGTAGCATCGTGGGGTCAGTATCGGCTAATCTATGCCTTCCCTCCCTTAAGGCTTCTTCCTCTTCTGCTCCGCAGAGTGGAGGCAGAGGGAATTCCAATGATCCTAATCTCTCCAGATTGGCCTCAGCGGTACGTCTGGTAGCAGACGTCCCCTGGTGCCTACCACTACGGAAGGACCTGCTATCGCAAGGTCCCATATTCCATCCTGCTTTACAGTCATTGGCTTTAACGGCATGGCTGTTGAGAACCAGGTGCTGAGAGACCGGGGCCTGTCAGACTCAGTAATCTCTGCTATGAGAAGTGCTCGAAAACCGTCCTCTAGGAAGGTCTATTACCGCACTTGGAGGGCCTACATCTCCATGTGTGAGGAAATGAAATGGCATCCGCGTACCTATTTGGTTTCCAGAATCCTGCTGTTTTTACAGCATGGGGTGGACCAAGGGCTTGCCCTAAGTACGATTTAAGGGTCAGATATCTGCCCTGGCTGTCTTTTTTCAGCGACCCCTGGCGACTCACTCTCTCATGAGTACATTTGTGCAGGGGGTCCGACATGTGGCCCCTCCGGTCCGTCCCCCGTTACTACCGTGGGACTTGAACCTGGTCCTCTCGGTGCTTCAGAAGGCACCGTTTGAGAATATTAGAGATATTCCCCTGTTGACACTTCTCAGAAAGTGGTCTTTTTGGTGGCTGTTACGTCAGTTAGACGAGTCTCTGAGCTGGCAGCCTTGTCCTGCAAGGCTCCCTATTTGATTTTCCACAAGGATAAGGTGGTGCTGCGGCCGCAGCCTTCCTTTCTTCCGAAAGTCGTTTTTGCTTTTCATCTCAACGAAGACATTGTACTTCCATCCTTGTGTCCTCAGCCGTCAAATCCTAAGGAGTCGGCGTTGCATTCCTTGGACGTTGTCCGAGCTTTGAGAGTATACCTATCTGCTACTTCCCTGTTCCGGAAGTCAGACTCACTGTTTGTTTCGGTGGCTGGTCCCAAGAAGGGCCAAGCAGTCTCATCGGCCACCATCTCTAGGTGGATCCGACAGTAATCCAGGCTTACACCTTAAAGGGTCAGGCGCCCCCCTTTCCTGTCACGGCGCATTCGACCAGGGCAATAGGTGCCTCTTGGGCTTTCCGAAATCAAGCGTCTGTTTCCCAATTATGTAAAGCGGCGACTTGGTCGTCCGCTCACACTTTCACAAAATTCTGCAAAATTGATGTAGGTGCATCTTCGGATGCCTCTTTTGGCCGCAAGGTTTTGCAAGCGGCTGTTTAGAGTTGCAACTCCTCCGTTGGAGGAGTGCTGTTTTGTGTTTGGGGTGAAGTTTATTTTTATGCTGTTACCACCCCTCGTTTTTTCTCTGACACTGCTTTGGGACGTCCCACTTTGTCAATAGAGAAGCTGTGTCGGTCCATGGAGGAAAGAGTAAATAGGATTTTTTACTCACCGTAAAATCCTTTTCTCTGAGTCCATGGACCGACACAGCACCCACCCCTCCTTTAAAGTTTGTACTGCTTTTTGACTAACTGATCTGCGAAGATGCAGACTGAGAGGCTAAACCCAGAGGGTCCGCCCCCTGGGCGGTACTGTAGAAGGTGTGATGCAACACTTTTTACAAGTTTTTCTGCCTAGTCACTCCTAATTAACGGATAATACCCACTTTGTCAATAGAGAAGCTGTGTCGGTCCATGGACTCAGAGAAAAGGATTTTACGGTGAGTAAAAAATCCTATTTTTTCAGCAGGAACGCAGTTCCGGCACCTCCTGGACTCCTGTATGTAATGACAAGGGGTGCTTGGGTGTGCTGCAGGGTATTGATGCTCACTGCTGGGGATCTATTTTTGAAGGGGGGCCTATTGTTGCTGGTGGGGGACCTATTGTTGCTGGTGGGGGACCTATTGTTGCTGGGGGAGGTCTTATGTTGCTGAAAGAGATCTACTGTTGGGGAGGGATCTATTGTTGATGGCAGCCAGAGAGTCTATTAATGCTGGCTGTGCGGAGATCTGTTGATGCTGCCGGGAGTTTATTGTTGCTGGTGGGGAAATTTTGTTGTGGGTGGTCCATTGTTGTTAGGGAATCTATTGTTGCTGGCTGCAGGGGATCTATTTGACTGCTTTTCTTGATATCATTACCAAATTCCATACAAATTACTTAGCATCACAAAATTATACTTGGTCCTATATTGTCTAAAAGGGACGGTACTGGGAGGTGGGTAGGGCCGAGAAAAGGGGTGACTCGGAATGGGGGAGTTCCTGCACCTATTGTCTGAGAAAAACAGCCCTGTGTGTTATCATTCATATTTTCTGGAAAATGGCCAAGAAATCATAAATTCTGCCAGGGTATGTAAACTTATGAGCACAACTGTGTGTAAAAATTTCTGTACCTGGAATGCTTAAACCTCTTCCTGCCGTATGTGTGTTTATTAATGTGTATGTGTGTCTATCTCTGAAATGGGTTGACTTCTGTGAGGCTGCATATATGCGTAGCGGTGTTTGTGCTAGGAGTGCGCACCCAGGGGAAAGTGGAAATATAACAATACATGTGTGGTGGAATGTTGGAGTCTGCAGACAGTGGAAGCTCTGCAGACAGTGGAAGCTCTGACTGTTTACAGGTGTCCTGGAATGAGGAGATTGTCAGGACAGACACCTGATACCGGATTTCATTGTGCCAGAGCTTGGAATGTCAGCCTCATTACCCAGCACAGTAATGTCTATGAAACCCAATCGTGCTGTTCCCTGATCTGCAAGAAGACTTATGGGAAAAGTGTTTGATTCTACTTGGCAGTTATATGTGGCAGCAAACTGAAATGAACAAGTCATTTTTCATTATACATAATTGCTGCACAAGCAATTTTATATCACAATAAAAGGACTGCAGTAGCAGCCATCAGCCTGTGTGCCCCTCTTGTTCAGCCGACTCCCAGCTTGAAATTGATGTAACAGCTGTATAGCTGCCGATCACTTTCAAAGTGGGCAGTGGTACAATCAGGGGATACATGTAATCAAGCAGATCTGTGCTCAGTTACATTCATTGGAGAGTAGGGGAGACATAGGTGTCTATTAATCCCCTGTTTCCAAAAAGAGTACCTGTCACCCGCCCAATACTATTATAGGGGTTTATTAACCCCTTGCAATAGAAAAAAAGTAAAAATTGTTAAAAAAATAAAATAAATTGTAAAACTAAAAAAAGAAAATCCTAACCCTTGTTGCCACACGCATACCCAGGGTGTGCACTTGTATGTAAACCGCTGTCGCAACACACACGTGAGGTATCATCATGAACATCGGAGTGAGAGCAATAATTCTAGCAAAAGAGCTCACAATTTTTAAAGCAGAATTCCAGGGGAAAAAATGTATAGAAGTACAGGTGCTTCCATACCAGTCAATAAATACAGTGATATTGTGTAAAATCCTGACAGTGAGAAACGTGCCATTCTTTCATGCATGAAAGGCTCTTTATCCCCCCCCCCCCAGTATCCTGTTTACAAGAACATTTTCCACCCAGCTACCAGCCTTATACATTCCTCCTTGTAGTCCTTTGAAATCAAATGTGATGCAACTACATTGCTGCTTACTCCAGTGGGTGGACCCAGGAGTCTCAGATTGCCCGGTCGAATCCACCCACTGCTTTATAGTTACGTTTTTGGGCCGGGAGACTCCTGGTTTGTCCCACCTCCCATGACAGGAGAGTGGTCAGTATCTCCACCTCCCATGACAGGAGAGTGGTCAGTGTCTCCACCTCCCATGACAGGAGAGTGGTCAGTGTCTCCACCTCCCATGACAGAAGAGTGGTCAGTGTCTCCACCTCCCATGGCAGGAGAGTGGTCAGTGTCTCCACCTCCCATGACAGAAGAGTGGTCAGTGTCTCCACCTCCCATGGCAGGAGAGTGGTCAGTGTCTCCACCTCCCATGGCAGGAGAGTGGTCAGTGTCTCCACCTCCCATGGCAGGAGAGTGGTCAGTGTCTCCACCTCCCATGGCAGGAGAGTGGTCAGTGTCTCCACCTCCCATGGCAGGAGAGTGGTCAGTGTCTCCACCTCCCATGACAGAAGAGTGGTCAGTGTCTCCACCTCCCATGGCAGGAGAGTGGTCAGTGTCTCCACCTCCCATGGCAGGAGAGTGGTCAGTGTCTCCACCTCCCATGACAGAAGAGTGGTCAGTGTCTCCACCTCCCATGGCAGGAGAGTGGTCAGTGTCTCCACCTCCCATGACAGAAGAGTGGTCAGTGTCTCCACCTCCCATGACAGAAGAGCGGTCAGTGTCTCCACCTCCCATGACAGAAGAGCGGTCAGTGTCCTATTGGTAGAACAATACTCATCTGCTGCACATACACCCATAGTCCTGCCAACTAAAGACTCTAAATCCCAGGGCATGATGGGATTTGTAGTCTCGGTGAGCAGCAATGAACACTAATCGGAAGTGACGCAGCCACTCCTGCAATCCCTCCCAGGGACTCGAGAAGCTGGGCAAACAAATTGCATCACATTTTTTTTTTTTTTACTTTGAAAATTACATCAATTTTGTTTACCTATGCAAGTATGGCTATTGTACCATTTTTTTAACCCCAGAGTAGTTCTTTAAGACTTGACATGTTTGGTATCCATTTACTCAATGCAACTTCTTTTATTTTTTACCAAAAATTGGGGGATTCACTGTTTGCACTAAAATAATTTTTAATTTTATATGTTCCAGAAAATTGGCGTTTGAGCAGTTGTGCATAAAAGTTACAATTCCTCTCTATTCTACATGTTCTCTGCTTTCAGAAAATATAACGTTTAAAAAAAAATATGGCCAAAATGAAGATTTTAACATGTCTGTAAAAATTAATTGAATGCAAATTACAAAATGAGTTGCTGTGCCACTTCTATATAATTAAAATGTTATTTACACAGCCCTGACCTGCTCCAGTTCTACTGTAAATGCAAATAATGTGGGGGCCCATATAACTGTTTGGGTTAACATTTTTAACTGACCTTAACATAAAATATGTTCTAAATAGTGTATTGTGGTGGCAAATGGGGTTCTCATACCTGTAGGCACCCCCTTTATTCCCTGAAGGTGGTTGGGGACCTTCTGTAGCTCTGTGAACTACTATTTAACCTCAGGGTGAAATCAACCCTTTTGAATGTGACTTTAGGAAGTGAGTTTATTGTAGGATGAATAAACAGAGGAAATAGGACCCACGATACACAAAAAGACCAAAAATGTAGACTGGCACTTTGTACTATTTAGACTGCAAAGCAGCTTCTATGTAGCACAAGTACCCCATGGATGAGCCACCAGACCTTCTGCAAAGTCCACTGGCAGTTTCTACCCAGCTCTCTGGGACATGGAAGTCTTCACTCTTGTCGGCGCTACAATTCAGGTAATCACCTTCATGTTCCACTTTCCCTATATAGGGTTGGGGCTTACATAACCTTTAAAAACTGGCAGATTCTAACCTCCAAAAAATAAAAGGTTTTGGTTGAAATTCAATTTTAATATTTGACATTGTTTTTTTTAAATTTATGTTAAACAAGAAATCCTCAAATATCAAAATATCATGGATGAGTACAGTGAGTGTTTGTCTTTATTCATATAGCCTATTATTAATAAAGTTTGATTTAAAAAAAAAATGGAAAGTTTTGTTTGCTTCAGTTATTTTTGCGTTACCTAGCTAGATGTGATTGGATATATTGATGGTCCAGCTATTGGGCAACTGATTCAATTGGGAAAGGTAAGTGGTTTCTTAGTCATGCCATTGCTAGTAATTTACATCAGCCTTAAGCTGGCCATAGATGGTTTGAATCACGGCCAGTTCAGCAGGGACCAGCTGAGATTCAATCCATGTATGTGCCTTTTTTTAAAGGGAGCCTGTTAGGATAGAAATATTGGAGCTGCCATTACCTACTTGGTTTTGATGGTGTAAGCACTCGGACTGGCTACTTTATTTTTAATTCACTACCTTGGTCATAACATTAGAATGCAACTAGTGAAGCATCAGGACACCTAATATGCCTTGTTACAAGTCTGTGATTCACCAAGTAGTGAAAGGAGGAATATGACAGCCCTGCACCATCAAAAACAGATCCACAGTGGCAGATGTAATTTCGATCAAGATTTAAACCAGTAAGAAAGTGACTTCTACATCAATGTTCTGTGATCACCACATTTACGGGGAATCGGTTTTTACAATCTTCAGTCCCTCCCAGGGAAAACAATCAGGTATTGTGGTGGAGCACACACCCAGCACACCTCCTTGCTTTTTGTATGTGCTGCCTAGCTAGACCCACAGCTATTTATCACTTGGCATGGTGCACTGCCTCCTCTGCTTATAGCTTGTTACAGCCTAGTTTCAATGGAAATATCCAACCTGAGCTTGCAGTGTGTTTAGGAAATAACCCGGATTCAATCACGCTTATGTCTAAAGAGAATTCAGCTATAAGATTTAATTTAGAAAGGACGACAAAGCACAATTGTAGTTTCCCTAAACTAATAAAATACCCAAAAAAATAATAATTTTGTATAGTTGGGGAAGGGATAAAATCTCTGAGTTGTTTTGAGTTTTTTTTTTTAATAAATTTCCCTTCTCTCCCTGTCCAAGAGATGCCTGTGCCTCCTCTTCTGGGAGCAACTCTAAAAAATGTATTTACCCTTTATTTGTACTGGTGGCCGTTGTTAATAGAAATCTCTTAATGACATAGGCCACCAGTACAAATAGCGGGCTAAATCTTCCTAATGGAGACACCGACCGCAATAAGAACTTGACAGGATTTAACCCAGGGTTCTTCCACTGGTTCCTAGGGGCTTTGTGAGCAGTGATGTCCCATTTGATGGTGCCTGCATAGGTCAAGGGTCAATGCCACTTGGCAGAGCCACCTGCATGATACCAATGATCTTTTTAGCTGTCTGTAAAGGTGGTATTCTGATCACAACCATAAAAATCTTCCCTCTAGCCACCAATGTAAGGGGCATTTTTCCCGAAAATGAAATGATTTTCAGAACAGTTCTCTGAAACTTGGAAAAATGATTGCAGGCGTCGCTCTGGAGTTAAACCATTGAGAGAGGCTGGTCTAACCCCTCCCTACTTTATTCAACACTATAAACTGTTTTGCCTAGAGATACCCCTCAACCAAGTTAGAGGAAAAAAGTGCTAATTTTATTACTTTTAATGGTCACTTCCTTTGAGTGGTGTTAACATGCGTTGCATTAAGCTAGCTCTTTTACAATGAATGTGCTTGCCAATGCACCATAACATGCTTAATGTGGTCTGACACACCCTTGCCATATCATTACAGCACTTAATTCAACAGGGAGCTGAGGTTTGCAGATTGCATTATACAGAACTAAAGTCTACATATAATTTGTGATGGTAGAACTTTTGTAAGTTACAAACGTAGCACAGTGTAAACGTATGGGTATGTCAAGAATGGGGCTGTCAGTTGATATGAGGTTGATTTACAAAAGGAAAATCCACTTTGCACTACAAGTGCACTTTGAAATGCAGTCGCTTTAGATCTGAGGCGAAGCTCTGCTGATTTTATCATCCAATCATGTACAAGCAAAAATGCTTTTTTTTTTTCCTTGCATGTCCACCTCAGATTTAAAGCGACTGCACTTCCAAGTGCACTTGTAGTGCAAAGTGGCTTTGCCTTTAGTAAATAAACCTCCTATGTACCCCTAGCATTCAAATCTGTTATATCATCACAGGCCACCCAATGGCCTAGGAAAGAAGACACCTAGACCTAGTTGAAACCACTATTGCAGTGATCTCTAATAGCTTCTGGATCTTGAGCCAAGCAGCTGCATTCTGAACACGGGTCAGCTGCTCTGCAAGGGCGTGAGTCAAAGAGTGCTTTGCATTTGCTAAGTGAATGCAATGCATTCTCAGGACGAGGTGGAGAACAGGACATCCCTGCCCTTTCCACCTTGTCCAATCAAAACACACTGCAGTCACTGAAAAAATTAATAGTAATCTTTGGTGTTCGGGCTGAGCAGCCAATTTTTTGGGTTTGGAATGCAGCAGGGTAGTCTGCTTGGCCCTGGAAGCTAATGGAGCTCAGAAGAGTAGCAGTGCCTGCTACAGTGATTTTCAGTTTCTAAAGCATCCCTGCAGGTATGGGATATGCAGTTACATTGATCCAAGCTGGGCCAGTGTAACTAACGAAATATGTTTACACACACTAATTCCTTGTATGGCTTTTGTAAACTCGAACAATGAACCCTTTTGGTCTTTTTAGTATATAGTTAGGTTTTTGTTTGCACTTAACAGATATAACAAAACACTTTAATTGTGTTAAAAATTCACAGCTGTCATTTGACCATTCCACACTTCCCATGTTATCTCATAGAGCCCTTCTAATTTTTATCTTGGCTTACAGAATGGCTAGCCTTTATATTGTAGCAGGTGCTTAAAAAAAATAACTAAAGTGGAGCTTCAGTCATTTTTAATTATAATTATTATAAAAGGTGTAGCTGCTGACTTATTAAACACTCACCTGTCCCAGGATCCAGCGATGTGGTCACCCAAACCACCTCTTCACTCCCTCTCCCTGGATCTGGCATTTCAACTGTGGGTGCCTGGCTGTGACTGCTTGCTGCTTCACAGCTGGGTGTGCACTGTGCCTGCTGAATGTTCCAGCAGTCTAAAACACTGCAGGAAGGGGGAGAGGAGAACAGCAATACAAGGTGGAGTGGGTACCTGTCAAATGTGGCAGGGGAGGAGGGTGGAGAAGTGCTTAAAGCAGAACTTCCTCTTTTGGGTGAAGCTCTGCTTTAAGTACCAAAAGTGTTTTATTTGGTGTTTCATGAGTTAATGAAGTAGTGCTGTGGTGTGCCTCCCCCTGCATGTGTCACTTTCTGGCTGCCGGAGTGCTAAATACAGGAGTAGTTTGGGGTTTTGTGCTCCTTTCTGGTCAGAGGTTGGAAAATACACTAACTGTAGAGTCCCATAGCAGGATCCTGCCATGTGTTTCAAGGACTGGGCCTTCTTTATAATACTTTGGTGACAACACTGGACCAGACCGGTCTGGTTAGAGCACCACAGCACTTGGACAACAAGGAATGAGATGTTCTGTACCACTGACGTTCCATCATTGTGTATATTATACTGTTGCAATACTCTTAAACTGTTTGTAAAAGATGCTGATTAAATGACATCTGGATAGGGGGATACTAGATTTCAATGTGATATTAATGTATGATATGTGATGTCAATAATTATGTGTTAAATAAAATAAAAACTTTTATTATAAAAAAAGAAGTGACATCTGGCCTGGTCCTTTTGAAAGGGAATGTGAATGTTCTTTGAGGGAAAAAGGTGTACAACTTCAGTTAGTTTCGCTGGTGGAATGAGTGGGAAGAAGGAGCGGTGGTGGCTGGGAGACAGAGGTCCTGTAGGGGGGGGGGGGGTTGAAGTGTGGTGGCACTTTCTGCACCCTACCCTATGGTTGGGCTCACTGCGGGAAGAAAACAAGTCCTAGGAACTTGTCTTGGAACCAGTGTGCAAGGAGTTGCAATATGTGCATTGGCTCCCCTCCCAGCCTCTGCGCTGAAGGTGACAAGATGTGAAATGTGGTAGAGCTGGTGGACAGACTGCGCTTTATGCTGTCCATCTCAAAATGACTCTGTAGTCTGGGCTGGGTCACTGGAAGGTGAAAATACATTTTGTGGGGCCCTAAGGTTCAATATGGCTGCTGGTCTTGAGGGGGTGCTACCTACATGCTCCCATGACTGTTACTTCGACACATGCTCCTATATCCTTGTACTGGGTTCTCCCGTGGTGGAGTTTAAACTATCACAGCAGCTTTTCTCAGTTTTACTCCAGAGGAAACCTTAAGGTTATCTTGGGGAACCCCCTGCTTAAACCAATTCATTGTTGGTCCAGTGGGAAAAATGCACCTTACGCTAGTAGTGATAAGACTGCCACCTTTATAGGCAGCGAAAGGGGTCATTTTGAATCATAGAACTTGATCTGTCAATGGAAACAGTCCTGGAACTATGCAGGCACCATCAGATGGAAGATCAGTTGGCCACAGCCAAAGAAACTTCTACGGTAGTACCCTGGAAGGATCTAAGTTTCCATAGAACCCTGGTTAAGAATGTCAGTCTGATCCTACAGTATGTTACCAAGAACACAAGGCTCTTGATATGTTCGAATTGATTTGATTGTGACATCTCACATATGTACAAGATGTAGTTTAAAAAAAAAAAAAAAAAACTATCACACCAATGTGGAATTTCCTACCACAAATATTTTACAAAAGTTTTCCATTCAACAGTTTCTTTTTACTTTGTTAAAAAAAAGTTCATTAAATGTGGAAAAATGCAGCGCTATTTTTATATATATAGGTGTTAAATCATCTAATTAGTGATTGTATTGAACAATATACTAACACCTCTAAATTATAAATAAACAATAATGCAATACAATTATAATAAATTAAGTACAGTGCACATGCGCGGGACTCAGGATATGGCCGCCTAAGTCGTGAGCTCCGCTCCAGCCTTTTACAGCGCACATGGCGATTCTAAATACACCAAAAAGCCACAGCTGACCACCGGGGAACACCCCCATATAATCAAAATCTTAGAGGTATTGGGTAGTGATGAGCTGAACACCCCCGGGTTCGGTTCGCACCAGAACCCGCGAACGGACCGAAAGTTCGCACGAACTTTAGAACCCTATTAAATACAATGGATGCGAACGTTTGAAATCTAAAGTGCTAATTATAACGACTAATATGCATGTTATTGTCCTAAAAAGGGTTTGGGAACCCGGGTTCTGCACCAGGGGACATGTATCAATTCAAAAAAAAGTTTTAAAAAACGGCAGTTTTTCGGGAGCAGTCATTTTAATGATGCATAAAGTGAAAAAAAAGAGTCAAACATTCCTTTAAATATCGTACCTGGGGGGTGTCTAAAGTATGCCTGTGAAGTGCCACGTGTTTCCCGTGTTTAGAACTGTCCCTGCACAAAATTACATTTCTAAAGGAAAAAAAGCCATTTAAAACTGCTTGCGGCTTTAATGTAATGTCTGGTCCCGGTAATATGGATGAAAATCTTTAAGAAAAATGGCATAGCTACCCCATCACAGCCCCCCCCCCTACCCCAGCCCATTACCAGCCCCTTTGGGTCTTGTATGGATATTAAGGGGAACCCCGCACACAAAATAAAAAAGGCCCTATATACTCTGAACAGCCGTATACAGGCGGTGCATACAAGACAGGGACTGTAGGTTTGTTCTTATGTAGAATCTCTTTGTCATTTTGAACAGGTACATTGTTTAAGTGTAGCTCCACCCAAAAAATCTATTTTTAAGCTTTTTGGAAAACATAGGGAAGGGTTATCACCCCTGTAACATTTGTTTTGCTGTCTGTGCAGTATGCACCTGTTCAGAACAGTTTACCTCACTTTCCGTCCTAATGACAAATGTTTTTTGAAAATTTGGGGTTTTTATTGAAACAAGAATTGGTGATAAAACATCAGTGGAGAGGAGACACTTTTTTCCCATATTAACTCTTACAGGAGAGAATTTGCCTTCCTAGAGGTAGATTTCCTCTCACTTCCTGTTGCATCCTTCCGTTTGCAAGGAGGAGTCGTTTGTAAGTTGGATGTTTGAAAGTAGGGGCCTGCCGTATATACTCAGCTGAAATTTGCCCCTTACATGTTGGTGTTGCCACAACACTGTGAGCCCTCACAGTTACTCTTGGTGGGCGCATGAATGGGCCCTGCTGTGAATTATTAGATCAAGAATTGTAATTGCATGCCCCTGTTGAACAGGGGCTGAAAAATTGGGCCTTTGGTGGTGGTGGTGGTGGTGTTGACACAACACTGTAAGGCCTCACAGTTACTCTTGGTGGGCGCAGGAATGGGCCCTGCTGTGAATTATTAGATCAAGAATTGTAATTACATGCCCCTGTTAAACAGGGGCAGAAAAATTGGGCCTTAGGCACTGGTGCCACAACACTGCAACCCCTCACAGATACTGTACTTGGAGCACAGCAATGAGCCCTGTTGCAAAGTATTGCATCAAAAATTGTAACTACACGCCCCTGTTAAACAGGGGCTGAAAAATTGGGCCTTAGCCACTGGTGCTGGTGCCACGACACTGCAACCTCTCCCAGATACTCTAGTTGGAGTGCAGGAATGAGCCCTGCTGCAAAGGATTGCATAAAAAATTGTAATAACACGCCCCTGTTAAACAGGGGCTGAAAAATTGGGCCTTAGCCACTGATGGCGGCACCCAGAAACAAAAATGTTCTTCCAAGCTATCATCATCAATCAAATCATTGAGGAGGAGGAGGAGGAGGATAGTCAGTCAACATAACAGGACAGTCTCTCAGCATCAGCATCAGTCTTGAAGGGATGTGACATTTGAAAATAAATTAGTCTGTTATATCAGCTTCAGGTGTTTGGTAGCTGGTGGTGATCCAAGACTGGTTCATCTTTATGAAGGTCAGTCGATCAACTGGTGGTGGACAGGCGCACCCTGTGATCCGTGACAAATCCTCCAGCAGCACTGAATGTGCGTTCTGAAAGAACGCTGGATGCAGGACAGGCCAGTAGCTAAATTGCATACTGTGCAAGCTCTGGCCAGTGATCCATCCTCAAGACCCAGTAAGCCAGAGGATTTTTGGTGGGGAAGGTGTCCAAGTCTGACCTTGCCCCTAGGTATTCCTGCACCATGTATATCAGACGCTGGCGATGGTTGCTGGAACCGATCATACCTTGGGGCTGCGGACTAAAGAATTGTCTGAACGCATCGGTCAGACGGCCACCTTCCCCACCGCTCCTTCTTTGACTGACCGAAGCCTCAGCAACTCGTTGTCCAGGACCAGGAGTTTGTAACCTCCCAGTCTCTGGGAACGCGTTGCACAGACCTTTCTGCAAGGCCTCCCGGAGTTGTCTCATCCTCTGCGCCCTCTGCGACGGTAAGATAAGGTCCGCAACCTTACCCTTGTACCGTGGATCAAGGAGAGTGGCCAGCCAGTAATGGTCCCTCTCCTTGATCCGAAGAATACGAGGATCCTTCCGCAGACTTTGCAGGATCAGAGAGGCCATGCAGCGTAGGTTAGCTGAGGCATTCGGTCCGGAGTCCTCTGGGTCACTAAGGACGACATGATCCGCAGCCACCTCCTCCCAGCCACGTAATAGTCCACTGGTTTCTTGGGACTGTAAATCATCCCTAAAAGACTGCTGCTGATGATGCTGAGTGCCAGGCTCCACCTCCATGCTGACACAATCCTCCTCCTCCTCTTCTTCCTGTGCGATGGGTGGGACAGAAGGAACACTGTCTGGGTAAAGGGGGCCTTGAGAGGCAAGGAAGTCCTCCTCTTCCTGCCTCTGTTCTGCCTCAAGTGCCCTGTCCATTATTCCACGCAGCGTATGTTCCAACAGGTGGACAAGAGGTACAGTGTCACTGATGCATGCACTGTCACTGCTCACCATCCTCATGGCCTCCTCAAATGGTGCCAGGACAGTGCATGCATCCCTGATCATGCCCCACTGGCGTGGTGAAAAAAACCCGAGCTCCCCTGACCCTGTCCTGGTGCTGTAGTCGCACAGGTACTCATTGATGGCCCTCTGCTGCGTGTGCAGCCGCTGCAGCATGGCCAACGTTGAGTTCCACCTGGTGGGCATGTCACATATAAGGCGGTTCTTGGGCAGGTTCAACTCCTTTTGCAGCTCAGCCAGGCGAGCACTGGCATTATAAGATCTGCGGAAATGCACACAGACTTTCCTGGCCTGCCTCAGGACATCCTGTAAGCCCGAGTACCTGCCCAAGAACCGCTGCACCACCAGGTTAAGGACGTGAGCCACACAGGGCACATGGGTCAGTTGTCCCTGTCGGAGAGCGGAGAGGAGGTTGGTGCCATTGTCGCAAACTACCATTCCTGGCTTAAGCTGGCGTGGCGTCAACCACCTCTCGGCCTGCCCCTGCAGAGCAGACAGAACCTCTGCCCCAGTGTGGCTCCTGTCCCCCCAACACACCAGCGCAAGCACGGCATGGCATCTTTTTGCCTGCGTACTTGCGTAGCCCCTTGAACGCCTACGGAGCACCGCTGGTTCCGAGGACAAAGCACAGGAAGAGGCCATGGAGGAAGAAGAAGAGGAGGGGGTGGAGGACAGAGGTGTGTCACAACCAGTAGTAGCATTTTGGAGGCGTGGCGGTGGAACAACCTCCAACACTACTGCACCCTTCCCAGCTGCCAAAAGAGTGACCCAATGGGCCGTGAAAGAAAGGTAACATCCCTGTCCATGCCTGCTGGACCATGAGTCAGCGGTAATATGCACCTTACCGCTGACCGCCCTGTCCAGCGAGGCCAAGACATTGCCTTCCACATGCCGGTAGAGAGCCGGAATCGCCTTCCGTGAGAAAAAGTGGCGTTTGGGAACCTGCCACTGAGGAACCGCACATTGCACAAACTCACGGAAGGGGGCCGAGTCTACCAACTGAAAAGGCAGCAGTTGAAGCGCTAGCAATTAAGCCAAGCTAGCATTCAACCGCTGGGCATGTGGATGGCTGGGAGTGAACTTATTTTGACGGTCCAGCAGCTGGGGCAGGGAAATTTGCCTGCTAGAATCGGACGTTGGTGTACTGCTAGCAGAGTGCCCGCAAGTACTTGGCTGTGACACACCTAATTCTACACCTTCATTCCTCTCAGTGCAGCTTTCAGACAGGACTGAAGGCATAGTGGGGTTGGAGATCCCAGCTGATGCGGTGCAAGGAGAGGTCCGCTTTGTTCTTTGGTGTGGGTCTTTAAGGTAGGCTTGCCAACGAGCTGCATGGCAGGTCAACATATGTCTGGTCAAGCATGTGGTGCCCAAGCGGGTGATGTTTTGGCCACGCGATATACGCTTGAGACATATATTGCAAACAGCAGCTGTGCGATCTGATGCACTCGACTCAAAAAAGGCCCACACCAAAGAACTTTTTGAATAACGGGCAGAGGCAGCGCCCTGCACAGGCGGAGCTCTGCGGTGTGATTCCGTCGGTGTGCTGCCCTTACGCTGGCCCCCCGAGGGCATCCTGCCTCATTGGAGATGTGCCTCCTCCTCATCCTCCTCCTCCTCCTCCTCCTCTCTCCTATTAGGCACCCACGTGGAGTCAGTGACCTCATCATCCCCTCCCTCCTCATCACTGGAGCCAATCTGGCAGTATGCTGCAGCTGCTGGAACATGACTGCCAGATTGGTGTCCTTCTTGAGCATCCCCTCTCTCTGCTCTCCCGCTACTGCCTTCCTCTAGCTGGGTATCATCATCATCAGACCCTTCGAAACACTGGGCATCCTCCTGGAACATGTACCCAACACTGTGCTTAAACAGTTCGGGGGACTCCTCAGGAGGACATGGTTGGTCTAGGGAAGGAGTGACTGATGATGACATTGATACCAGGGAAGAGGACGCTTTGGCAGCTGCTTTGCCAGTACCCTGAGCCTGGGTGAGAGAGGATGAGGAGGGCTTGGTCATCCACTCTACCAAGTCTTCGGCATGATGCGGCTCAACACGTCCAGCTGCCGAAAAGAAGGACAAGCGTGTCCCATGGCAACGTGCTGATGGCGATGCACCGCGTCCACGACCAGCACTGTTGTCTCTAGACACAGAGCCTGCTTGCCCTCTTTTATTGGCTCCTGACTGTCTGCCTCTCCTTGTTTGCCTTCCAGACATTCTAATGGCCTGCAGGGAAATGGGAAAACCAGCAATAAGGCCTAGCTTCAGGAGTATATTTTGCAGGAATCACACTACGCCTGCTGTAGGTGCTGCAAATGCCTGTTGGTGTAACACACCAGGAAAAAGCAGCAATACAGGCTAACTTCAGGTGTAATATGATCAGGAGGCACACTCCGCCCGCTGTAAGTGCTGCAAATGCCTGTTGGTGTAACACACCAGGAAAAAGCAGCAATACAGGCTAACTTCAGGTGTAATATGATCAGGAGGCACACTCCGCCCGCTGTAAGTGCCGCAAATGCCTGTTGGTGTAACACACCAGGAAAAAGCAGCAATACAGGCTAACTTCAGGTGTAATATGATCAGGAGGCACACTCCGCCCGCTGTAAGTGCTGCAAATGCCTGTTGGTGTAACACACCAGGAAAAAGCAGCAATACGGGCTAACTTCAGGTGTATAATGTGCAGGAGGCTTAGCAACAATGACACTGACACTGTCCCCTGCCTATCCTTCTCTCTCCCTGCACACAAGGTCTCTCTGATGCTGCTTTGTGGTCGGTGCTCTAGGAATCTTATGTGCTGTGTGCTGCGGTGATTCGTGGGAGAAACTACTTGATTTCTGCATATATTGACCCTCTGTCACGGGGGGTCGTGCACAGCTGGTAAGGAGAAATCCTGCTATTTGGTGGTGGAACGTCACAGATGAATGTGGACACAACACTTTATATGATTTTCACACGAAGCACTGGTGTTATTTATTTGGATTTCATTCAAGGATTTTTTGATGGACTATTATATTATATATATATTTGATGTAGATCACAGTACACTATATATTTATAGTTTATTTTTTGTATATATATTTTTGATTTCACTCATTAGTTTTCAATAGATTTTTGTGTGTTTCATTGGTTAATTTTCATTCACCCCATCACTGTCATAGTGTTTGGTCACGGGTTAGCGCGATTTTTCCCCCAATTTTCCTATTTTCTCTACTATGTATGGTAGTTCACATTTTTAAATCGCAGTTCCCAATATCCACAAAGCTACCAGCGTGATCATCTGGGGTTTCCTTCTTATTTAGCTCATTTAGCGCAGTTTTACTTTCTTTTTTTCTCATTTATCAAAGTATATGACACTGACACTCTCCCTGTCTATCCTTCTCTCTCCCTGCACACAAGGTTTAGCAAAGAATATGACACTGACACTGTCCCCTGCCTATCCTTCTCTCTCCCTGCACACAAGGTTTATTAAAGTATATGACACTGACACTCTCCCTGCCTATCCTTCTCTCTCCCTGCACACAAGGTTTAGCAAAGAATATGACACTGACACTGTCCCCTGCCTATCCTTCTCTCTCCCTGCACACAAGGTTTATCAAAGTATATGACACTGACACTCTCCCTGCCTATCCTTCTCTCTCCCTGCACACAAGGTTTAGCAAAGAATGTGACACTGACACTGTCCCCTGCCTATCCTTCTCTCTCCCTGCACACAAGGTTTAGCAAAGAATATGACACTGACACTCTCCCTGCCTATCCTTCTCTCTCCCTACACACAAGTTTGAGGTACAAATAGCACTGACACTGTCCCTGCCTATGTAACTCTTTCCCTGCGCCGGAACACACTACACAAGGCCGCCGCGCTGGCGGCCTTTTATAGTGTGGGGCGTGTGCTAAACCCCCTGAGCTATAATTGGCCACAGGCAACCTGCCTGTGGCCAATTATGGCTCTCCTAGCTGCCGGCGCTGTGATTGGCCAAGCATGCGGGGTCACAGTGCATGCTAGGCCAATCACAGCGCCAGGATTGCACTGCGATGGCGCAGTGCATTGTGGGCCGTTCGCGTCACTTGAATTTGGCGCGAACGGCCCAAATCGTTCGATGTTCGCCGAACGGTCGAACAGCCGATGTTCGAGTCGAACTTATGTTCGACTCGAACACCAAGCTCATCCCTAGTATTGGGGCCGGAATTCCAAATTTAAATGACGGCCGAAAAATCCAAAATGACCGCCGCGCCTCAGCCTCGAATACAAATTCCATCACAGAACAAAGGCAGGCTGCACGTTCTACAGCATCCACCTTCTCCTCAGGACCCCAGGAGGGACCTTCTCAGGTACTTAAAACTTCTCCAACCACACCTGAGACCCCAATAGCCGCTCTCTGACAGACTTTACCCCTCCTTTCCTGGGGCATAATACAGCTATTCAGGCCATTCCTGTTACCTTAGGAGCACCTCATAGAGATGAGACCTATTAAATTGCAGACTTATTCCAAACATTTTCTGACCTCCTGGACAAGGGATTAGCACAAACGGCTGCCAAAATTACTAGGGATCTGAAAGCTGACTTTCACAACCTGGGCTCCAGAATTGACTCAATTGAAAATAAAATGGAAGAAACTATTGCTGCTTCTAACCAAAATAGGAAACATATTTACACAGTTCAAAAACTGGATTTTGCCTTATCTAGAATCGATGAACTTGAAAATAGGTCCCGCAGATATAATATCAGGATCAGGGAACTCCCAGAAACTGTTCTAGATATCCCCACGGCAGCCAAGGACTTACTCAGAACCATACTTCCTAATACCCCCTCAACCGCCTGGAACTCAACAGGGCCCACAGAGCCCTAGGACCCCCAAGGAAGGATAGAAAACCCAGGGACATTATTATTAAGCCCCATTTCTATTCAGTGAAGGAAGAGGCTATGAAGCAGGCTAGATCCTCCCCGCAAGTGACATACCAAGGCCACCCAATACAATTATTTGCGGATCTGTCTTTATCTACAATTCAGCGCAGGAGGGCACTGAAACCATGACTATTAATCCTGACAAAGAAGGAAATCAAGTAAAGATGGGCTTTCCCATTTGCAGTCAAGTTCTCTGATAACGGGAGACCTTATTCTTTTTCCAACTTCCAAGATGGTGAATGATTGCTACTACAGCTAAAGTTAATCTACCATGAAGCAGACATGGACACTTCTCCAACCAGTTCCAGCTCAACTAAAAGACCCACTCCAACAAGTCCACAATCCCCTTAGTGGAACAAAGGAAAAGCAAAAAAGAAAATTAAGGACAATGGACCTGATTGAGTAGTACTTCCTACTTATCCACCTTAATTTTACCTTGGACCTAGAGTCCAAGCACTTTCCCCTCCTGGGAAGTTTGTTTGGTGTTCGCCCTCTTTTTCACTCAACAAGCCCCCCAGTACTATTTTATGGTTCTCCGTTGTGGAGATAATTCATTGTTCACATTTATAAAACGGTTTTGTTGATCTTTCTAGACTTCTAGAGTTCCTGAACAAACTATAGTTTTTGAGAGACTTTTGTCCCATGACTTTGATGGAAATTCTCCAGATCATCTTTATACTGCTAACAGTAAAAAAAAACAATGAAAGGATTGTTTATTGCAAGGACATTTTAATCCTTCTACACTAAAAGACTTGGGACACCTAGTGTCTCTCCCTACCCTTACTTTTAATAAGGCATTGTGTACAGATTACCTTTCAACAGACACTAGGGGGCATCTCAGTGCGTACAGTTTAAAGACTACTAAGCTGTGTTGCTCATTGAACTTTATATTTTTTCTTAAGGTGCCCTGTGGAGGGCTGGTACACATGTGCCTCTACCTATCCCTTGGAAACCAGTAGGTCTCTGAGGAATAGGTTGTCTGCACCCTTTGGTTCAGACATTACTTCTACTTGATGTAAGGCTCCGGGGGGGTCATCTCCCCCTCTGGACCCTGGTTTATCTGTTAGGAGACTTTATTTTTCATCCTCTCTTTTTTCTCTTCCCTTTTTTCTCTCCTCCCCTTTTTTTATACATGAAAACTGAAAAAAGTGCTTGTAAAAACCCTCCCTACAAAAGCACTGCTCAGCGCTCAGGAATCAAGTAAACGTAGTATAGTCTGAGAAATGTGCAAATAGCAGCTACTTAAAAAGAATAAAACATAAGTAAAACAGTATAAATAAAAACTCTAAAAAGTCCAAGAGTCCAATATCACACTGTAGCAGCGCTGCCCTCAAACCTCAGTTTGAGAGACTTCTATATGTAATCCACATATAAAACAATAATGGTGCAGAGGAAGATGGATGTGTTGAATAGACAGTCTTTACACAGTGACCCTTTCACCAAGGGACGATCACCACGTGGGGGGTATATAAACCCCTTTTGGGGTTTATATCAGTCTGAGAAAGGACAAGGTGGAACACACAGCAATTTCATCAGAACAGAAAAGCAAGAACAATTGGTGGAGAGTGCATGATTGCGGCAGATGTCTATGTTGATTCCATGCTGATTTGATTTTTACATTTGGTGAATGCATCCCCAAAAGGGGTTTATATCCCCCCATGTGGTGATCGTCCCTTGGTGAAAGGAGCACTGTGTAAAGAATGTCTATTCAACACATCCATCTTCCTCTGCACCATTATTGTTTTATATGTGGATTACATATAGAAGTCTCTCAAACGGAGGTTTGAGGGCAGCACTTTTTTTATACATGCCTAACTTATTTATACATTACAGATCTTCAAATTTCGGACTCGCCTTGAACTTGGTGCAACTTACTTTCCTGCTGAGGGAGATCCTGAGATTAAATCCAGACGGAAGACTTCGGAGGGTGAGTGGGGACGACTGTGATAGGTGCATCTTTCTTGGCTTCCATGGCTAACACCACACAACCTAACCTTAAAATTGCCTCACACAATGTTCAGGGACTAAACTCTCCTACCAAAAGGAGGAAAATTTTAGACCACTATAAATCTCAAAAAATCGATATACTCCAGGAGACCCACTTTCCTATTCGGTATAGTCCCAAATATATACATCCACATTTCCCACAATTTCATTTAGCTAATGCAGAGAATAAAACCAAGGGAATGGCCATTCTTTTCTCTAAGCATTGTAAATTCGAGAAGACTTTTGAGTACATCGATCCTGAGGTAAGAATTATTTTAATAAAAGGTACCTTGGAGGGGCACCTTTATTCTTTGGTGTCCTACTATGCCCCAAATAGGGGCCAAGCTGCCTTTTCTTTAATCTTAATGGACACACTTAACCCTATGCTGGAGGGCACGATCATCCTTGGAGGAGACTCTAATGTTGCTTTTGATTAGGCCTTAGATAAATCCAAACCCCCCAGAGCCCAACTAACTCGACCAACTAGAGAGAGCCTTAAAATTGCCAAATTACTTTTGACCTAAAACCTTACAGACACCTGGAGGGAACTGAATCCTTCAAAACGAGATTTTACACATTTTTCTCATCCGCATAATACATATGCCAGAATAGACCATATCTTGACACCCACGCCTCTTCTCCCTTTTATTATTAATGCTCACATCAAGGATACGACGCTTTCGGATCATTCGTTGGTAATTATATCTTTACGCTCTAATGCTCTAAGCAGAACGAGAGGCATTTGGAGACTCAATGAATCCATCCTTTCTGACACAACTAGAGTTGAAGTAATTAATAAGGCCCTAAAGATTATTTTTCTCTTAATAACACAGAAGAAACCTCTGCTGAAACACTTTGGGCTGCTCACAAAGCCTTCATTCGAGGTAAATTTATTCAGTTAGCATCGCAATTTAAAAGGGAACGCAAGGCTAACATAGAACGTTTAGAGAAGGAATATGCTTCCCTCAGAGCCATCCACAAAAAAAATCCCTCCAAGGTACCCATTGCCCTTATAGATAAAACTAAACTAGATTCAATTTAATCCTCACTACACAGGCTGAAAAGGCAATCCGCTGAACCAGCAACAAATTTTACTTACACGCTAATAAAATAGGGTCCTTGCTAGCCACTAAACTTTCCCCCCGAATAAGGGTCATTTCTATACCCAAAATTGGAATTTTGGGTCAACCTCCCACAGCCAACCCCGTCAAAATTCTCGAGGCCTTCCATTAATTTTTCTCCAACCTCTACAACTCAACCACTCAAATTGATAAGGACTCAATCTCTAGGTTTCTAGATGACCTTCCCATTCCAACACTTCACAACTCACACAGAAATTTACTAGAAACAAATTTCACCGTGGAGGAGGTTACAGAAGTTATTAAGAGCCTCGAAACAGGATCGGCTCCGGGTCCTGATGGATTATCCATTCCGTATTATAAGGCCTTTGCTGAAACCTTAGCTCCACATTTAACTAAATTTTTTAATGATAAAATGTCGGGAGAACAATTGGAAGCCCACCTTAACATAGCATATATAACAATTATTCCTAAACCCGACAAAAATCCTGAAGAAATTACCAACTACCGTCCAATTTATTTAATAAATAATGATGTAAAGATTATGACTAAAATTATGGCCAACCGCTTAGCTTCCTTTATCAAAAAATACATACATAAAGACCAAGTAGGCTTCATCCCAGGCAGGCAGGGTCCTGACCAAATAAGGAGGGCAATAGATGTGATCTCTATATTCCAATGTAACTGGGAGGGGGGAGCGAGACAACAGGGGTTTCTTCTAGCCTTAGACCTCCAGAAGGCTTTTGATACAGTTTCTTGGCCTTATATATTCACCCTCATGGAATGCTGAGGATTTGGAGATCGTTTCTTGGGCCTCTTACACTCCCTATAATCTCGCTAATTCGCCTACAAGGACATTATTCTAAACCATTTAACATAGTAAGAGGAACCAGACAGCGGTGCCCGCTCTCCCCAATCATATTTGCTATAGCCATAGCCATAGAGACTTTAGCAATAGCTATACGCCATAATCCAAACATTCAGGGGGTTACCTGTGGAGACCAGATACATAAATGTGGCTTGTTTGCAGATGACATTCTTTTATTTGTCACATCCCCACTGATTTCACTACCAAACATTTACAAAGTCTTAAACAATTTTTCTAAGATATCAGGCCTAAAAGTTAATTATACTAAATCACAAGCCCTCAACGTCTTGCTCCCCCCTCTCATGTGTCTCTTTACTGAAGCAGTCATTTAAATTCGAATGGCATGACTCCTCTATCAGATACTTGGGCATCACACTGACAGCCCGCACGGAAACTCTCTATGATCAAAACTTTCCGCCATTATATAGGAAATTAGAAAATGATCTCAAAATTTGGTCTAAACACAAATTTTCCTGGTTAGGCAGAATAAACTCAATTAAAATGACCTTACCCCCGAGGCTTCTTTATTATTTTAGATTACTCCCCATTCCCATTAAAAAGAGTCACTTAAAAGGGGTTGTAAAGGTACGTTTTTTATTTTCTAAATAGGTTCCTTAAAGCTAGTGCATTGTTGGTTCACTTACCTTTTCCTTTGATTTACCTTCTAAATGTTTTTTTTCTTTGTCTGAATTTCTCACTTCCTATTTCTCCTCAGTAAACTTCACACCATCATCTGAGTGGTGTTGAGTCACCCAGAACAGCTTACTGAACAGCTTACTGAGGAGGAACAGGAAGTGAGAAATTCAGACAAAGAAAACAAAGAAAAAAAAAGTTTAGAAGGGAAGTCTAAGGAAAAGGTAAGTGAACCAATAATGCACTAGCTTAAAGGAACCTATTTAGAAAATAAAAAACGAACCTTTACAACCCCTTTAAAATCACTCCAGAGCAAAATCCTCAAATATATTTGGGGTACCTCAGGTTACCGCATATCACAGAACACTCTATTTCTCCATAAACGCAAGGAAGGTCTGGGTCTCCCAGATTTACACAAATATGATATAGCAGCAAAATTAGCACAGCTCTCCTCGATGTACTCCAAGTCTGAAAAACCAGATTGGATCAAGATTGAAAATCAGGAAGTACCCTGCTTATCCCTTGATTACCTTTTATGGAGCCCACCTAAGAAACAACCACCCATAATGTCTCCTACCCTCTCTCAATCTTTTGCTTATGAGGTATACGCCTCTTTAAGTCTGTGACATCTGGTAAGCCTCCTTCCATTTTGTTGGTGGTGCTTCTAGCAACTTTGCATTCCCTTTAAAGGGTTACACCTATGTTTGGACTTTTTGTTTAGTCCCTTGGAATACACTTCAATGTTTGGACTTTATTAGTCACCTAATACTCACTTTTTGGTGAAATTTATTATAATTTTATTGCATTATTGTTTATTTATTATTTAGAGGTGTTAGTATATTGTTCAATACAATCATTAATAAGACGATTTAACACCTGTATATAAAAATAGCGCTGCATTTTTCCATATCCACTTACACTGCTTGTTTGTCTACAGCTGTGCTGGCTGCTATTTTAATATTTATTATTCACAGCGCAGTATATTTTTCTATTTTTTTTTTAAAAGTTCATTGTAATGAGACTTGAGAAATCCACCTAGAATAGTGCCAGACAACCATGCATCTTACATTTTCACATACTGTATTTGCATCTCAGGAAATAGACAAACATTCCACCTCCTGTCTTGCTTTCATGTATCTATGTGCTGTGATTTACTGAACATCATTTGAATAATTATTGTGCCAAAAAGTTGCAGTCCAATAATTTGCTGAATCCTATTTACTGGGCAGCTTTTCATATGAACTATGAGGGCTCATGCACACTGGATGGTATAAAAATGGCAGTAGCATAAGCTGTAGCTGTTGCAGTGGTTTTCAACTTTTTTTTTTTTATTATTATTTGGGGAAATTTACACTCTTTCAAAAGCTTATGGCTCAAAAATGCTGATAAATGCTGAAAAGCCTCGTTTTTCAGCATTAGAGCGTTTTTACAGCGGAAAAACAAAGTCCTCATGCACACTGGATGTTTTTACAGCTGCTGTGTTTGGCTTTAGGTGCTTTTATTGCAGCCAGTAAACTCACCAACATGTTATTCTATGTGCCCATGCATACATAGGCGTTTATCAGTGTATTTTTTTTGGCAGGGGTGATTTCTGAGATTAATTAAAGCGATTTGTAAAGTCTCCCCCCCTTCTTAAAAATAACAAACATGTTATACTTGGCTGCTCTGTGCAGTGGTTTTGCACAGAGCAGCCATGATCTTCCTCTTCTCAGGTCCCCCACCGGTGCTCCTGCCAAGTACCCCTAGAGCAAGCAGCTGAGGGCTCCCGAGCTACAGCTCTGTCTGTCCATTCCACACACAGAGCCATGGTTTGGCCCCGCTCCTCTCTCCTGATTGCCTCACTGGCTGTGATTGACAGCAGCGGGAGCCAATGGCTTCTGTCACAGACAGTGAGGAGTTACAGGCCCCAGAGAGCCGAGGCTCTCGTGCACATCACTGGATCAAGATGGGGCTCAAGTAAGTATTTGGGGGGCTGCTGCACACCGTTTTTTTTTTACACTCCAGGCTTAGAACTCATGAAGGTGAAAAAAACCTTGAGCTTTTACAACCACGTTAACACTACTGTAGCGGGGTCTTTAAATTTAGATGGGATACACCTGGGTGGTAGTATGATCCAGGTGTGTAAATTATGAGAGTAATTGGACCATTTGTATTCGTGGAGGATTGGGCGATGTAATAATCTCCTTGGCCTGTGGGTGGCGGGGTGCCCACAGGCTCGGGGTAGATTTACTGCCACAGTGCTGTCCTTTTTGTCCCTTCTCGGAGATGGTACGGCGAGGGCGGGGAACTTGCCGTGGCGTCAATGGAGGGGATAAAAGGGGGAAACGCCCTGGCCACGAGGTCTTGCTCTTGTGGAGTTTCTTCATCACGCGCCCAGGCACCTTAAGCCTGGGTGCGGGCGGTTCTGAGTTCTGGCCCAGGTATCCTAGGCCTGACCGGAATGTTGTTGGAGTCCATCCCAGGCACCTTCAGCCTGGGGTGAGGTACTAAACCAGGAGGCCTGGGGCTCAGTGACTTCGACTGGGTCCCGCGAGGGTGGAGAAGTCCGAGGGTCTCTGAAGTGGATGGGGCCCATGTCTGAGGCGAGGAGGCCGGGGAGGTTACCCATTCGGAGAGTCTGGAGCAGCATCAACCCAGTGACGGATGGGCCTCTGGTAACTCCCTTGGAGGGACATCTTCCCCTGACAGGGGCCGCAACGCAGCGAAGGTACTCCTATCTACGTTCTCTTGAGTCGCTGGTAGAGACTCTCAAGTTCTAAGTTCTCTCTAGCCAAGGCTATAGTAACCGCTGGTGAAACCACAGTGGTTTAGTGTACAATCAGGATAGTGCCTCGACCTGCTCATTCCACCGTGTCAAACTGTTATTGGGTCTCAACCAGTTGGCTACTGAAGCACTGTTTATTGTGAGTTATGCAATAAAACAAGAGTTGGACTGTGATCGGTGTGTGGAACTCTGGTTAATGGGAGCAAAGGGAAGTGCTGGCACGGCAGGACTTGATCCTTGACTAAAGCACACAGGCCCGAGGAAAATATCTGGTACTGGCCTTCACCTCACCCACAGCTATGGGGAGGACATGGGCCGTAGCGCATCTCACCCTGTCGTATGTGATACCCCTAGACAAAAGAGATAGGGTGAGGCCGCTACACTACTATTCCCTATAAAATAAAAACAATTATCTTTTAGGGCTGCTCCAGAAAATGTCATATAATTTGGGATAGATGGATATGACAGAGCATCACTTTCAATACACTCCCTCAAATTGATCTACTGTTACACTATACCAGGGGTAGGCATTCTCTGCACTCCAGCTGTGGTGAAAATACAAATCCCACCATGCCTCTGCCTCTAGGAGTCATGCCTGTGATTGTCAGGGTAATGGGACTTATAGTTTTACCATAGCTGGAGGGCCGAGGTTGCCTACCCCTGCACTATACAGAGGACTTTTTTAAAAGCGAATTCTGGGCAGAAATTGAGTTCAGGTGATTGAATAATATTCCTTAGGTGATTAAATATATTCCTCAATACCCTCAAAGAATGTAATTCCACTTTGTGTGCACCAAAATGCTTTACAGACCCAGATATTACCTTTATAAAAGTAGCAGTGACATTATCACTGTGCAGAGAGCTGAGCTGTGCAAGGTACAGGTCTACTCACTACAGGCTTCCTGCAGAAAACTACAGGAGGGGCGGAGACAAGACCAGTTATCCTACACAAGGAGTGACAGCAGCAGTGACCGGTCTTTATTACAGGAAGCTCCTGCACACAGGGAAAGTTTCACACTGGATTACTGTACAGATCTGGAAGAAATACACAAAGCAATGAACATTCACGTAACAATACACTGTTACTTTAACCACCTCAGCCCCGGAAGAATTGGCTGCTCAAGGACCGGGCCATTTTTTGCGAGTCGGCACTGCGTCGATTTAACTGACAATTGCGTGGTCGTGCGATGTTGTACCCAAACAAAACTGACGTCCTTTTTTCCCCACAAATAGAGCTTTCTTTTAGTGGTATTTGATCATCTCTGCAATTTTTGTGTTTACACACACACGTCCCTGTTCTCCCTCTCCTGCCCGCGATCGCTTTCGGCCGGCGGTCATCGCGACCGCCGGTCATGAGATTCTGCACCCCTGCGATGCAGCGGTGGCGTGCACGCCTGCTATCCTGCTTAAAGGGACCGACGTACAGCTACGGTGGTTCAAGGGATCTTGCCGACCTGCCGCAGTATAATGACAGCGGCTGGTCGGCAAGTGGTTAAAGGATAAGTTCACCTTTGTAACATGTCACAGCTGTATTTAGGGTATAGCATGTAACCTGTTACAATGCAGCATCTGCGGGTGGGGGAGCCTTTCACTACACCCACTGTTACTTTTTTTTAAAACACACAGATGTGTGACCACAAGTGCACCATTCATTCACAGAGTTCTGCGAATGAATGAACTACAAGTACCATCATCCACTGCAGCAGACAGCTTGTAGTTCTCAATGAACTACAAGGGTGCTGGTGAGTGTTCTCATAGTTATTGATTCTTTATGCCATTCAGTAACTGTCTCCCCGTAAGGGAGGTACAGGCAGACAGCTGAGTCTGCAGGATCCTTGCATTGCAGATATACAGGCTGCAATGTAAAAAATTATAAATGCACCCCTTTTTTTTCTTCTTTTTTTTTTTTTTTTACCTGCAAAAAAAAAAAAACTGCATTTATGATATTATTATATTATTATTTTTTTATATAAACAAGGTGAACGTATGAAAAGTTTTATTTTTAATACCCTTCTGGCTTTGCGTTGTTATTAGGAACTCTAATGCTTCATACACACGGTCGGAATTTCTGTCAAAAAAAGTGTGATGGGAGCTTTTGGTCGGATAGTCCGACCGTGTTTATGCTCCATCCAACTTCTTCTGTCTGAATTTCTGCCAGCAAAAGATTGAGAGCTGGTTCTCTAGTTTTCCAACGGAAAAAGTTCTTGACGGAAATTTCGTTCATCTGTATGCAATTTCGGACGCGCAAAAAAACACGCATGCTCAGAATCAAGCAGAAGAGCCGAACTGCCTATTGAACTTCATTGATCTCGGCTTGTCGTATGTGTTGTACGTCACCGCGTTCTTGACCATTGGAATTGCAGACAAGATTTGTGTGACCGTGTGTATGCAACACAAGTTTGAGCCAACATTCTGTTGGAAAAAAAAACACGGTTTACTTGTCGGAAATTCCGACCGTGTGTATGTAGCATAAGGCCCCATACACACTATTCGATTTACCACAAACATGTAGTGCAGGGGTGTCCAAACTTTTTTCAAAGAGGGCTAGATTTGATGAAGTGAACATGCGTGAGGGCCGACCATTTTGCCTGACATTCTGTGAACCATTAAAATTTGGTCTAAGTGTGTTAGTCCAAGCACAAATACACTGCCCACACTTGCCTTTGTAGCTGTGTGTGGTGAAGAGATGAGCTCAGGCGTGTTATTTGGATATACCGTATTTATCGGCGTATAACACGCACCTTCACTTTAAAAAATCGTAAAATTTTAAATAAAGAACTGTGAAGCAAAATAAGGGTCACTGCCCATCAATATAGCCTCACAAGTGCCATAAATGCACCCCCGTTGCCCTGAATGCAGCACTCTCGTTGCCCTGAATGCAGCACCCCCGTTGTCCTGAATGCAGCACCCCTGTTGTCATGAATGAAACCCCCACATTGCCCTGAATGCAGCACCCCCCTTGCCCTGAATGCAGCACCCCCCTTGACATGAATGCAGCATCCCCCTTGACATGAATGCAGCACCCCCCTTGCCCTGAATGCAGCACCCCCCTTACCCTGAATGCAGCACCCCCCTTGCCCTGAATGCAGCACCCCCCTTGACACGAATGCAGACTCACCATTGCCCTCAGTGCAGCCTGATTCATGTCCATCTGCAGCCTTGGAGGGGGTGGGACGAGCGCCGACAGACATACAGGAGAAACTCCTGTTTTATCGGCGGCCTCTTTAATAGAAAGTCCCGCCTCCTGTGATGGACAGAACAGTTGTCCAATGGCAGCGCAGGAGGCGGGACTTCCTTTTACAGAGGTCGCTGTGTAAACAGGAAATGCTCCTCTCCTGTATGCACGGCGCTCGTCCCGCCTCCTCCCCGGCAGCCAGCATGTATTTCTTTTGTGGCCCCCGACGCTCGGGGATTCCTTGGGGGCCACAAAAGATATACATGTCAACATGACCAGGCTGGCTATCCGAAACCGGAACGTGGGCCGCGACTGGCCCGCGGGCCGGACTTTGGACATGCCTGATGTAGTGGAAGGGTCTGCCTGATTGCATACAAATTGAAACTCTTAAGGCTTGACCTCATATTGTATGGTTTTGGTAAATCTGAAGCCAAAAAAGGCCCATACACACGATACAAAAATCGGATGGAAAAATTTGTACGACGAGCTGTTTGACGATTTTTGGATAGTTAGTACGGTGCTTTCGACAGCCGATTTCGCTTTTTCATCAGACAAAAGCTGGATGTGCAGACTATAAATTTTTTATCAGATGTGAACCCAACGTCTGATTTACGTTTCATTAGTACGGTTTTTGTACGCAAAAAAATCGTAAGAGCAAGACTACGCATGCTCAGAAATTAAAGAATGCATATGTAGCACACGGACCTTTTTCCTGCCTGGCTCACTTGCAAGTCAAGGCACACCGTGCTATATGCCCGTACCCTCCTGTTTGAAGAGGTTAAGCTGTGTTCACAAATTTTGGGTCCTGCAGCGAGTTACCTCCTTCCACTGGTTCTCTTCCCCAGAGTATGGGGACAAGTCTATATTTCTCTCCCCAAAGAAGCCAATGTCCAGAAACACTTGAACTCCAACAGAGAGTTTATTTTCTATTTGCTGCATAGTAGACAGAGACAGATGGATGAAAGAAGAAATAAGTGTGAGGGATTAGATCCAGGCACAACTAGTAACCTCGTCGCCACTCGATCCCGAGTGGGTTTAGCTCACCCGGATAGTCCTCTCTCACAGTCCTAGCAGCCGGTGTGGAGCTCGAACAGTTCTGTCACCCTATCCCCTCCAGGGACGGGTCCAGGAGATCCTCTAACCTCTGTAGAATTTAAAGAACAGGACAATGCCAATGGGCACTCTACAGGTTAGCTTTCCGGAGTAAAGAATCCTTCCCTCTGACAGGTCACCAGGCCTCTCCCGAGACAGCGATCTTCCATCACTCATCTCCTCTGTAGGACCAAACCTCCCCTGGCTTCCTCTCGGTCAGAGCGGGTACCCTCACCTGGGCACCCTGGGACTCCAATGGGCGGATTGTAGACCCAGTTATAGGTACTGGGCCTACCTGGAATGCTGCAGCCTCGGGCCAAAGGTGCCCGAGACTCCTCGGCCAGTCATCGCACCCCCCCCCGAGGGGCTTACCCTTCCGGCTCCTCCACTCCAACACTCCTCTTCTCCACCACTCCTACTCCCACCACTCCCTAAAGATGGCGTCTACCCCTTATGTACCCTCTCCCGGCATGCACAGCAGGCTGACCACGCCCACTGTACCGCTGCAGAGAGAGGACACCCTAAGGCGCAGCAATGCCACCCATGGCTCAATCCTGACCTGATATGGCAGTGCCACCTACAGGCCACAGGGAACCATACACCAGGCAGCATCACATAGGCAGAAGCGAATACCTAACAATAAAAGCGGTCTGAGCCTGGCTACCAGCTAAGACCAACCCCTAAATTTAGACGCATAACACCCCTGAAAAGTAAAGGGGCGCTACACATACAAAACTATTCAACACATTACATCACATCTGACGTTGTATTCTGTCATACGAAAATTTTCGTATTGTTAGTAACCTCTTCACTTCCGACGTGAGACTAGCATGCTATAAAAAAACGGACGTTCGGATGTCCGAAAATCTAAGCATGTGTGACGAGGATTTAAGCTGGATACACACTATACAATTTTCCTTCGATTTTTTTCCTTTAGAATTACCAAAACCATATAATATGTGGTCAAATCTAAACACTTTCTATTTGTATGTAATCAGGCAGGCCCTTGCACTACATAGTTGAAGGTAAATCTAAAGGAAATCGGACAACAAAAGTTGTATAGTGTGTATTGAGTTTAAACTAAAACTGTAGGCAAAACTTTTTTTTCATTTTGGATAGAGCAAGGGAGGGTTATAAACCCTGTAAGATTTTTTTTTTTCGCCATCTGTGTCCCATTGCGGAAATTTCCCTTCACTTCCTGTCCAAGCCAAACAGGAAGTCAGAGAAAATCCCTGCAAATTAGGATAATTTCTTGGGGACCCCCATGTCACCAGAACTAGTGTCCCCATTGGAAGATTTTCCTTCTAATACTTTTCTGGGAACAACCCAAAATTTGGGATTTTCTTTTCACTTTCAATGATAATGGTAAACATGACAAATAGAGAGGGAGATTCACCCTAACGGTGGCACAGACAGCAATAAAAACTGACAGGTGTTCTAATCCCTTTCCACTCTATCCAAAAACGAAAAAAAAAAAGTTTTGCCTTTAGTTATACTTTAATGCCTCGTACACACGACCGGTTTTCCCAACGAGAAAACTGCCATGATAGCTTTTGGCTGGGAAAACTGGCCGTGTGTATGCTCCATTGCAGTTTTCCGGACAGGAAGACTGCCGGGAAAAAAAAGAGAACCAGCTCTCTTTTTTCCCGTCAGGAAAAAATACTGCAGAGAAAACCGGTCGTCTGTATGCTTTCCCGATGGGAAAAAAAACGTGCATGCTCGTAAACAATTTGACGCATGCGCAGAAGCATAGAACGTCATTTCGTCGGCTCGTCTTAGTCTTTGACGTCACCGCGTTCTTGGCATTCAAAAGTTCAGCGGTCTTTTGTGTGACTGTGTGTATGCAAGGCAGGCTTGAGAGGAATCCTGTCGGGAAAAGCTTCATTTTTTTTTCAGCCGGGAAAACCGGTCGTGAGTACGAGGCATTAGTCCTGAAGGGAGCGGAGGTTCTAGGAATACTTGAAATCCTGGCAGAGATCCTGTGTGGAATCCTAGATGACTCGGCAGGGATCAGGCAAGGAATCCTGGAAGACACATCAGGAATCCCATGAGAAATCCTGGAGGACCTGGCAGTAAACCTATGAGGAATCCTGGAGGACCTGGCAAGGATCCTGTGTAGAATCCTGGAAGACCCAGCAGGGATCCCGTGAGTATTGTAACAGCAATCTAGAACCTAATTGGGTCCTCATTCTAAAGTGTTTCTAAAGTCAATCATGCATTAGGGCAAAAAACACCCCGCTTACTTCCCCCCTTTCCCCATCCCTACCTGCTTCCTTTCACTGACCCAGTGCTGTCCTAGCTGTAGCCCCACACTTCTGTCTTCTTGGTCTCACAGGAGACACGGAGGGAGCAGGGGTGTGGCTTACCTGTGCTGTGTGTCTGGATCGGGGGTCAACAACCAGTAGATCACGGACAGGTAACTGGTAAATCGTGGTCTGGGCTTGCCAACCCATTATTCCAGAGCATCAAGCAGAGTGCAATGCAGAGGAACTACTGCTCCCCTGAAAAGCAGAGTGTGTTTGACAGGTGCTGAAGAGACGAGATGTTGCCTCCTCCCTATCTGATTTAAACCCATGATTGCCATGCGATTGCTACACGTTATTATGCCAATTAAATCGGGTGTGAGGAGGCAACACTGTGCCCAGTGATCTTTGACTTCTCCCAAGTTGTTCAGGTAGATCACCTCTTTAACCACTTGCCGCAAACTGCGATCGCTGTACGTTGGTACTTTGACGCGAAATACCGTCGTTATAGCAGCAGCTAGCTGCCAAAACCCCAGTATTTTCAGAAACGGCGGGCGGTCCTCTTTATGATAAAAGTGGTCTCTGTGGTGGATTCGCCGCGAGATCACTCTTATCGGGGGTGAGAGAGGGCCCCACCTCCCGCTGCGCACTGGTCTTCTCCGCCGCTTACCGGAGCCGTCGGTAGCGGCGGAGACGATCGCATCCTCTCCGCTGACAGGCCTGGAGCCTGCTCCATTACATTGGATGACGGAAGCGATGTCAAACTTCCGCCCAATGGTCTTCAAAGGGAAAAAAATAAATTTTGGGGGGAAAAAAAGACATTACATTTTTTTTTTGTTAATGTGAGATCTGAGGTCTTTTTGACCCCATATCTTACATTTAAAAGGTCATGTCATGCTTTTTTTTTCTGAAGGGATTATTTAAGTGATGTTTACATTCCTTGTAACAGGAATAAAAGTGACCCATTTTTTTTTTTTTTAAAAAGGGCAGTGTAAAAATAAAAAGGAAAATAAATAATAAAAACAAAATTAAAGCGCCCCGGCCCCGCCAAGCTTGCGCGGAGAAGCGAACGCATACGCAAGTCGTGCCCGCATATAAAAATGGTGTTTAAACCACACATGTGAGGTACCGCCACAATCGTTAGAGCAAGAGCAATAATTCTAGCACTAGACCTCCTCTGTAACTCAAAACTGGTAACCTGTAGAAACTTTTAAATGTTGCTTATGGTGATTTTTAAGGGTCACAGTTTGTCGCCATTCCACAATTTTGAAGAGTGACACGTTTGGTATCAATTTACTCGGCGTAACATCATCTTTCACAATATAAAAATATTATGGGCTAACTTTACTGTTGTCTTATTTTTTAAGAAATAATGGGGTGCAAGGAGACAATTCTCTAAACCGAGTCTCCAAAGCGGGGAAGGGGAGCAAAGAAAAAAATGGACTATCTCGGTACCCAGAACAGACAAGACTTCAGATAAAACTTAGGAACTATTTATATTTTTTAAGTAAAAAAAGTGTATTTTTTCCCCCAAAAAAATGCGCTTGTAAGACCGCTGCGCAAATACGGTGTGACATGAAGTATTGCAACGATTTTAACTTGTAAACAAGACAAGTTTTAAAAAGAGGCTTGGTCCTTAAAGAGGATGTAAAGGCAAAAATAAAAATAAAATAAAAAAAAACCCTGCAAAAGAAAGGCATAATGAGCTAGTATGCATAGCATACTAGCTCATTATGAATGACTTACCTGATATCGAAGCCCCCGCAGCGGTCCTCGGTCACCTCCGCCGCCGCCATCTTGTCTCGATGTCCCATCACTGCCGTCAGTGTATCGCCGCTCCGGCGCTGTGATTGGCCGGAGCGGCGATTACATCACACGCATGCGCGCTCGAGCATGCGTGTGACGTCATCGGCATCGTTTTTAATAGTAAATATCTCCTTAACCGTGTAGGTTAAGGAGATATTTCTTGCACCTACAGGCAAGCCTTAACCTAGGCTTACCTGTAGGTGCAAGTTGTCTAAGTGGGTTTACAACCACTTTAAGTGGTTAAGGTTGCCTACCCCTGGTCTGGATACATACAACCTGGCTCAGCAGTGCACCCTTATGGGTGCCCCCCCATAGCACACAACTTGCTAAGGAGGCACCCAAAAGGAGAAGTGTAGAGTGCCGGCAGGGAACATCGTAAGTATAACCTTTTTAATTTTACTTTTAGAAGAGCCTTTAGTATCATGTTAATATTTATAGCACAACCTGGCAAGCCGTATGCCCTGCACACATGACCGGTTTTCCCGACAGAATTCCTCTCAAGCCTGCCTTGCATACACACGCTCAGACAAAAGTCCGGTGAACTTTTGACTGCCAAGAACGTGGTGACGTAAAATACTACGATAAGCCGACAAAATTAAGTTCTATGCTTCCGAGCATGCATGTTTTTTTTCCTCCTCGGAAAAGCATACAGACGAACGGTTTTCCTGCTGGGATTTTTTCCTGGCGGGAAAAAAGAGATCCTGCTCTCTTTTTTTTTTTTTATCAGGCAGTTTTCCCGGCAGAAAAACTGCGATGGAGCATACACACGGCCGGTGTTCTAACAATATGGGTCCCCTATCAGATAGTGCCCGGGTTGGACTGCGCATGCGCAATCGGAGATCACGGAAATCTCAGAGACTGAACATCTGTTCCATCAGCTGTAGTTGGAGCATGATGGAACAGATGTTCAGTTTCGGAAATTTCCGTGATCTCCGTTTGCGCATGTGCAGTCCAGCCAGGGCACTATCTGATAGGGGACCCATATTGATAGGACACCGGGATTTCCGGCCAAAAGCTCTCATAGCATTTTTCCCATCGGAAAAAACGGTCGTGTGTACGAGGCATGAGACTGCAAAATCCATGTGGACAAAACTGAACAGACACATATTATTGTTTTATTTATTTTTTCAATTACTGTTTTTATCGGCGTATAATACGCACCCTACCTTTAAGAGGGAAGTTTCAGGAAAATAAACGTTCCATAGCCCCCTGCGTATAACACGCGGGCACAGCAGTTTACCCTCTATTTTCAGGGTAAAAAAGTGAGTGTTAAGCCCCATACACACGGTAGGACTTTTGGCCAACAAACTTCATTTTGAGCAAGTTGGACCAACAATCCGACCGTGTGTACGCTCCATCTGACAAACTTTTTTTTTTTTTTTTGTGTTTTCATCAGACAAAAGTTGGGTCTGCAAACAGACAAACTTTTGCCCAACAAAAGTCCGATGGAGCAAAGTCCTACCGTGTGTACAGAAAACCATAGGACTTTTGTCCGATGGACAAAACAACTAATGTTAAAATCAACCAACAATAGCAGAAGTTGACCAAAGGGTGGCGGTAAAGAGCAGAAAAGAGCAGAAAAACCAAGTGATGTTGCGAAAAGTTTTGGGAAAGTTTGCAGAAAAGTCCTGTGGTGTGTATGCTATGGGTGTGCCCGGCCAACTCCGTTCGGACAAAAATCCAGGGAAAAGTCCGATGGAAGTCTGACCGTGTGTACGAGGCTTTATACGCCAATAAATACATGTAGTGATACCCTCAAACTAAGAGAGCCGTTGTTTTTTTGTTTGGGGCCCTGTACACAGCACAGCCAACCCCCGGCAATCTACTCAATCCTTCTCTGGCACAGCTAGTCTAGGGGTGGCATATTTGTATAGCTCTATACCAATTCATGTACAATTCCCCTCTACATTTAAACAGTGGCAGGATATAGTAATAGACTCCAATACCAGATTGATTAACTGTAAAAGGTTTACTTGTGAATAAAGGGTTAACGATCAATGTCACATATAACACATGCATGTAGAGCCTTGCAATAATACTAACACTAGTTAACTATAGTGCATAAAGTTCTATCACACACTGTCATATAGCTATTCTCCCCATTAGCAATATGGTGCCAAGCAATGCTATAAACCACCCTGGTCAGGCCTGACCCAGTTAAAGCTCAGTCTTTAAAAGGAGGAATCTTCGCATGCAAGACGATCGGTGGTGCACATACAGGAACAACAATTTGTAATCCAATAAGGGTCTAATGCCCCGTACACACGATCGTTTTTAATGTCATTTTTTAAACCGACGTTTTTCTCCTCGTTTTTTTTTCATGTTTCCTCTCAAGCCTGCCTTGCGCAACACACCATCATTAAAAAAAACGATCAAGCAAAGCGCAGTGACGTTCAACACGTACGACGGCACTATAAAGGGGAAGTTCCGTTCGAATGACGCCACCCTTTGGGACGCTTTTGCTAATTCCGTGTTTCCGCGTGTTAGTAAAAGTTTGGTGAGAGACGATTCGCGCTTTTCAGTCTTCGTGCTTTGAAGATCGTTTTCGGGAGTTCAGATTGCGCCTGTGGGTTCGTATCTGTTTAGCACTGCTTGTAGTCAGTTTGTATCTGTTTATTCAGTGCGGCCTGCTCTGCACGTTCGTGTTTTTCAGCTTGTTCTTCATAGGCCTTGCTGTTCTTCCGTGCGTTCTTCTAGTACGTTCTGTTCAGCCGACCGTTATCTAGCCATGTTGCGGCTACGTACTCGTCGTAGAGTTCGTGCTGTAGTTGGTGCAGGGGTTCATGCTGTATCCCGACTCCATGCCATGAGCAGGGTCAGGAGGAGTTCATGGACCAAGAATTGGTTGCTCCAGTGGCACCAATTCTGTCACATGCCTTTGTTGCGGGAGATCAGGGAGAATAATCCTGATGATTTCAGGAATTTTCTCAGGATGTCTGACCCCGTATTTCAGCAGCTGTTGGCTTTGGTGTCCCCCTATATTACCAGGCAGGACACCGTTATGCGGGAAGCCATCAGTGCTGAGCAGAGGCTCATCGCCACGTTGCGATACCTGGCTACTGGGAGAAGCCTGCAGGACCTTAAGTTCTCCACAGGCATATCCCCCCAGGCTCTGGGGATCATTATACCAGAGACTTGTTCTGCCATCCTTCAAGTTTTGCAGGAGGACTATATTAAGGTAAGTGTTCTTCTTCAAAAATTCACATTGTATGGTTTTTATTTTGGGATATTTTTAATTTGCTTTATTTGCAGTCCCTAATTCACATGATTCTTAGCTGCAGGGAATGTCCCCTTTCTCCCCATGTTTTATTATTTAAAGTTTGGGGTTTGAGGCCTACCTGTAAATTTGGCTTACCTAACCTCTCCAGCATGCTATCCTGGGGCCATACCTACGTTGCCTAGTCATTTCCATGTTTTTTATTATATGTTCCATCGTAGTGCTTTACCCAAAACGCACCCTAAATTTGGCCTAGGAATGTTTCATTTTTGTTAACTTCAATACAGAGTGCTACAGCCTTCATGTGTGATATTCCCAACTCATCTTCAACCCTTCCCCCCCCCCCCCATAATTAATTTTTTTTTTTTTCTTGCTTCCAATTTTTTATGTTTTTAACAGTTTCTACCAATGTTGGCCATGAATGTGTGTATGAAATCAGCTTTCAATGTTTCTGGCTCCAAGTATTAATTTGTTATTTCTTTAATTCCACAGTTCCCTTCTTCGCCACATGAATGGCAGAATGTGGCTTCCGAGTTTGCCCAGCGATGGAACTTTCCGAACTGTGGAGGAGCCATCGACGGCAAACATGTTCGGGTTGTCCCACCACCCCATTCGGGATCCTTTTTTTATAATTATAAGGGGTTCCACAGCGTCGTGATGATGGCAGTGGTGTCGGCCACCTACGAGTTCCTCTATGTGGACGTTGGCAAGAATGGCAGGATGTCTGATGGAGGAGTTTTTGCCCAGACGGAGTTTGGAGAACGGCTCCTTTTGGATCTGCTGGCCTTGCCACCAGCGGAGCAGAATGTGGAGGGACTACCTTTTGTGTTTGTGGCGGATGAGGCGTTTGGCCTGGGACCCCATTTGATGAGGCCATTCCCGCAACGCACCCTCACCCCTGAGAGGAGGGTTTTCAATTATCGGCTGGCCAGAGCCAGAAGGGTGGTGGAAAATGCGTTTGGGATCATGGCCAGCCGATTTCGCCTCTTCCTTACCTCCATCCACCTTGCCCCATACAAATGGAACCATGTGGTTATGACGTGCTGTGTGCTGCATAATTTCCTAAGGGTGCATTCAACGAGTTATATATCTTTGAGTGGGCCTGAGGCCTCTTTAATCAATGCCGAAACTTTGGTGGCCCTGGAACCTGGCCGTCCTGGCTTGGCCCCCCCAACCGGACGTGAGGTCCGTAACCAATATGTGGACTATTTTATGGGTAGGGGGGCCATTGAAATGCCAGACAATCTCTAATAATTTTAGACCAAAAAAATAAAACTTTTAAAAAAAGTAAAGATTGGTTTGTCATTTTTATTGTATAATGTTTGATGTTTCTGGTAGGTTTACCTAGTGCATTTGTTTTGCCATGTGGATTAAAAAATCTTTTAATTAGCCTTCATTGTCAGTGTAAACACCAAACATTGATTAGTTCACTCAGCACCACATTTACATAATGAAGCCACAATGATTTGTTATGTAAAAATACCTTTATTTTTTTTGTTTAGGTGGGCAACTTCCAGAGAAATGTGGATGTTCCCTTAATTTCAGGTGTATTAAAACGCATGACCAGCCATGCATAAACAAACTATAGTTCTCCAAATTTTGAAAAAGCTAAACATGTGCTAGTCATTAAAGGGTAAAATAACCACAAAAAAATTGAAATCTCTGCAAGTAAAACGTTATTTGGTGTAAAAACATTAGACACGCCCAAGCACAGCCATGATATTTTGGAGCCTTTCCTCCACCCGCTTTGTATGTGCCCTGATCTCTAGCAAATCTCCCTTAATTTTTTCGAGGTCACGACAGCAGACCATCAGGTATTGGATCAGGATCTCGGCACTGTGATGTGACAACTTATTGGGGTCTTCGGCCAGAACTGCACCTAAATGTAAAAAGAAATATGTAGGATAGAATATGTAGGCCTACATCTATTTAACATGCATGTGTCTGGTTTCTCTCTGACCTGTGGTGGTGCGACTTTCAACTTCCACAACATCACATTCCTCTCCATCCTGGGGGTATTGTTGTAGGTATTGCAATTCTCGTCTCATCTGAGGTAGCTTTTCGAATCCCTAGGGAGATTGAAATAAAAGGAATAGTTTCATTAGTAGCGACTCAATTTTGCTAAAATAAGAAACATGAAAAAAAACTTTGTAATCATTCTTTTGAAGCATGCTCCATTTTAATTTTTAACCCCTGTGCCAACCGGGACAAATGATTGGATACATAGGCCAAAACAGAGCATATACATTTTGTAAACAAATTTGAAACATTGTAACACCCCAAAGTATCTACACTGGATCACCTGTGTGTGACTCCCTCAAGCTTTTTGGCTTTAGGCCCACACTTGTACTACTGCGTTCAGATGTTTCATCAGCTGCTGAGCATTCACTCCCTTTAACATTACCATGCATATCGTTTTTCCAAATGAACAAATCTCCTTTGGATTAGCACACCAAAAATAAGTGTGGCCCAAATGTACTCCCCCAAATAAACCAAAAAACATGGGTGTTCACACTGGATGATCCTAAAACATTGTTTGAAGAACTGTACGGAGAAAGAGGTTTAATACGTCCGTTTACTATGCGGACGAACCTAAAAAAGATGGTATCTTTCAGTGTACTATATGAAAGTTAAAAATACACGACAGAATACAAGAAAATAATATGTACCATGGAAACTCAAAAAAAACAACTTACTTTTTAATATAACTTTCTTGATTCTTTTATATTGGTCGGCCTCCCGCAACTTCAGATCTGACCATCGTTTTCTGAGCTGTTCCTTCGTTCTGCACACCCCGAATTTTTGGTGGAGACTTTTGACCACTTTGCCCATAATTCTGGACTTGACCAGATTAGGCCTTTTATACGGACCATGCTTGGCATCATAATCCTCCTTCTTTAAAATGGCGACCATCTCCACCATTTCCTCGAATGACATGTTGGATGCCTTATATCTCCTGGGTCTTGATTTGGGCTCCTCTGTAATTTCATCCTCTGTAGAGGTAATCTCAGCCACCTGTGTCTCCGCCATGTTTTGTTCAGCACTACGAGCGAGAAGGGGCGGGGAAAGTACAATATCGAACGTCAGGGGCGGGGAAAGCGTGCGGAGTTTCACGCATGCGCTGTGTATATAAAGTGAAGATCCATGTCTGGGAAATACGTTCATTTTTCGGGAGAGAGAGTTAGCAACGAACGTCGTGACCAAGGTACCTAACAATTTTACTTTTTGAGGTTCATCAGACGAGGAGATTTGTGTGCTCAAAATATGTAGACAATGCACAGTTGAGGAATGTTGCCTGAAATATATTTTTATTTTGGTTTCTCGCTTTTACAGATATCATGAATACTTTTAAAAACCCAGACTTCATGGGGGAGTTCATCGACAAATGGCAAGAGCTCCCTATATTATGGCAAACCAAAAGTGGCGGTAATAAAAATAAAGACGCCAGGAAAGCAGCACTGGAGAGCCTGCTTGCATTTGTGCAAACAAAGATACCCACAACAACTCTCCAAGATGTCAAAAACAAAATTGCGACCATCAGAGGGACATACAGGACCCAGAGGACTATGGTCCTGAGGTCCCAGAGGTCAGGTGTACCAGCAGATAAGGTTTATAAACCCAGTCTGTGGTACTACAGTAAGCTTGCTTTTCTGGATGACCAGCTGGAAGTGCAGGAATCTCTCTCCACCCTTCCCCCCAGAGGTCAATCCAGCCTTCCTTGTACCCAACCCTCCAGCCTTCCCTGCAGCCAGTCCTCCAGCCTTCCTGTCAACCCTGCTCTGGCTTCCTCTGAGGATCAAGATCAGGGCCTTGAGGAGGCAGATTTGGAGATATGGAGCCAGGTAAAGTTTTGCTATCTATATTTCTATCGTACAAAATTGTAGATTTTAAATAGATGTTAGTATTGTTAAAGGTATGTACACTTCTACCAATAAAGTTTGTGAAGAGCAAGATACAGTAGTGGCCTAATTTTATGTGTCCAAGACAACAAAACCAGGATGCGTAATCAATGAAAAGGACATAACTTTTGGCATTGATTTCAACAATGTCTAGAGGTGAACAATGTCTGTGAATGATGATGTGGCAAAATAAATAATGTCCCTTTCTTTTTTTACAGCCAGAGCAGAGCCAGGAAGAGGGTGATGTTGGGGATCAGGAGGAGGCAGGGCCCAGTGGCACCCAGGAGGAGGCAGGGCCCAGTGGCACCCAGGAGGAGGCTGGGCCCAGTGGCACCCAGGAGGAGGCTGGGCCCAGTGGCACCCAGGAGGAGGCTGGGCCCAGCACAAGAGCCCAGATGCCTCCCCTGGTAGTTAAACCACGAGGGCCAAGGAGAGGTAGGCAGGTGGAGGAGGAAACCAGGGCCTTCCTCAGAGAGGCAACAGCGGCCCTCAGAGAGGCACCCTCTGTTGAAGAGGGATTTGCCGCAGTCCTCGCCCACAAACTAGGGCAAATGGAGTTGCAGCAAAAAAATTTCAGTGAGACCCTGCTATTGAAAGTCATCAATAAGGGCGTGCTGGGTGAACTCACTAGGTACACGGACATAACGGAGGTTGTCCCTACTCCTCCACCTCCTCCTCCTACTACTCCTCCTGCCACAACCTCTCCTCCTGATCCCCAGCCTCCAAGGAAGAAACCAACCAAGGCTGCAGAGAAGGCTGGAGAGAAGGCTACAAGGAAGAGGAGAAAATAATGCCTGCTGTAGTACCACAGACTGGGGACATATAGGACTTATCTGCTGTGGCTCCTGACCTCTGGGAGCTCAAGACAAGATTGGGCTCATTTTTTGGGGGGATCTAATCTCTATTTTGGTTTGGACATCTTGTATGGTTGTTGTGGGGTGAAAGGGATGCACAAATGCAAGCAGGCTCTCCAGTGCTGCCTTCCACTTTAATTTGTTAATGTTCTGAAATAAAAAAAAATTGAGTGCCCTTTAAATACTTGACTATGTGATTTGTATTTCAAAAGAGAGCTTGCTAGGGAGCAGGCAGGGACATCTCAAATTATATTATTGTTATTATCAGGGGACACAAACCTCCCTGAGGCCAAATGAGACACATTTGGAAGGTTGTTGTGGTAACTTTACACAAGAATAATTTAAGCCAAAATACTTAAAAAAAGGCCAAAAAAAAATAACCAAAAATAATATAAAATTTAAAGAAAAAAGGAGAATTAACTTATTTTATTATTATTAGTTGTCAGGGTCACCTGTGGCCAGGTGACAGATGCACACCGTAGGGGGACAGGAGTGCACCGCGAGGTAGTGAACCCTATGGCTGGCTTCTGTGGATAGGAAACTGGGTGGTTGTGGAAAGCGGGACCAGAGGAGCACAACCGGGATCCCAACGGAAGCGAGAGCCAAGATTCCCCAGGGCGCGGAGTCTAAGACCCAGCTGGTCTTCTCCAGGGCCTCTAGTGGTGAGGATGTTACGCTGCAGGCTGGGACCAGGTCGCGGCCCCTGGAGTTTCCTAGCTCACGCCCCGTAGGATAAGGGGAAGCAGCAGCACACGATAGAGAGAACCGAATAACAAGCCGAAGGTCAGGGGCCACAAGCAGACAAGGATAACGAGGAACGAGCCGAAGGTCAAGGGTCACGAGCAGACAGGGATGGTCGGGGACAAGCCAATAGCGTAACAGAGAGACAGACGTAGCACACGGCAGGCAGGAACCCAAACACACAATGCCTAACAAACACGTTGATCAGCAAAGCAGGCTTGCAGTGCACAGGTTAATATAGTGTTCAGTGATAGGGCCTGGGGTGGAGTCAGGCTGGGAGGAGATTATAAAGGAAGCCAGGTGAAGGAGGTCTGGTCTCTAGATGAACACATGAGGAGGAAGGTAAGATGGCAGACAGACATTAATGCATATCCATGACAGTACCCTCCCTCTTACGAGGCCTCCCCCTTCCCCGCCTGGGCCCAGGTTTAGAGGGAAACTTCAGATGAAACTCCTTTAACAGACGAGGTGCAAAGACCTCAGATGCAGTGATCCAAGACCTCTCCTCAGGAACAAACCCTTTCCAATGAACGAGGTACTGAAGAACGCCTTTACAGAGTCGGGAGTCCAGAATTTGACTGATCTCGTACTCCTGATTATCCTCCGAGACAGGCGCCACGGTAGGAAGAGGACGAGAGAATTTATTGAGGACTAAAGGCTTTAGAAGAGCAACATGAAAGGAGTTAGTGATTTTAAGGCTCTTAGGAATCTGGAGTTTGAAACAAACCGGATTCAGTTTAGCAGTTACCGTGTATGGACCGATGAATCGTGGAGCAAACTTCAGAGAAGGAACTCGGAGCTTGATGTTCCTGGTAGAGAGCCAGACTTTGTCCCCTGGCTGAAGAGAAGGCGGTTTACGCCTGCGGCGGTCGGCAAAGCCTTTGAATTTTTCAGCAGCTGCCCGGAGGGAATCATGAACGTGACCCCAAACGGAATTGAGAGACTCCTGAACCGAAGCCAAAGCTGGAATGTCTGGAGAACAGATCATAGGAAGAGGAAGTTGAGGGTGTTTTCCATAAACTGTGAAAAAGGGTGTCTTCTGCGAACTGGTATTCACATGATTGTTATGGGAGAATTCTGCCCACGGGAGTAGATAGGACCAATCGTCATGGTGAGAAGACACAAAGGTGCGAAGAAAGACCTCTAACTCCTGATTAACCCTCTCAGTCTGTCCATTGGATTGGGGATGGTAAGAAGAAGAAAAATCCAAGACAATATTGAGGGATTTGCAAAAGGCTCTCCAAAAACGAGACGTGAATTGGACTCCCCTGTCGGAAACAATATGAGAAGGGACCCCATGTAGGCGGAGAATTTCTCGAATGAAAATGGGAACCAAGGCAGGGGCAGAAGGAAGACCAGGAAGAGGAACAAAATGAGCCATCTTGGAGAATCGATCGATTACCACCCAAATGACTGTATTATTCTCAGACAGTGGGAGATCGGTGATAAAATCCATGGCAATATGGGCCCAGGGTTCCTTAGGAATAGGCAAGGGCATGAGGAGACCAGCAGGAGCTTGTGTGGAGCATTTGGACTGAGCACAGACATGACAAGCTTTAACGTAGTCTTTGACGTCTGAGCGGAGATTAGGCCACCAGTAGTGACGACTGATGAGTAGGAAGGATCGGAGGAATCCAGAATGCCCTGCCACCTTGGAATCATGTCCCCAACGAAGGATCTTAGCTCTTAGCTCAGTGGGGACAAAGGTCTTACCAGGCGGAATTTTAGACTTCAGGGTGGTAGAGTGGGCAACAATGCATGAGGTGGGAATGATCGGCTCAGGTTCAGGGGCGGACTCCTCGTCCAAAGTGTCAAATGACCTAGAGAGCGCATCAGCCCGACCGTTGCAGGAACCAGGTTTGTAGGTAATCGTGAAATTAAAACGGGCAAAGAAGAGACTCCACCTGGCCTGTCTAGGATTCAGACGTTTAGCATTCTGTAGATACTGTAAATTCTTGTGATCGGTAAAGATCGTTATGGAGTGAGGGGAACCCTCCAAGAGATGACGCCACTCCTCTAACGCCAATTTAATTGCGAGAAGTTCCCGATCACCGATGGCATAATTCCTCTCTGCCTGAGAAAATTTTTTGGAGAAGAACGCACATGGTTGGCGTCTCTTCTCAAAGATTTGAAGAAGCACAGCTCCCACCCCCATTGAGGAAGCGTCCACTTCAATAAAAAATGCATTCCCAGGATTTGGTCTCCTCAAGAGGGGGCCAGAAACAAAGGCCTGTTTCAGGTTGTGAAATGCAGAGACAGCTTCGGGAGGCCAGTCTCTGGCATTCACACCCTTCTTGGTCAAAGCGATAATAGGCGCGGCAATGGAAGAGTAATTCCTTATGAACTGCCTATAATAATTAGTGAAGCCAAGAAAGCGCTGCGTGGCCTTGAGGCTAGCAGGAAGAGGCCAGTTGGTGATAGCCAAGACCTTCCCAGGGTCCATACGAAGCCCCGAACATGAGACAAAGCACCCCAAAAACAGGACCTCAGAACATTCAAAGGAACATTTCTCCAGCTTGGCATAGAGATTGTTCTCTCTAAGACGTTGAAGTACAGTGCGGACATGGTTTCTGTGGACGAGCAGATTTTCAGAAAAGATCAGAATGTCATCCAGATAGATGACAACAAACTGGTACAGCAGATCTCTGAAGATTTCATTGACAAAGTTTTGAAACACGCCTGGAGCATTACACAGACCAAAAGGCATCACCAGATATTCGTAATGCCCGTCTCTAGTGTTAAATGCAGTCTTCCATTCGTCACCCTCCCGTATTCGAATGAGATTGTACGCGCCTCTGAGATCCAACTTGGTGAAAATGGAGGCACCCTTCAACCTATCGAATAGCTCAGATATTAAGGGTAAGGGGTATCGATTTTTAATAGTAACCGCATTTAAACCCCGATAATCGATGCAGGGTCTTAAGGTACCATCCTTTTTGGCAACAAAAAAGAACCCTGCCCCTGCAGGCGATGAGGATTTCCGGATGAACCCTCTCTCCAGATTCTCTGCTACATACTCCGACATGGCCTGGGTCTCTGGGATGGACAGAGGGTAGGTACGACCCCTGGGTAGAGTTGCTCCGGGGACAAGATCAATAGCACAGTCAAAAGACCTGTGGGGAGGAAGCACCTCAGCTGATTTTTTACAGAACACATCCCGGTAATCGCTGTATGCGGCGGGAAGATCAGAAGAAACAGAAGTGGCAGCAACCGGAAGACTCTCCTTGGGGGTCACCTTGAGAAGACACGACGAGAAACATGAGGAACCCCAGGCCAGGATCTGCCCAGAGACCCAGTCCACATGTGGAGAGTGGAGCTGTAGCCAAGGGAGGCCCAATACAACTGGGGTAGAGGCCTTGGGTAGAATAAGAAAGGATATCCACTCCTGGTGGAGAATCCCTACCGACATCCTAATGGGCAGCGTCTGGAAGCGAATAGGGCCCCCTGGGAGAACAGTGCCATCAATTGCCGAGACTACCAATGGGGTAGTGAGAGGTGAAAGGGTAAGCTTCATAGAAGAAGCAGTTCTCCAATCCATGAAATTGCCGGCAGCCCCGGAATCCAGGTATGCAAGGGTTGACTGAGGAGAAGTGCCTACATGAAGGGACACCGGCAAGAGCAGGCGAGAAGGTGATGTTTCTGGGTCCAATACTCCACCTTCCAAATGTATTAGACCCGAGCGTTTCCCGGACGAAGCGAGCAGGAGTCACGAAAATGACCCTTGCCCCCACAATAGAGGCACAAGCCCAGAGTTCTGCGCCTAGCACGTTCTTCGGGGGTTAGTCTGGTCCGGCCCAGCTGCATAGGTTCTTCAGCAGGTAGAGGATGCTCCACGGAATGAAGGGAGGGGAGCTCAGACTGGCTAGGACCCAGAGAGTGCTGGCGTCTTTTTTCTAAGGACCTCTCTTGAAAACGAATGTCGATCTGGTTGCATAATGAAATTACATCGTCCAGACCGACGGGAATGGCTCTTCCCGCTAATTCGTCTTTCACTCGGTCAGAGAGGCCATGTAAAAAGGTAGCGACCAGGGCCTCATTATTCCAGCTCAATTCAGCTGTGTGGATACGGAACTGAAGAGCATATTGCCCCACTGAACTAGATTCTTGGCGAAGACGTAAGACAGCACTAGCCGCTGAAGAAGCCCGAGCCGGCTCTTCGAAGATATTACGAAAGAGCTTCAAGAATTCGGACAGACTGGAAACCACCGGATCGTTCCTCTCCCACAGGGGGGCAGCCCAGGCCAAAGCTTCACCGGAGAGGAGGGAAATGATATAGGCTACCTTAGCCCGGTCAGATAGGAAGCTTTGAGGCTGAAGCTCAAAATGAATAGTGCATTGGCTGAGAAACCCCCTGCAGGCCTTGGAGTCCCCAGAGAAACGGAACGGAGCTGGCAATCTTAGTGAGTGTGAGGCTGCGACTGGTGCGATAGGTACAGCCGCTGGTTGTACTTGGGGTTGCGGATTCGGGGTTCCCAAGGAGACCTGAAGCTGCTCGAATCGAGAAGCCAGATCCTGGAGGAATCGCATCACCTGGGTCTGATTTGATTCCTGGGTCTCAAGTCTGCGAACTATGCCCTGCAATGGATCATCCGCGGGAAGCGGGATGTCAGCCGGGTTCATGGCTGATCAAACTGTCAGGGTCACCTGTGGCCAGGTGACAGATGCACACCGTAGGGGGACAGGAGTGCACCGCGAGGTAGTGAACCCTATGGCTGGCTTCTGTGGATAGGAAACTGGGTGGTTGTGGAAAGCGGGACCAGAGGAGCACAACCGGGATCCCAACGGAAGCGAGAGCCAAGATTCCCCAGGGCGCGGAGTCTAAGACCCAGCTGGTCTTCTCCAGGGCCTCTAGTGGTGAGGATGTTACGCTGCAGGCTGGGACCAGGTCGCGGCCCCTGGAGTTTCCTAGCTCACGCCCCGTAGGATAAGGGGAAGCAGCAGCACACGATAGAGAGAACCGAATAACAAGCCGAAGGTCAGGGGCCACAAGCAGACAAGGATAACGAGGAACGAGCCGAAGGTCAAGGGTCACGAGCAGACAGGGATGGTCGGGGACAAGCCAATAGCGTAACAGAGAGACAGACGTAGCACACGGCAGGCAGGAACCCAAACACACAATGCCTAACAAACACGTTGATCAGCAAAGCAGGCTTGCAGTGCACAGGTTAATATAGTGTTCAGTGATAGGGCCTGGGGTGGAGTCAGGCTGGGAGGAGATTATAAAGGAAGCCAGGTGAAGGAGGTCTGGTCTCTAGATGAACACATGAGGAGGAAGGTAAGATGGCAGACAGACATTAATGCATATCCATGACATTAGTATTATTTAGGAGGGAGGTGCAGCTTATAAATAATATTTTATAATCATTAGAGCAATTTGGAATTACTTTAGAAACAAGTTTGGCATAAAACTCTCAATGTCATTATCAAAAGAGGGTAATTTTAAAGCATTATCAAAAGAAGAATGGAATGCGCTGCATTAAAACGATGCTATTAATTCCACCGTGACGAATGTGCCATCTCCATTTCCAACATTAGCTTTACCAAAACGAGCGCTCCCGTCTCATAGTTGCTTCTGAGCATGTGCGTTTTTTTTCACGTCGTGAAAGCATACACACTATCGTTTTTCACGTCGTTAAAAAAAACGACATGAAAAACGACGTGAAAAAAGAGAGCATGTCCGGAATTTTTAATGGCCGTTTTTCACGTCGTTAAAAATGCTCTGGAGCCTACACACGATCATTTTTAATGGCCATTTTTTAAAATGGCATTTTTAACGGCATGAAAAACGATCGTGTGTACGGGGCATAAGGCAATGGAAGCAACTCCCAGGAGACTATGTAACTCAGTTCTGCAACTAGTCTCCTGACAGAAAAAGGAACAAGTATAACCCGATGGGCCAAGGCAGTCAATAAACCTAATAAAGTACTCGGTTATGGTTGTGAGCAGGTGCTCTCTCACCCCTCCGGACTCGATCCCAGTCCGGGACTCCCACCACTGTGTCCACACACGCAGGATCTGCCACCGCCGGATCTCTCGTACAACCGACAATTGCAGAGCAGGTAGATGGCTGCAGCCACACAGGCTCCGCAGCGGGGTGGAAGGCTCTCTGGAACTTCGCAAGTCCCAGGCCTCGGGCCTTGCACTCGCAGCAGGTCCGCACAGGAAGTCCTCTTTTCAGCCGCGCGGTGTCCAAAGAGGCCGGGCTTAGCCTCGCCCTCCCCTTTCTACCCCACCCATGAGTCTCTGCGGCAGCCCAATGCACCCTGGGTGCCAAACGGGATTCTGTGTAACGTAGTCCATGGGGCCTCAACGGAGACCCCGCTACATACAGTATTTAAAGTTTTTTTAATACTGTGGAGGGGGGTTAGCTCGGCCGCGGGTGTGTGTGATCCCCTGGATGGGCTCCCCACACAAAAACAGGCCCAGCAGACGGAGGTTGTGGTTTTCAAGATCAAAAAGGTGCGGTTTATTTCTCTATTTACAGTGACAAAAAAACACAGCAAAGCAAAAAGAAACAAACAAAATAAACCCTGGTCAGCTTGACCTCTGACTAAACATGCAGGTTTCCTAACTAACAACTGGGATCAGCCTGGTGCTGTCCTAGTCCCTAAGTCCCTGGTTTAGTAAATGTCCAAACAAATAGCCACACAGGCTTTGTCTCACCGCACAGGGGTTCACTCTCCCTAGACAGTCCACACAGGTCTGGTTCCAGGCATGAGCAAACACCTAATGAAGCTGGGAGTTTTTATAGAGGCCTTAAACGAGCTGACAAGCTTCAGCTGGTCTCATCAACTCCCTGCCTGCACGACGCCCAGCACTCTCCCTAGAGGTATGAATCATCCATGAGCCCACTAGCCTCAGCTGGGCTTCATCAACTCCCTCCCTAGTTGTATAAGTCGGCATAAAGCCTGAATCTGGGAGAAATATATCTACCCCCCTGGATGCAACCAGGTGACTTTACCTTCCTGCTGTCACATACCCCCCCCTCTTGTTTTAACCTTGGGGTTGGAACACCAGCAATCAGGCATTCATGTACTCGAGACAAAGCATCCACATTCCCCATTTGAACGCCAGGGCGATGCTTTACTGTGAAGTTGAATTCCTGTAGGGCCAGGAACCACCTATTCACTCTTCTATTTGTCTCCTTGTTTTGAGCCATCCACTTTAACGGAGCGTGATCCGTAACCATGTCAAAGTGCCTACCTAGCAGATAGTACCGAAGGGAATCTAGAGCCCACTTCACCGCTAAACACTCCTTTTCAACCGTGGCGTAATTTACCTCATGGGACTTCAACTTCCTGCTGAGGTAAATGACTGGGTGCTCTTCCCCGTTCCAGACCTGGGACAATACTGCTCCTAACCCCACATCTGACGCATCACTTTGTACGACAAAGTCTTTAGAGAAGTCGGGTGAGTACAACACTGGCTGGCTACATAAGGCTTGTTTCAAGAATTGGAATGCTGCCTCAGCCTCGGGGGTCCATTTAATCATGACCGACCCTTTCCCTTTCGTCAGGTTGGTTAGGGGCACAGCCTTAGAAGCAAAGTGGGGAATGAAGCGCCGATAATAACCCGCGATTCCCAGAAAGGCTCGTACCTGCTTCTTGCTGTTGGGACGTGGCCAACTCTGGATGGCCTCGACTTTGTTGAGTTGGGGTTTTATTACTCCCCTGCCAATGGTGTACCCAAGATATTTGGCCTCCTCCTGCCCAATGGTACACTTCTTGGGGTTAGCCGTAAACCCCGCTTCCCGGATAGAGTCTAGGACTGCTTGCACTTTTGGCAGATGTGAGGCCCAATCTGTGCTATGGACAATTACGTCATCCAGGTAAGCCGCAGCATACTTCCGATGGGGCCTCAGTATCTGGTCCATTTTCCGCTGGAATGTGGCCGGCGCATTCTGTAACCCGAACGGCATTCTCTTATATTGGAACGCCCCGTCTGGGGTTACAAATTCGGTTTTCTCTTTGGCCGACTTGGCCAGGGGAATTTGCCAATACCCTTTTGTGAGGTCAAGAGTCGTCATGTATCGGGCTGTTCCCAGCCGGTTGATCAACTCATCTATACGTGGCATGGGGTAGGTGTCAAATTTTGTAACTTTGTTCAACTGACGAAAATCGTTACAAAATCGCCAGCTCCCATCCGGTTTAGGCACCAACACAATGGGACTAGACCAATCACTTTGGGACTCCTCTATCACCCCTAAGTTCAGCATTTTCTGTACTTCCTCCCGTATTGCCTCCCGTCGGGCCTCTGGGATCCGATAGGGTTTTAACTTCACCCTTTCACCGGGCGGGGTAATAATATCATGCTCTACCCCAGATGTTTGTCCCGGCAGCTCAGAGAACACCTCCTTGTTGCGAAGCACAAACTCCTTCACCTCCTGTTGTTGGGGTTGTGACAAGGTGGCTGCTATTCCAACCTCCGGAATCACGCAACCAGTTTGAGCTGGTGACCAAGTTTCTGCGACTAGGGACTCTCTATCCCTCCAGGCTTTCAACAGATTAACGTGATAGATCTGTTCGGGCTTTCGCCTTCCTGGTTGTCTGACCTTGTAATTCACTTCGCTCACTTTTTCCATTATCTCGTAGGGGCCCTGCCATTTGGCAAGGAATTTACTTTCAACCGTAGGGACAAGTACCAATATCCTATCCCCCGGGGAAAAGGTACGGGTCTTGGCTCCACGGTTGTACACTCTCTGCTGTGCCAACTGCGCTTGGGCCAAATGTTCCTTCACGATGGGCATTACCTGTGCAATTCGATCTTGCATCAGGGCGACATGCTCAATCACACTCCTGTGGGGAGAACTCTCACTTTCCCAAGTTTCCTTGGCAATATCCAACAGTCCTCTTGGGTGTCTCCCATACAGTAACTCAAAGGGGAAGAATCCCGTAGAAGATTGGGGCACCTCCCTAATAGCAAACATCAAATAAGGAAGTAGACAGTCCCAATCCTTTCCATCTCTATCCACCACTTTCTTCAACATTTGTTTTAGGGTTTTGTTGAATCTTTCAACCAGCCCATCGGTTTGGGGGTGATACACAGACGTACGCAATTGCGTCACTTTGAACAATTTACACAGCTCTTTCATAACCCGGGACATAAAGGGTGTACCTTGGTCCGTAAGCAGTTCTTTACAAATACCCACCCGGCTAAAAACAAGAGATAGCTCTTTGGCTATAGTTTTGGCCGAGGTATTTCGGAGAGGGATCGCTTCTGGATAACGGGTGGCATAGTCCATTATAACTAATATGTACTGGTGCCCCCTAGCGGACTTGATTATAGGACCTACCAAATCCATTGCGACCCTCTCAAACGGGACCTCAATGATGGGTAGAGGGACCAGCGGGCTACGGAAATGTGGCATCGGGGCCGACCTCTGACACACAGGGCAGGAGGAACAATAATTTTCTATGTCCTTCATCACCCCAGGCCAATAGAATCTCTGTAATACCCTCTCTCGGGTTTTCTCTGTCCCCAGATGACCTCCAAGAATGTGCCCATGGGCCAACTCCAACACCAACTTCCTGTAAGGTTTGGGCACCACAAGCTGCTCAACGGTTTCTTCTGCCCTTTTTGCCACCCGATACAGTAGGTCCTTCTCTACGCTGAAGTATGGGTAAGTGCAGGTATTATCTGGGTTCACTAACTCGCCATCTATTTCCACTACGTTTTCCCGTGCCTTTATTAGGGCGGGGTCTTTTAACTGTTCTGTGGCAAAATTTTCCCTGTGAACCTCAAGATCAGAAAACTCCACAGACGGTAGGTTTTCGTCTGAGGAGGTGGGCTCCTCTCCAGTTTCTTGAGTCTCGCCTGCCAATACTGACAAGGGAAATTCTGGAGAGTCCTCACCACTCTCAGAGGAGTTCTGGCTATCACCTTCCTGGTACATAGGGGCACCAGTGGGGGGCTCAGGATCATCCCACAGTTCCCAGAACTTCGGAAAAACCCTTCCCACAATGGCATCATGCGGTAATTGAGATACTAACCCCACTGGATGAGAGAGGGTACCTTTGGGGGTCTTGAAACACACTGTAGTCACTGGATACTCTCGGGTGTCCCCATGCACACAAATAACAGCTACCTTGCTATTCCCAGAGACCTCTGTTTTAACTAATTCAGCCTTTATCAGGGTCACAAGGCTACCTGAATCCAGTAATACCACAACATTTCTACCATTAATACACATTTTGCATAAATGTTTCTCAGTTCCCCGAATGGCAGTGCATGCGACTGTCGCACACAGCGACTGACGTCTGTCCGTCAGAAAGTCACATTGCATGGGTTCCTCCACAACCGGGCAATTTGCTGCAATATGTCCCGCTTGCCGGCAGCGGTAGCAAACAATCCATTTGGCTGCCTCTTGAGCCCCTGACTTCCCAGGCTGTTCTCGCCAAACTTTGGGTAGAGCTCCCACCCTCTCTCCACCCTCACCCCTTGGAATCCTCTTATCCGCCCCTGGGGATGGTCTGGTCTTAGGGTGGAAAGTCCGAGAGTCTCTGGAAGAGGCCGTCAGGTTCTCTGTAGCCAAGTATTTCTCTACACGATCCACAAGACCACCGGCCGTCTCTGGGTCTCCATGGCTTACCCACTTTTGGATGGCAGTAGGAAGAGCTCTCAAAAACCGATCCATTACAACACGTTCCACAATCTCTGGTGCGGACAAAGTCTCTGGCTGTAGCCACTTCCTGCTCAGGTGAATGAGATCATACATTTGAGACCTGGGGGGTTTTCCAAGCTGGAAAGTCCAGTTATGCACACGCTGAGCCCGGACAGCCAGGGTGACACCCAGCCTTGCCAATATTTCAGCTTTTAGCATCACATAGTCTTTTGCTTGGTCAGGCTCTAGGTCATAGTAAGCCTTCTGCGATTCACCAGTTAACAGAGGAGCCACCAGTCCAGCCCACTGCTCCTCAGGCCACTTTTCTCTTTCAGCAGTCCTTTCAAATGTGGTCAAAAATACCTCTGGATCATCCTCTCCAGTCATTTTTGTCAATAAACGACTCACCCCAAAGGACGCGGTATTAGTGGGACGGCTTTCCTCACTGGTCTGCGGACGTTGCTGCATTACTGCTTCCATTTGTTGTAGTCTCTGCTCTTGCTTCTGTAACAGGTCTATGAAGCGGGCCTCAGATTGCTGCTGGGCTGCAAGGCTCTGTTGATGAGCTTGCTGCTGGGCTGCGAAGCTCTGTTGTTGAGCTGCAAGGCTCTTTTGCAAACCTGCATTTGTCTGCTGTTGATTGGCATTTGCTAGAGCCAGCTGTTTCAGTATCTCCTCCATGCTGGCTTAAAAAAAAACTGCCACTGGTTCTCCACCAACTGTGGGGGGGGGGGGTTAGCTCGGCCGCGGGTGTGTGTGATCCCCTGGATGGGCTCCCCACACAAAAACAGGCCCAGCAGACGGAGGTTGTGGTTTTCAAGATCAAAAAGGTGCGGTTTATTTCTCTATTTACAGTGACAAAAAAACACAGCAAAGCAAAAAGAAACATAAACAAAATAAACCCTGGTCAGCTTGACCTCTGACTAAACATGCAGGTTTCCTAACTAACAACTGGGATCAGCCTGGTGCTGTCCTAGTCCCTAAGTCCCTGGTTTAGTAAATGTCCAAACAAATAGCCACACAGGCTTTGTCTCACCGCACAGGGGTTCACTCTCCCTAGACAGTCCACACAGGTCTGGTTCCAGGCATGAGCAAACACCTAATGAAGCTGGGAGTTTTTATAGAGGCCTTAAACAAGCTGACAAGCTTCAGCTGGTCTCATCAACTCCCTGCCTGCACGACGCCCAGCACTCTCCCTAGAGGTATGAATCATCCATGAGCCCACTAGCCTCAGCTGGGCTTCATCAACTCCCTCCCTAGTTGTATAAGTCGGCATAAAGCCTGAATCTGGGAGAAATATATCTACTCCCCTGGATGCAACCAGGTGACTTTACCTTCCTGCTGTCACAATACATAAAGGAAATGCATATCCCCATTGGGAAGATATTTAAGCTGTGATCACAGTCCTTGTTTCACTTCTACCATTGTACTTTAACAGTCACTGATTACAAACCTTCTGTAACCATGGTAGACTATATTTCTCCATGTAATCTTACATTACTATACATACTCTGTATGTTTTTTGGTGCTCATGCACGTCCATGTACGTCCTCCCGTGCTTGGCTGCCTGCATGCCCCCTGCGGAACGTGCGCAGCGCGATCTGTGATCACAGTGTCAGTGAGACACGGCTAATCACAGATCGGAGTAAGGGGCTGATCCCGACCCCTTACCATGTGATCAGCTGATCACGTGATGTAAACAGAAGATCAGTAATCGTTATTTTTTTCCTCACGCTGACAGCGCGAGGAGAAAAAAAAGCAGATCACCGGCTTCTGTCAGAGGAACATCGGTCCCGCACACAGAGAGCCACCACTGCCTCATCTGTGCCCACCAGTGCCACCTGCCAGTGCCCACCAGTGCCAACTATCAGTGCAGCCTCATCAGTGCACATCAATGAAGGAGAAAAATTACCTGTTTGCAAAATGCTATAACAAACTATAAAATTGTTTTGTTTTGTTTTTTTCGAAATTTTTGGTCTTTTTAGCAAAAAATAAAAAAAACCAGCAGTGATTAAATACCACCAAAAGACAGCTCTATTTGTGTAAAAAATAAAAATAAATTGGATACAGTGTTGCATGACCGCGCAATTGTCATTGAAAATGTGACAGCGCTGAAAGCTAAAAATTGGCCTGGGCAGGAAGGGGGTGAAAGCGCCGTAAGCAAATGGTTAATAAACATTTCTTCTAAAGTAAAAAAAAAAATTGTGTAAATCTTGCTGGGCCTGTTTCTTCTATATCTTGAGGACTCCACTGATGAGTTCTTAGAGCAGAGTTTCCGGGTATGAATACTAGCTGTGACCATTAGGAAGAGATGTAACCAATTCACAAACGAAAGCTGGGATGCCATTGACAGATATTTCTAATCTCATTGACATCATCCCAAACGTAAATATAACCAAATAGTCTGAGAAATAATAAATTTGAGCAGGGCACATATATATTCAGTGTTTTCTTATCTCTCTTCAAAGCACTAAGTGCTGTGTCTTTCTCCTGCTCTGTTCTTCTGTTATCAGCATGACAAGTTCTCTGTCAACTGTGATAAAACCAGCCTGAAATGTGTGTCAGGGAGAGAGCTATAAATAGATTAGCAGAGAGCTGGTCTAGTCACAGCACAGCCCTTCTTTTTTCTGCCTATGTGGAGGGGGGTGTGTGCCTTTCCTCTAATCAGCTGTTGCAGTGTATGGCAACAATCCACACCCACAGGTGAATCAGGAAGAGAAAATTCTAACAGGACTTGCACATTCTAAACAGTATATAAAGCTGAAGACGGGAGATATGAATGTAAAACTTATGTAGGGAGATTTGGTTCATCTCTATGTATCATCTGAGGCTATTCACTTCACTGGGTATATGTGAGGGTTTACATCCAGTTTAAGTATGTCTTTGAGAACTAAATTCACACCAATTTTTATTTAAAAAAAATCACAAATTGTAGTATTAATTTACATTTTAAAAGAGAACATTGGGCTGATTTGGCATGCGATTTGGCATGTCAAACTACATGCCAAATCGGCAGCTATTGCCGGGAATGGCACCGTCCGAATCGGATTCCCAAAAATAGTTCCTGTACTACTTTTGGTGACTTTGGGACCGATTTGAATAGACATCTGTGCGTGAACCCGCACAGATGTCTTTCAAATCGCCCCTCGAAGTCGGACTGCATTTCCGGTTTGAAATGGTGTGAGTTTAGCTAGCTCCAATGAGAACAAAACAGAGGGGCCAAACAGAGAGAGAACAAAAACATTTTCTCATTGTCTAAATAAATATAATTAGAATGCTATATAGCAATCATACCTTAAGGCCCGGTTCACACTGGTGTGATGCGAGAACCCTGCGAATCCACAGCGGGTTCCCGCATCATACCCGACTCGCACGGCAGTTCACACTGCCATATGCGAACTGCTGGGGAGTGTCATTATATGTTAACGACGCCCCCATTTCAGCTCGCGTATCGCACTGCGAACTGACAGTTCGGACATGAATCGGATCGCATATGTATGAACACACATGCGATCCGATTCTGGTCCGAACAGAAAAAAGGGTCCTGTGCATGTTTGGACCGAATGCGGTGAAATATCACCCATACTATCTGTATGGCTGAAATTGCATCGCACAGACATCGCATGTAATGTGAACAGCAGTGTGCTGCGAATCACATGCAAATGTTTGGCATCGCACAAGTGTGAACCGGCCCTAAATGGCATATAGTAGATATTACAGCCAAAGTTATCAGATACATCAATACAGGAAGATCTCCAAGTGAAATTGCACCCACCAGCCCATGGGACAAACCCACATCTCAGTGGCGGCTGGTGGTATATTTTTTTGGGGGGGCTTCAATCCGTCTGTCCGCTGCCAACTCCCCCCCCCCCGGGTGGTCGATCAGTCCCCGCACTTACCCCATCTAGGTCCTTCGGTCCGGCTGGCGGCGTCTCCTCCTTCCTTGGCTTCACGACAGAGCAGCTTCCACTGCGTCTCCTCCCTCCTCCTCCTAGGCGGCCAATAGGATAGCCTCTCCTTTCGGCCAATCGGGTATTGTGTCTCAGGACCCACTTCCTGATTGGCTGGGAGGAGAATCAGTGTGACAATAGCGAGTATTCATTCTCTATTGTCACACAACTGGGTGGGCTTGGGGCACAGAGCTCTGCGCCCCGAGTCCACCCTTTTTTTTGAAGCCTATTAGATCCTCTGCCTCTAATCATGTGCTTAAAAAAAAAACTCCCATTGGAATCCATGTGTCCGGTGCCCTGCATGTAGATAAGTGGGTCGGATGCATGGATAAAGAGGCGGCACCCCTGTGCCCTTAATGGACGGGCTGCTATTGCAACATCTACATAAGTGTAGCGGCCCCCTCTCTCTCCTCTCAACTGTTCTTGCTCTTGTCTAGGGGTACCTCTGAGGAGAGAGTGCGAGGTCACCACGCCAAGTTCCCCTGCAGATGTATGTGCAGTTAGAGACAATCCTCTTTTACCTTCGGGTCGGTGTTCTGCATCTGGAGCCTCCTCCTGGTGGTTTTCTTGAACAATGTCTGCCAGAAAATGAGCCCCACACCAATAAAGTCCAACACTCCTTTATTCTTCCGATAACAGAGTAATGCACAAACAGTTGGACTCCCTCAATGAGTAGAACAGACAGAGGGGTGTGGATACGAGTAGGCCCAGACACAATGAACTCTCCACTTTCCTTCCTGAAAGTGGGTTGCGGTCTCCAATCGAGGGGGAATATCCTTCCAGGCGGTCTCCGGTGGAGGCTCACCCGTCACTGGTGATATGCTGCACCAGGTCTTCAAGCAAGTACCCCCTCCCGTTCCATTATGCCTCTGGATTCAGGTACCCACTCCCGGGGTCCCCTAGGATCTCCTTCCCTCGCGGAACTCAGTGGTGGGCACTGAGCTCCAGACCTCCATCCGAGTACCTCACCCCAGGCCAAAAGGTACCTGGGATGGAACACGACCTCCGAACGTCCTCCAGGCCTGGGCCGCCTAGAGGACCGACACGAACCACCGCCCTCAGGCTGAAGGTGCCTGGGGACTCCCCCGTGACAAAGATGACCGCCCCCTTTATACCCTCTCCCAGCAGGCACCGCGGGTTCCCCGCCCCACCATACCACTGCTGAGGGAGGACAAAAAGGGGTATGGCACTCAGCAATGGTTCAACCCCAGCCCAAGGCGACAGCGCCACCCGCTGAGCTGCAGGGAACTGCACATTACTGGTGTCTTTGCCAGTTTTAAATACACAGGGAAGGTGCATGCCCGCTACATAAGCCAAATACAAAACGAAGTATAGAATATAAGAAGCAGGTTGAAGTGTAAGGTCCTCATTACAAGGATCTATTCATTATATATAATGAAAGAGGAGGGAGACAAAATACCAAATATTTTTTGGCTCTATTATTATGCTCTTTACTGTATGGTATATGTTTTAATGTTCTCTTTTAAAATCCCACCCATAATATGAGACTGATACACACAATCTGTGTAGCAATTCATTGGTTAATAGCATTCCACTGGAAATCCCCATCAATTCCTCTAGGTCTAGAACATTTGAAAACCAGAATTAACAATATGGAAAAAATATTCCATACAATACAGAATACCAATCATTTATATGATAAAAAATGGGACCCTTGGTTTAAACATTCCACACTCTTTTTTAATCCAGTTTGAGATTTACTAGTCACAAAAGACAGACTTATCTTAGACCCAGGGCCGGTCCGAGACGGGGTGCAGGGGGTGCACCGCACCGAGGCGCCAGAGGGGAGGGGGCGCCAAAGTGTCAGGAGCAGGCAGGGAATAGAATAGGAGGGAATGCAGTGGGGGAGGTGTCAGGCCGGCGGAGACTGCAGGCAGGTTTAGGCAGCGGGCGCGTTTAGGCAGCGGAGCGGCAGGCGCC